>CANSZD010001852.1:137500-142226 GCA_947648045.1 Beta corolliflora | reverse complement strand
AAAAAAACCTTTGGTTTCCTAATATCGATTAGGTGGTATGAGTGCTTGACTGAGAACATATTGGCTACATCAAAACGTTTTCAATAAAACCTTTACAATGAGGTGACTCCAACTCTGCGATCATCCTGCGTAGGCGAAATAAAAATACGCCTACAATTTCGGGACTTGACCAGAAGATTTTTTAAAAAAAAATAATTTTTATTTAGTGAGTGGGTAAAACTTGAAAAGAATACGATTCACATTCTCTTTTTATGCCTTAGATAATAGATTATTTGCATATGCATGGCTATTGTTCAAGCCACCACCAAGGACCAATCTTCCTGCCTCATTAGCGCATGTTCCATGCGTGGGAGGCCACCAGGGTAAGCGCTTTGTCCTTGCGAAAGCTTACGCAGAGCGATGGCTAGTGTGGATCCATCAGCCATGAGCCTACCCCGACCATGGCATTGATTCTCTTGTTGCTTGACTTGAGAATTGAGTGGTCTTACACGTGGTCACACCTCTGAAGCAAAGAGTGCGAAGCGTGGGATCAATCTTTTAGTCATGGACCCCTTTTCGGTCTTAACCTAAACGACCATAGTTGAATGTAGACCGAACTTTAGGCCGAGAACTTTGCATCCATGTTATATGACATTTATTGATTGGTTGATTGCCATTTTTGCCTATTATTAACTTGCCAAAATGTTGATAGCTATTGCACCTAAAATGCAGCGTCTTAAAAAAATCGTCATGCTTAATAGTCTCCACTTTCACCGAATTGCAAATTGCCGCTCGGAAGAGGGGTCACGCCCAACCTTGTGCATCAAGGTGCGTTCGAGCACTACACCTGCGCCGGATGCACAGGGCTTCGTGCCGTGCACTTTATGTTTGCGGCTGGCGCGACCTATACGTCTCATGCTATTTTCAATTCGGGTTATTGTTAAAGATCTAAAATAGTCCGTTAATCAATTCGTCATTAATCTCGTCAAAGTCGGGTATCATATGTCATGTTTGTCGCCGCATCCCGAAAATATGTGGGAGGTTAGCCAAAACGTACTGCAAATCGCCAAAAACATGCCCCACGTGAGCAAGGCCCTTACAACAGAGATTAATTTAAGGCATGAGCCCACGGGCTCAAGCGCCGCGCATGCCTTTGTTGTGGCACGCACGGCGCTATCTCATGTCTTTGCGATTTAGTCGTCGTGAGTGGATAATCCTACGCTTCCTATCCATGCATACGCGTGAGTTATAATCATCCTAGGAGTCCTTTTTGTCCAAGACAATCTCACCTAATTCAAACAGAAAAATCGATTATTTCGTTACATATGACCTAAGGTTGAGTTTATCCTAAAAAGAAAGGCATCTACAAAAATGGTCATGGTAGAGTTGAGCCTTAGGCAGCCAAGTATAATACACTTCCTCCCAAATCTTACCATCACCTATCCTATCATATTCCATCCTTTTCTAAAAAAAAAAGTACCCTTTTCAAATCAATCCTACACCCTCTTCTAATCTACATTTTTTCAAATTATTTACTTATCATCATCAAATACTACATATTCAAAACAATCTTTTTAAATTTAATCATTATACTACACCCAATAAAAGATAAAAACAGGGGTCATTTTGAAAAAGCGAATCTTGAAATTAACTTTGGGCCCAAAGTACCTTTATTCGTGGCAATCCAATCAATTGGAATTCCAATGCATTTTTGCATACATTTTGAGCCCATGTTGCATTAGAATCCAGTTTGCATTCATTCTAGGCCCATGTGCATTTGAGTCCAGCACATTCCACTAGCATTTAGAGTCGCATCTTAGGCCCATGTAAGTCACAGTTCATGTCAAAATCTAGGCCCATTGGAAATTTATGTGAATCCCTAGTCCACTCCAATCTAAGTCTCATCTTGACCATTCGATCTAAGTCTAATCCAAGTCTAGACAGTCAATCTCTCAATCAATCAAAGCTGCAGGTGTTAGGCTCGATTCATTTAGGTTACAGTTGCAACTCTATATAAACCCTAGTTGAGTATTTTGGACTATAAAGTTTAACCCTAGATCTAGTTCGCATCTTTATGTAAACCACAAGCCAGTCTTCGGACTATAAAGTTCAAACCATATGTACAGTTTGCATCTCCTATGCAAACCACAGTGATCTTCGGACTATAAAAGATCAATTCATTCCCTAGGTCTGGTTTGCCACATCTCTATGGACTAGCCAAAAGTTTTCTGACTATAAAAGTTCAACCCTAGTAGGGACTAGTTTGCATCTTTATGTGAAGCCCCTAGGTAGAAGTCTTAGGACTTATAAAAGATCAATTCATTCCCTATGTCTAGTTTGCAGATCTCCTGTAAGTTCAAAGTCTGTGATCAATCTACTTGCATAAGTCGGTCTAGTCCATATGCATATACCTAGTTAGGCCCGTGTCGACACATCATGGTCTGAAGCCCATACTAGTCCAGAAACCTATAAACATTTCTAATCCTCCATTTCAAATACATTCCCCATTTCATTTCCATTTCATTTTCATTTCATTTTCATTTCTCATTTCTCATTTCTCATCTCTCATTTCCATTTGTCATTTCGAAAATCATTTCTTAAAACTTACAAGTGAGGTCCACTCGATCTGCTTCATGATCGGTGAGAGATTATAACATAGAATGTCTAATGGAGAAACAAAAGTTTAGTCCTAAAGCTCATCAAGTGCATTATCACCACCACGTTCATTTAGAGTCACAAGTTTACTTTGGCCGCCTTCACAATGAGAGTGCATCACTTATAAAAGTTTCCTCTGAACCAACACCTAAAAAAAATTCATTAGGTGCAATATATTTTTTCTACTCTGTGAATTCCAAAGAAATAGCGAATATCGGCATCTAGTGTAAATACCTCAAATGCTGCTGCAAAACATGATCGATGATTAGACTTCTAATACTTGCTACAACAAGGAATCGAGCATCACCGACAACCTTTTTCAGCGTGAGTGCATCGAACGGCTCAAAAGGGCATAGTCTTTTAACGCTAGTTTATTTCTAGGTTAGTCGGAGAGTCCCCCCACTAGTAGCTTCATTTCCTTTCATATCGAGTTTATGTCCTTTAGGACTATAATATTTATCAACCTTGTTTTCATTTATTTCTAATTAATAAAATAATCGCATATTATTTTCATTTTCATTGGCCTTCCATCATTTTATATATGCTTCTAATTCAATGATCCCTCGATGACCTTGATTAATAAAGAGAAAAATCAAATAAAAAAACAACAAATGGACATTCACTTTGGATTATGAGTTGTTCCCTCTCCCTTCCATTACCTTTCATAAACCATCCTCATCCATGCGACCCAAAACAAAAAAATAAGGAAAAAAAAATCTCTTAAAGCTATCATCTTTGTTAGCCAAATAATTCTTTCAAATCAAAGCTCCACAAATAACCTTAATCCTCCAATACCCAAAACCAAAAAACTTCGTGTGCTACAAAAAAAATAGATCAATGCACGGGCAAAACAAAAAAAAAATGAAAAATATTCAAAGTGCGAAAAAAACAAAATTAAAAAGAACACGCACGGGACAAAAGAAAAAAAAAATGCAAAAAGTAAAAAGCCAAGGCAAAAGAATAACTCGAAAGCTAGGGGGTTTGCACAAAAAGTTCTACCCTTATTCAACTCCTTCTATCTCATCAAAACCATAACCCATACAATCCAAATCCATGATACTACCTTAGCCCAGATTAATTGAATCTTCATAGACACCTAAAACCTCAACCTTTCCAACCTTTCACACTTTAACCCTACTCCTTTTCCAAGGTATGTCCAGAGCACCGCTGGGTCAAAAGCCAAAAAGGGCGGGCTCGGCAAAGTTAGGGGCACAAAAAAAAAAAGTTCTATCAGATGCAGAACTACGAATGGTCCGATGCTTGCAAGGATACATGGGAATCCTCATCTCGAGGTCCGACCGCTTCAATAAAATAAATTTAATCAAGGTCTAATGATTTGACTTTCTAAATTCAGGGAACATACTCTTCCCAGATCGAGCATAGACTCGAGTGGACCTAGCCACGTCAAAGCCTTTTCCCACCCTACATTCGTATGAGTCACAAATTTAAACCTTTATTTTTTATTCTAAATTCTCCTTTTCCCCGAAGGACTCTCCAGACAATTCCATAGTCCCTGGATGTTTGGCAGTTACCCTATGTCAACTCCTCAAAGAAAATTCCCAGGCAAAGAACTCGGGATACTCAATACAAATCAAGTACATTCAAATCAAGGCTCATGGCGACCTAGTTCAAGACAAGCTTACCCAAAGTGGGGGCTTCTATATATGTGGTGGTTCCTCCAAATCAAACTCCCGAAGGTTTTTAATCTGCGGATCTCATACCGGACCCCGATTATTTACCAAAAACAGGTTTAAAAATCAATCTATTTCTTCAAGATCTCCAAATGACCATGCATTACATTTCATCTTTCATAAATCCATAACCTACGACCTTGCATGACGTATCATCTTCCCTTAGCTTTGATAACCCCGATCCTTGCATAGCGTCTCATGTATCATAAAGATCTAAGTTTGCATTTTTGCATCATATATGCATTATTATGTGAGTTGTTTGCACCTATCCTGCTAACATCTTCTCCACGTGGTAATCAGATTGCCTGTAGTTATTGTCACACTAACGTTGTTCTGTAAACCTAGGCGATATACATACTCGGTTCTAAAGCTACAGAGCGTTTAGAATCGTTCTCCGTCCC
>CANSZD010001852.1:0-130000 GCA_947648045.1 Beta corolliflora | reverse complement strand
AGCTCGAACAAGATTCAAAACTAGCAATTTCGTCCCGATCAATTGAAGCTCGAACAAGAACCAAGATTTGAAGAAGATTCAAAGTGGTATTTTTTCGGATTTTTAAGCTATATTTTTTTGTTATTTGTCGGATGTTAGGGTTTTTTTGTCATAATTTTAATGTTGTTACTCTGAAATTAAGTTGTAGAATAGTGATTCTCATTTTGCATGTTTGTTTTACTTGATTTGTATTATTTTATTTTTCGATTTTGATCTTTGTAAGGTAAAATTTCCATCTTTTTCAGGTAATATGGGGTTTATGTGTTTTGGTTTGTATTTGTAATTGGTGATGTATTTTTAAGCAACTCGTGATGCACTTTTAAGCCACTAGTGATGTATTGTAAGCCACCATTAGTTATATCGGGTTGATAATCGAGTCATGGATAATTGGTGATAATTATTGATTATGTAAATATAGATTATTGATAATATCTTGGTTCTAATGTTTAAGTAGATTTAGAATTCAATTTTTTTCTAAACCTTTTACTCACTGATAAGCTCAAAAAAATTCAGATTTGGACTTAGATGAATGATAGAATTAGAATTGATTTGGACTTTCCTTAAAAAATAGAATTGATTTGGACTAATTGAAGGATTTTTTTCGAGAAGAAGCTCAATTGAATGATACAAATAGAACCCATCTAATTCTAGATCATTCGGTGGAATCACTCAAGCTAAGTAAAGTAAAAATATGGAAAAGCTTTACAAGTTTGCTAGTCGCTTCCTTCGAAAATTGACGCTGATTCGACATGCTAAATGAATAACTCGTCCATCCCCATCACGAGCTCTATAATTCATGTGATATCTATTGATTATATTTGCTGCAGAGAGTGAGAACATATGTGGACATCTAACCAAATTGCTTCAAAAGTGTTGTTTGCAAATTTCATTTATGTTTCTATTATGTTTCTTTTCCTTCTTACAAAATTTGATTGACCATATCACATACTTTCATTTCACTTGCTACATATTAGTTATGAATTAGTATAATTTGTTGTTATGATTTTCATGAGGTTTGGATTTTGTATATCATATTTCTAAGGAGGAATTTGAAAGTAAAGATTATATTCGTAAGTTTGGATGAAGTCGTATGTCTCCAACCGGACTTCATTCTATTAACTAAAGGATTAGTTCTGAACAAAAACAAGCTGCCAAAGATATCGAGTTTGGTGTTTCTCTTGATTTGGCTTTGGGTTCTCTAAACAACAAGCCAAGTCTTTAGCTTATTGAGAATTTTGACACATATAGTTGTACGTTATATGTGCGAGATGGGAAGATCAAGATGGATCAAGAAGATGTCCAAGTGTTTGGATTTCCTATGGGTCCGGACTCCGTGAAGGAAGCGATGAAGGATGATGACAATGAAGGTTTTAGTGATAATGCGTAGTTACATTGAATGAGAATTGTGCCCGGATCTCTCAAGAACATATATTTTGCACTCCGAATTTGTTTGTGCATGATTAAAACCGATTTATACGATCCATTATTGTTTTTCTTATATGAAGTTATTGAATTTTACTTAATGTACATCATATCTTTACCGCATATACATCATCGGGTACATTACATGTTCATTGCCATGCTTCTACGAGTCCTATACACCCGGTAATGCTTTGTCATTTCAAATATCTAATGAAATTTCTTATATGTACGATACATTATTGTTTTTCTTATATATGTACAGTTTAAAACTTATTTATGGTAGTTATGTTTATCGAACTCCATTGTAACTATTCTTACATGTGTTTCGATTACCGAGAACTAAACATTTATAATCGAGTGGTGTATATTTAAGCCATCTTTGATGTACTTCTAAGTCATCGTGATGTACTTTTTAAGCCATTGGTGTTGTAATTTTAATAAAGAAAGGAAAATGGTGTTTAGTTTGACATGGTGCGAGCCATGTACAACAGGGGCTCAAACATCTAGTTTTTACTGCGATTACAAATCGAGCAACCAATACAGATGCGGAAGCAAAAGTTTGTGCGCATTGTGGCATCCCTCCACCATCGGGTGTGTTCAAGACAACAAGGGTATGGAATCGCCTTGGCAAGTTGTTCTAGGAACACGAATGTGGTGAATATTTCGGGTTTAGCAAAGATATGAAGGTGGTGAATAATAGGCTAGTCACTAAAGAAACAATCACACACTAAAAGCTCAAGTGGGGACTTGTTGCATTAATAAACCTGTTGTCCAAGATATGCAACAAGAGAAATTGATAAGCAACTACTAACATTCCTCATCACCGTAAAAGGGGAAAGAATACGAGATATTTAAAAACTAGTAATTTATGAGCTTAGAAGAACTCGGCTAAATATACAAGTAATTTCACCGATTAATATAGCTAGTCAAAATGTTAGTCTCGATAATTCTCTACGAGATAACAGAGTTAACATTCAAGAGAGGAATTCGGAATTACGAACTGCGATCAACAAAGACATCCTGCCGCCTAAACAATCGCAAGTCTCCCATTACGATGAGACATAAGAGTAGCCTAGCAAAAAACAAGATGCGTAAGTAGGCAACAACCACAACGTCACATAACCTTATTCTTTATATTGCATCGCAAAGATATACCACAGCCTAACGAACACTAATTTTAGTCATAGTGCACTAACTCGAAGGTGAGTCTCAACTTTCATTCTTACGGAATAAGTCATGTTCTAAAGCCGAGGGCCGTAGAAGCAACTTAATTGTATCCTCGCCACCATCAGTCGAAACTTTTCCCCGGTCCAAAACATAGGACCCCTCAAGCTCCACTTTCCCCAAATCTCACGGAAGCATATCTCCATTCTCCATCACCCTTGTTCGAGGATCATACCCCTAGATACAAATGTATTTCGCCAATGGCGTCAAACACTTTCGAATACCATTACCTTTTCTGGCAAAGACCGATGCCAAAGAAACAATATCCATAAAAAATTCAAAACCGAGAGAACTTTGTCACTTTCTTGTTTCCTTGTCGTCTCTCTATCATGATGTGAATTTGTTTAATAACGCCTTTCCCGATTACGGAGTCGATCCTCTAGTCACTTTGTGATGAGCTTGCATTCGATTCGAAAACAAGACACCTAAATTTTTCCTATGAATTTCAAATAAGGTGAGCCGATCCTTTTTTATAGCTACTTTGCTTGAGTAGATTCATTGATCAAGTGTGACAATTCCGTCTATAACAAATGCCTATCTATGTTCGTAAAATTAGTTGATCCAAATAATGCTCTAGGTTGTCACTAAATAATGCACCATGTAAAGAGTGGTGGACGAGAGAGGTAGGCATCGGGGAAAGATATTATCATAGCATAAACAAAAGGTGTGTTCATATAAAGAACTTATTTATTTCAAGTATCTTGCAAAATAAGTAAATAGATAAAAACAATACCAAACCAATCTCGTTCCTATTACATCTTAACACTAGCACAAAAGCTAAAGAGAAACGCTCCTAAGATAACGTGGTTACATCGTAACTTAACAAGGTATAGTTTCTCCAAGTTAATTGACAAGTTGATCAAAGAGTGATTTCATGAAGTTTCTTGACTCCCCGTTTTGCTAACCACTACTTCCTATAAATAAACAATCATCAAACGGTTCAGCCGTTAAGTTTGTTAATAAATGTACCTACAAAAGCTACTTGATGCACATGGAGGGCATTCTCTATGAACTAGCTAGCAAGAAGAGATGTACTATATTATAATTCAAAGCTAAACTATTGTCAAGAAAAATAAACTATCAAATATTCACCATTTCTTAAGCTTGCAAAGATTTATTAGCAAGTAAGCCTTAAAGAAAAGACATTTACTACTTGATCCTAATATTAGCAACTGAAAGTTATTTGCAAAGCATGCATATGTGAATTACTCCCTGCTCTCTAAATTGACTTTTTTTTTTTGAAGGAATTTGATTTGATTTAGGCATTTATGATGACTTTTTGCATAAGAGTTGCTTAATCGGATATTTTAAATATCTCATAAAGATGATGATATATATGAGATTTAATGTACATGTAGTATACCAATTATGTATATGTAGTAAAGATCTGATGTACATTACACAAAGTAGACATCAAGCATCGATATTAGGTACTAGTTTCCTTCAGCTTGTACTTATTATTTATTCATCTCAAAAACATCCAACTTAATTTCGTATTCAAATGTACTACTCCAATAATAAAATAAAATCTATCAATTTAATAGATTAAACAAAACGCTATCAAATTAATCATATAAGTATAGATGAGATCTAAAAGTACTTATAGTGTACTAAGTGATGATGTATATGTAGTGAACATCCGATGAACATGGCAAAACTCATACATTTTCAATTCTCCACAAAACACACACCTTAAACCAATCACTAATCACCTATCACCAATCACGAATATTTACAATCGTCGGACATTTTCATACTATAATCTAGTGAATATAGTATTTCAAAGATAATATTCAGAATATCTTCAATAATTATTTCGATTCAATTGCAGTAACTAATGATATCCATGAACTAGGTTTATAATTCAATTGTAATAAAAAAATTTGTTTAGTTTTGAGAATTTCATACCTGATGATTGGAAAAATAAGGTTGTATGAATTGATGAATTGAACAAATAATTGATGGATGAATTTTGATCAACGAGAAAGGTTCATATGTTTGTCTGCAATTAATTGATGAAAAAAGATGTGAAATTTTCGATTTTTCCTCATTTTTAAGCTACTGTTTTTTCATGCAATACTTTGAATTATCGTGTTGCCGCGGGATTGAGTTTGGAAGAGATGGTTTTTGCTATTACCGCTTGGGCATATCCCATCCCTTGGGTTTGTATAATCTAAAGGTTGTGGGTTATTCTCATATAACTAGCTATTCTCACGTAACTCTTAATTCTCACCGGATCCCGACTATATATATATATACATACACACACATATATATAAGATATATATTAACAGTACATGTAACTCATTTAATTTAATAAAAATATAAAAAGAACGATTTATATGCAATGACATGAGGCATCGCCTAGGCCAATAACTAGTTTAATATATTCTAACACAATATAGCTTAACAATAAAACTTAGAAAATTCATTAAAATATCTAATTGCAATAAATAGATAATAACTTAATTGTATGTGGATACAATACCATGTGCGTCGTGGATCGAGAACGCCAACAATAGGCTGTTGGCACTTCAACAACCAAGAACGCAACCGTTGGATATCTGGATTAGCCCCCTCGCCGATCTTAACCGGCAACCTAATGGTGCCTAATGATCCCCTAATTAGTACTTATCCTTAGGCGCATAGTCAAGATACAGCGTAAATGGATCAAGCCCAGGCCCAATAGACATGGCCAGTGTAGGAAGTACCGGTATGTTACATGGTGCCAATATCAACTCATAATACCGGTATTCTCTAAAATTACTCCTAGAATCATGGACACCTTGGCAGAGTACTCATGAGTCATGACAGTCTAGGCGGACTAACAAACCAGCAGCGAACTTAGACACCCCCATAAAAAATCTATATTATATACTCAATAATCATTCGTGGCCACAACACATCGACAATGACGACAAAGCTATCTCTAGTTTCATCCCCGAGAGATTCTTGCAATAGCACAAGCTTGCACCAAGAAACATAGAGTGAGTACATTAAACAGAGGAAAATATACACTCGAAAAATTAAGGCCAACATTCTAAGCATCTCATATCACATAACAATAACTATTGTCTCTTGTTCATAGAATTCAAACCATGTACAGGCAAAGTCAAAAAAAGTATTTCCAATAGAACTAAATCTTTATCTGAATTGTACACAATTTATGACCATAGACTGTAGTATGTTATAAACAATTTTACACCAAAACTCGTATTCAGTAACACCATTCCTTCATTCATCCTCTGTCAAACTCACTGGAAAAACAACATCAACCAGTCCAACAATGACTTCGTTCATGGACTATTTATAGGCTACTTACGGACTCCATTTCGCTTCAAATGTTTACTTCAACATATAATCCTGCAACAAAGTCAGAACCCTAACATTAAATTAAGGTAAATTGGCAGCAATATGACCATGAGTTTCTCTTTCTACCTCATTGTATCCTATACAAAAATCCTGTTACAGACCAACAAAAGCTGCCAACATGCTACACAAAGGATCACTCTGACATCACAATGGGCAGTTCGGAGTCTACAGCTTCAACAAATCCTAATGAAGGCAAGGGGGCCAAAAGCCATAATACAGTGAAATCCACGTCAATCTATGCAATATCACCTTTACTGTATAACAGAACTCCGAATAGAAATGATTTATAAAACTGATCATACAATAATTTAGGTACAAGTAGCTCCTGTTCAGATAGTCAAAAGGTAGTTCCAGAAGAGCCAAAGTATTGAAATGGGGTTCTAGGAATGAAAAACAAGTATAGGAGATAATCAACACGATTGCTAAAGCCATATACTGAGGCATCTTCCACAAAGGCCTTCAGTTTCCGAATACATAGCTGCTGAATCATTTAAAAAAACAGATAACGAATTATCAGATCTATTTGGTGAACATAGGAACAAGAATAATGATCTAAACCTATTAATTAAAGCACCATCAGTTCTCAGCGAAAAAAGTATTGCAAAAAGTCAGAAACCTGAGCCTCTCAACACATCAAAATAATGGAACTGATATTCATTATAATTTCTTTTGGGAACCTAAAGTGGGTTGGACTTGAAAGGAGGAGAATAAAATGAATCCCATCCTGCAAAAATAGACTCAAACTCAAAATCTCTGAGTGACACTTCAGAGGTGTCGAGCACACTATTGCTCACTTACCTGCTGCTAAGAAATGATCTTCAATCAGGAATGTGGTAGGTGATATTCAATAATGAGCAGGGACCTATTAAAATGTGGTGGCTAAATCGAAATTTAAGCTGATGATGATGCCTATTTTATTTTCAGATCCTAGGCCAAAAAAGAAAAGTTACAATTATTAAAATGCAGCCATCCTCTTTCATTTACAACCCACTGCATCTAGGGAGACTGACAAAAAATTCTTGTTCAGACTTTTGGTAGCCACTAGACATGATGCTCTTAGAATCATAACTAATGACGTCATGATTAACAATAATCTAGCTCAGTAAATCAAATACTAAGCATTGAGACCCGTGCAGTAAGAGTTAAAGGTGTCCAGAATATGGAAAGCCATGGGACAATATCCCCAGTCTCCGCATTATCAGTACAAAAGTGTAGCCTTGAACAGAGAGTCGGACACATCGATCCAAACACCTGGAGACAAGTGAACCGTGCAAGGCCATGTTCCAAGGGATGGATGAGGAGTACTAAGCTACATGCCTACATATCTAGAATCCTAAACATTCATGCTAACATTGAAGCTACTAAGCCGGTAACTAGTTGGACTTTGGGAGGATCTACATTCAATATTGAGTTAGATTGTGGCAGGTTTCAGTCTTCACCATTTAGCATCAGGAGATACCACTTTTCAGAAAGTTGGTATTTCGGGCTCAAATGGTAACTTTTCAGCGTTGGATTACAGAAATGAACAGACACAATTTGTGTCAAGCTAAACTTTCCTATACTCAAAACTAACTATGAACTGTTAGGCAAGTCAACGGCCTTTGGCATCTAAAACCTAATGGAAACAACCTTCTATGCAATTCTGATGATAAGGATAAACAACCACCTTTGTAAATTGTATGGGGAAAAAATAACACCCCCTTCCCCCTCCTTCCCTTTATGAAACCTTACTAGAGGAATAGAGAGATGTTATGATGTAGTATATTAGGACACCATGTTCAAAACAATGGTGTTTTTAATTTAAGGTGTCCAAAACAATGGTGTTTAATTAGCTTTGGGTATAATACCCAGACACAGCATTTCGGCCGGCGTACTGTTGTCAATACGACCCCACACGGATCTAGGAAAGAACTACGAAGTAAATACTGCATTTTACACTTGGATTCGGTAAGATCTGAGAGGAGAGAAACCCGTGGAGATAGAGATAGGAGATTGCTTACCAAATTTGCTCCACACCATCGCCATTGTCCAACTCGCCGCTGATTTTCCTGCCACGGTTAGAGTGAAAAGAGTATCAAGGAAGTCGTGTTCTTAATATTTTTACTTTCCTTTTTTTTCAATTAATTTGGGGTGGGAAGCAGAAGGGTAGTCTGGACATCCAGTTTCTCTCTCTCACTGCTTTTTTGTTTTTGGGTGATCTAAACTTGTGGGGAGGGGCTAACTTTATTGATTTTTGTTTTTTACTTGATCTATTCTTTAGAACTTCGACTTTTCGACTACATATTTTTAGATGTTCAAATTAACATGGAATATACAAGGCTACAGAAACCATATTTCATATGTAAAGAAATTGCGCTTTGAAAAGTAAGGTCTATCCATTAGAACTTTGACTTGTCGTACCAACACTGGTACATTGGGCGAAATGCCGTGTCCGAGTATCAGAGGATTGATTGTTTACTAGATATACAACTCTTAATTAAAATTGATTTTCTCATGCATCCCCCCCCATGGGAGGAAAGAAAATCTTGTAGGAGTATCAGCTTCATAGCATTTTTTAGAGAGAGAGAGAAGAGAGACTGAGCTCTAAAGCACAATTTCCATTATAGAAGCTTCCCCCAATTCCCCTCATGTACTGATTATCAGATTCTGTTAACTACATTACAATTTGTGAAAATCTCACTCTACAAAGGGACTAGTACATCGGACAACGTTTACCATGACTTAGGTGTTGGTTATATATAGGAATTTCTTGGGAATAAGGACAAACTGAAGTTCAAACATAGGTTATAAGTGGAGGGGTCAGCTGTCAAGGAAGGGGAGTTAGGATGGAGACGATATTACAGAACAGAAACAGTGGCAGGAATCTAGGAAGATGGAAAAGCAACCTATCGGGTAAAAGGAACATGGTTTGAAGATGTAGGCACCTGATCTCCAAAAATATGAAACAGGATGAGCAAGGATGCATTCAAATATAAAATGAAAGCAGCTTCAAATGACGAGAGACAGTGCAGAGTCTAAGCAACCTCTTTTTGTTCAGATGAAGATCACAGGTCACCTATAAAATTCTAGATTGATTTCGGTAAAAAGTAATTGAGATGGAGACCCAACAAACTAGCAGGTCTGTAGCAACTGAACGTGTGTGTCAGCATGGGAGATCGAGAGAGAGAGATAACGGGCAAAGACACAGGGAGAAGAGGAGCCATCTACTGCGCCAATACAACTGATAGAGGCATCAAGAGAGCAAGACAATTCATTGGCTAGAGAGAGATAAAGAGAGAAGATATTCCATATTTTCTAATAAATTTCAATGTTCTTTTTCTAAGCATCTGGAAAGAATTAGACTTTGTTCTTTTGGACTGAACTATACTGAACTTACAAAACTGAACTTAACTTAATTTGTGTGAACTGAACTGAACTATAACTGTTAGAGGAAAATTAAACTCAATTGAACTGAATTGCCTGAAGTGAACTGAACTAAATTTATCTGAACTGAACTGAATTTCCATTAATTCAATCCAAAAGAACAGAGCCTTAGTGTTACTAGTGTTATCAGTGCCAGAGATAATATTATGTAAATTTTCACGCCTAGTATACAATATTTTCTACCTCCCATAATGTTTCACAGGCACCTCAAGAGTTCAAGGTGTTAGAAATTTAGTAACTTGTTACTGGAATACAAACATTTTTATGCAACACAGTACCAACCAAAGTGTCACATTGACAACTGCAATGAAATTTTTTTTTATGTTTGTTTATGTATGAAATTTTTTGATAAATCCTGATGAAATTTGACCCACAACACACAAATTTTGGATGACCAAGTCTCTGTATTACAAACAAGGATAAGTACAGCTGTTGAAAAAGCATTCCAATAAACAACAAGGTTATAACAAGCCACCTTCAAGAGAACACAGCACGATGGAGCACCAACTTCACAATAGTCAAACCTCAACATCATACATGGCCGAGGTACCAAATGTAAATCACAATATCACCAGATCAACATGAGAAAAAACTATCAAGAACATGCATGTACAGAATAATCATGACTACAATACAATCCACAAGGAAATGAAGTTAGGAAAAATGTGTTGCCACTGCTCATTATCCATTTCTCAACTAGTATACAAGTGTATATAGAAAAGATTATCATTCTAGAAAACAGACTAAGATCAATAAAACATATAGGAATATGTTGCAGAAATTCTACCTGGCTAGGAAGTGAGTTTCCATTCGCTGAGTCCTGCTCACATAACATAATGTGATGATCTGGCAGCCATACTAGCAACATGAGCTTGCATCTGAGCGGCTCTAACTTTCCCAGAAGTAGCCCGGTGGAAAAACTGCTCTCTGGACAACAGCCTCACATTCTTCAAGTACTGATCAACAGGTATTACTCCTTCCTGAACCGCCTTATCCAAGGAATAAATAACATCCTCTATCGCCAAATCAAAGGCGCTTGCCTCAATCATCTGCTTCGAAAGAGCATCACAGGGCTCAAATGCATCATCAACATCAACATCATTCCCAATCTTAGACATCTTCTCCTCATTTTCCCTCAACCACCCTTCCAAAACATCCGCATTGGTCAAAACCATCTGCAACTGCTGTTCCAGCCCTTCCTTCTCATCCAACATCTCCTTCAACCCTTTATTCAATTCCTCCTCCCGCTGCCTCAAACTCGCTTGAGCACTAAACAAACCTTCCATCTCCGCCTCCCTCGTCTTCCTCAACCCCACAACATCCCCATGTACCATCTCCACAAGCTTATTAACAGCATTCCTCTTAAAAACCTCGTTCGGATCATCCGTCCCATTCGCCCTCTGCGGCGAAGGCGGTATAACCCTTCCACTCCCCACATACGGAGACGGCGGAAAAACCCTAGGTGGCACTGGCAACCCAGGATGCCCCACAGACCCAGAACTCATCGAACCTGAAAACCCCGAATTCGACGAATTCCCACTTAAACTAGAACTAGCACTATGGGTATGATTAACAATAGAAGCCGAATCAGGTTTCCTCTGCGAATAAATAGGAGGATCTCGACCAAAATAATGACTCAAATCACGAGCTAAATCAACAAGATTAGAGCTAGGGTAAATCCATTTCTGCAAATAAGGGATATTAACCATACCAGAAGGAGTAACATGAGGGTGCGGTCGTTTGATGATCATATCACGAGTTGGTGTAACGAATACGCAAGGAGGGTGACGTGGGTACAACTCCATAAGCCAAATAACGACGGGGATGTTGTATGTGACGCCTTGGTACAACATAGGAACAGTGCCATCGGCTTGTAGAAGGTTGACGGTGCGACCGTCGTTGTGCGTGAAAGTTGCGGTTTTGGGTTGAAGAGAAGGGTATGTGTCGGTGAGAGAGACGAGGTGTTGACGGATTAGCCACTTTACGTCCTCGGAGTATGGGAGGGAGGATGGACCACGCTGTGAAAGGACGTTGCTTAGGAATTGTAGGGTTTGGGGGTTCGAACCCGTGCTGTGGAGCGGGTGCGGAGGAGCCATTGTTGGACTTTGGTGTTGAAGAAGATCAAGCAGGGTGGAGAAGGGATAATTGAAGGCAACTTTTTCGAGGAAGGAATTTTCGCGGAAGTTTGGGAAATAGTGCAAGGAAACGTTTAGGAAATCCAAACTCAATTTGTCAATATGGGAATATAAGTACTGGGTTGCTAATTATAGTTATATACTCCCTCTGCTTTTTTTTTTTATTTCGTCTACATTCTTTTTTACTAGTTTTTAGGAGATGTCCCTTTCCATCTTTTTTTGGTGTCTTTTTGGCCCCTTTAAGATTAAATGAGGTTGGGAGAAGGTGAAAAGTTCTTTTAGGAAAATTAGAAAACAAATATAATAAAGATTACTTTTGGGTGGAAAAAGAGAAATAAATATAATAGTATTACTTTTTGGTGGGTCAAGTTTCCTAATAAGGAAAGTTGAAACAATGTAGCAAATAAAAAAAAGCAACCATTTAAGGAAAATGTAGCAAATAAAAAAAAGCGGAGGTAGTAGTAGACTAGTAGTACTTGGTTTCGGGTCCAATTACGATCAGTTCATCATCCTTGTCCCTTGAGTTTTTTTATTAGTTTGGATCGGGTATTGTTATTATTAGAATGGTTCATGTTCAGATTAGATTATGAATCTTACTTTAGATTAATTCAAAATTTTAATTGTTTAGTTAAGATTAGCTCATCTGAGGCTATGACAAGTTTGAAAGATGATTATAGCTCTATTATGTTCAACTTTATTTTCAGTTTTTATAGGATAAAATAAGTTTAGATCAGATGTAATTAGAGCTAATAAGGTCTAATAATTTAAGATAAGTCTAGTTCAGCAACAATAAGGTTTGACACACTGATAAAATAATGTCTAAAAGGTCACTTAAGTCTAGTTCAGTAAAATAAGGTTTGACACACTCACAAAATAATATAATAAATTAAGATAAGGTCTAATAAAGACTAATAATGTCTAATAATTTTCGATAAGTTCAGATAAGCAAAAATAAGTTGAAATGAACAAATATGCACAAACACTTAGTTTTGAATTTTGAAACACAAAACATATTATCTGTGTTTCGTTACGAGATTAGTAATCATACGGAGATGAAAGTTGGAGATTGCACGCACTTTCCAGAGGTTGTTGTATGGAACCTCCCAATTCTCTTAGCAGACCACGGTCTTATCATTCTCGATATAATGCCTGCAAAGTGCAAACCAAGGGGCCCGTACAAATTTGATGCTTCGTGTTGGACATTTCAATCTGTTAAGGATATGATCAACGAGGAATGGGCGATGAAGTCAAAAGGGATCGCAATTGTTCAAAGTGCAGTGGAAATCCAAAACACCGCCAAAGGATGCGGGAATGGTGTCTCGCGTACAAAAAAACACAAGCAAATAAACTAGGAAGACATTGTGTCAACATTGGGAGACGCTCAAGGAAAGATTAGCATAGATGTCACCCCTGGGGATGAGATTAGAAAACGAAGGGAACTAGAAGACTGAATGAAGATTCAAGTAGAGTATTGGAAACAGAGAAGTTGATTCAAGTGGGATGTGTGGGGTGATCAATCCACGAGTTCCTTCTTCAAGCGAGTTAAAGGGAGAAAACTGAAAAATAGAATAAACGTCATCCAAAACGAAGTTGGGAGTTGGATAACACAGGAAGAACAAATTGCACAAGAATTTATCATATTCTTTGGGAATCTCTTCAACCCGCAAAATCAATGCGACTTGGTGTCTTATCAACATGAATGATTTGTGGACCTTCCAAGGATCAAGGAAATGCATGTCGCATAAATGATAAGACCAGTAACAATGGAGGAGGTACGTAAGGCAATTTTCAGTATGAAGTTAAACAAATCCCCGGGACCTGATAAGCGAGACGAAGATAACGTTCGTAGCTCTCGTTCCCAAAATTACACAACCATACCAGGTAACTCAATTCCGCCAAAGTAGTCTGTGCAACACCACGTACAAAATCATAGCTAAAGTGTTGGTCAATAGAATGAAGACAATATTGCCATAATTAGTGTCAGAAGAGCATAATGCTTTTGTACCTGGGCGTATGATGAGCGACAGTTGCCTGATGGCCCATGAATTAATATCCCGGTGTCAACGACAAGACGTGGAAGAACCCAATATGCAATCCTCAAGACAGATTTGAATAAAGCGTACGATAGGGTCCGATGGGATTTCTTAATAACTACGCTGAGAGCTATATATTGGGTTCCGGAAATATGGATCAACTGGATTCACCAATGCATATTCACGGTTACGTTTTCAATAATTGTCAACGGCACGCCATATAGTAGATTTACAGCTAGAGCTGGGCTACGCCAGGGGGATTCCCTATCTCCATATCTATTTTTGCTCTGTATGGAAGTCTTAGGGAGAGCTATGAAGAGAGCGGAAGCCTCAAGGAAACTAAGTGGAATTAAGATTTGCAAGATCGGCACAGCAATATCACCTTTATTTTTTTGCAGACGATGCCCTCTTTTTCTTCAAAGTCGACAATTTGGCATTTGCAACAACAAGGCACACTCTGGATACTTTCTGCGCCATGTTAGGTGAGTTGATTAGCTTTAAAAAATCTTTTATTAGATTCTCGCCAAATACTCTATCGAATAAGATTAGGCATCAGAAGCATAGAATACTTTGGTAACTATTTAGGATGTCCTATGAACATTAATGGTAGGTTTACAAGAAAATTCCAACCCATAGTGAAATAAATAATCATAATCCTGACTTCATGGAAGTATGTCTCGCTCTCGCAAATGGGTAGGCTTTTGCTGATAAACTCTGTACTCGTGGCTACCGCATCCCATATTATGGCCATATAGTGATATACATGCTACCCAAGAAGATATTGAAGCGACTAACATCTTTATCATTGAGATTTTGGTGGGCGTGGGGGTAAACAAAAATAGGTCAATCTATTGGATGAAATATGAAACACTTGTTAAACAGAAAAAGGACGGCGAACTAGGGTTCATGGATTTACAAGCTCTGAATACAGCCCTCATCTTCAAGCAGTGCTGGAGAATGCACAAAAACCCAAACTAACTAGTTAGTCGTGTATTGAATGCAAAATACTCCTAATCTGCACTCATGTAAGGGATCAATAACCACAAGCTAAAAATACCTTCATATGCCTTGAGAAGCACGGTCTCGGATGTTCATAGGCTCCAAGTAGGGGTGTAAGTTATTTGGTTAAAAATCGAAAAACCAAACCAAACCGAATTAGTAATTTGGTTTGGTTTTTTTTAAAATTTAGTTTGGTTTGGATTTACAATTTTTTTTTCGGTTTTTTGGTTTGGTTCGGTTTTGATTTTGAAAAATCGAACCAAACCGAACCAAACCAAAGTTTATATGTTATAGGGCCAAATATCCCATTTAGCTTAGCCGGCTCAGCCCATTTCTCACTCCTCGGCCAATTACAAGTTACAACTAATAAGGGGTTTGAAGAAACCCTAACTCGCTCCTTTATTTCTCTCTCATAAACAAGCATCGTTTCTCATCCTCTCTCTCCTAAGAATGAAGAAACCCTAACTCACTCCTCCATTTCTCTCTCTCCTCCGCTTCTCTTTCTCCTCCATTTTTCTCTCTTCTCTTACGTCGGCTTGAAGACTTCCCTGATAGATCGAAGATTTTGAAAACTCTTTCATGGCGGCTTGAACCTCATACTGGAGTGAAGAAGATTGAACCTCGATGTCCTCTCTCCCAGTTCTTTCTCTCTCGCTCCATTGCTCTCTTCCAATTCATTTCTCTCTCCTCGCTCAATCGGGAATTTTTCGAAATACCGGTCGAAGCCTTGAACAAGTTGTTCAATCGCCAGTGCCTCCTCAACTTTTTTGTTTGTTGGTCCAAATCTACGCCCTCCGAATCTCGAAGAAGAACCGAAGAATATCATGCATTTTCTTTATTATTTTTCATTAATTTTGTTATTTTAATCAATTATCTTTAGTTATAGGACTTCAATTTTAAACTTTGCTTGTGATTTGTAATAATTCTTCTATGTTTGAGGATTTGAGCTTGATGTTTTCATAGTATTTGTAAGATTTAGGAAACAATTTTTCACATCATAAGAGAATTTCGGTTTTTTCGGTTTGGTTTGGTTTGGTTTGGTTTGGTTTTGGTTCTAGAATTTCGGTTTGGTTTGGTATGAATTTTGGTTTGGATTTGGACTTGAAATTTGAAAACTGAATTAATTTCGGTTTGGTTCGGTTTTGCTCCAAAATCGAACCGAAAACCGAACTTACACCCCCTAGCTCCAAGGGCAAATAGGGTACAACATAGGTTCGGGAAAGGACATCAATATTGGAGACAATGACTGGGCACAAGGACCACAAGGAAAAATGAAAATTCGCCCAAAAAGAGGAAAGGAACATCTATTGTGTGAACAAATATAAGCATTAATAAGAGTTGATCGTTTGTGGGATGCAGAAAAGATTTGGAGTAATTTTGAGCCAAACTCAGCCATAGCAATTATGAGCACATATATCCCAAGAAAGCAAAGGACAGATGAACTGGTTTGGACTCCTTCAGATAGTGGTCAGTACACGATTAAATCAAAGTGATAAATTAAAATCAACTCTCAAAACTCAAACCCTAATTCAAAAATAACTTATTAATCAACACAACTAAATTTGGATAATTGAACAACAAGATTTATTTGAACTCGCCACTCCCCAAATGTATCATGATCTCCAACTTGAAAATAATTGTATCTCTAGAAACATAAATCTGTCTCCTTATTTTAGTACTCAATGATGACTAATACCTTCGTCTAATTGGTCCGGATCGAAGAAAGATAAGGAACGAGTTTGAAATTAACCTTTTCAAGTCTAAACCATATTCTAACCCATTTTCCTAAGCCAACTTTCGAAAACATTTTAAACATTAAGACCCTTCAATGAGGAAGTCAAATTCGTGCTCGCACTGCATAGGCTAAAAATATACCTACAATAACCAATTGATATGAGTAACTGCTCGCCAAACAATACCAAAGTAAAGATGGGTCGTTAGACGATCAATAAGGCGCAAGCCATTATCAACACAAAGCACATAATTAGCAATAACGCGTACGCACAAGCTAAATAAATAATTAACAACCTAAGATGATACTACGAGAAAGTAAAATTAGAAACGTTCAAGTAGGCAACAAATACTCATATGGCAAGTACATCCTATAAAAACTTAGCTTGCCTTTCCTTTAATTGTTATATAATAATTAATTTATCTTTGAGTTAAGCAATGAACGAGTTGATGCATCCCAAAACGTATTAAAAAAACATGACATTAGTCGCGACACTGAGCCATAAAACCACTTACGAGATCTCAACTAAAAGAAAAGGATAAGTTGATCATCTGACCCTTAGAAAAGTCATGGGCTACCACCAAGAGCTCCAACCCACCTTGGTCAATAGCTAAATGTGCAGTTGCGCACTAATCTAAAGTTTTATTGCTTATCCTCTTTTCACTTTAACTAGTTAACAATTTTATTCAGTATTAGACCATTAATTAAATTAAATATGAGAAATAAAAACACCAAACAACCTCTTTTATCTTTAATTAATAAAGATAATTGTACTACCCCGATCCTTTATAGCGTTTTATTTAGAGTTAATTATATTTATTAAATTAATTATGTTCCGAAAACTATGAATATTTAATTGTGATGTTGGTAATGTGTTTATTAATTTAATTTTATAAAGATATTATTATTTAAAATTATTTTGGGTTTTAGATATCCAAAATGAGTGAAGTGGTATTTGTCGAAATAGGAAACCCGGGATCCCAAATTTCTTTCCTCCTTGTCGGTGTGGGAAGTAAAACCCCAACCCTCCTTTCTTTTTCTTTTGTCGGTGAAACAAACCCCCCAAACCCGTTTTTATTTCTTCTCATTCTCGTTGCTTTTATTGAGCACCCAAACCCCAAGCTTCCTGAAATTTCATTTCTCTCTCCTGGATCCCCTGATTCTCTCTCAAACCCGATCCCCCTCCTCTCTCTCTCGCGGCTCCGCGCCGCCACCACCGGTAATACTCCGTATTTTTAGTAAGTTAATATTTATATTTTTAGAAAAAAAATTGGTTATTAAAAAGACTATTATTTACTAAAAAGGCTTGTTATTTACTAAAAAGGCTTTTAAAATAGGTTTTTAAAAGATTTTGGGTGTTTAAAATAAATTTTAGCCCAAATGAATATTGGGCCTAAGTTTACTAGTTTTTAAATCCAAATACTTTGTTTAAAACAAAATAAAAAAAATGCTTAAAAGAAAATTCCAAAAAGGTTTATAAAATACAAAAAAGAAAAAAAAAAGGAAAAAAAAAATTAGTTCCAAGTATCTCACGGCAGTGAGGAAGCTTGTCAATACAACTTTTATCTTCAATGTTCTGTTACTTTGATCTATTTACTAAGGTTTTACGGCTATGTCTCTTGTGGGATAATTATATTTTTCCCTCATCTTAGTTGGATGATCGTAATATTAGTTGGATCTTAGCTAAAATTGTTTATTTTTTCTGTTAAATTCATCTTTTAGTTACCTAGTCCTACTTCGACTCTACCTATCCAACTAGACCAAATTTGAGAAATACATCTCTTTTCTCAAGTTTAAACTCTCTCTCCCTCTTAGCCTACCCTTTCTCTTTCTCCATTAGTAGTCTTTTAATTTCCAAGGTGCGTGTATATGTAGATCTTTAAATATTGTTCTGCATACGCAGTATCATGTTTTTAGGGTTTTTATTTTCAGATTGAAACACATGTTTTGTGAGTTTTATTATGAACTTGATGAGTTTTATTATAAATATTATGAGTTTACATGAGTATGTTAAATTTATAACTTATTATAAGCCGGTTTTTTCACCTGATACCCTCGAGTTTTCAAAAAATTCACCTAGTACCCTCCATGTTTTCAAAATTCACCAGGTACCCCTCAGTTTCGAACTAATACACTCAGATACCCTTAATGACTAACGGCGGTTAACGCCGTTAGCCTTAAACCTAATTAAACCCTAATTAGGCCTAATTAACCTAACTAACCTAACTAAACCCTAACATCTTAATTCTAACCTTACTCTAACCCTAACCCTAACCCCTAATTTCAAACCCTAACCCTAACCCCACTACCACCCAACCACCACCCCCTCCCCTCCACCCAACCCACCCTACCCCCGCAGCCCACAACCCCCACCGCAACCCCCCACGCCCACCGCAGCCCCCCCACCCTCCCTCCCCCACCCACCGCAAACCACCACAACCCCGAAATCTCACCCCTCATCCAACCCCCGCACCCCCACAAAGACCACCCCGCTTCCATTTTCGCACCCCTCCCCCACCCCAGTAGCACCACCCTCCTCCAATTTCCGTGAAACACAAAGTACCCCCACAAATAAAAAACGAGGGAAGAAGAAGGGGTTGCGGGCGGCGCGAGGGTGGGGTGCGAAAATGGAAAGGGGTGGTGATGTGGGGGGCGCGGGAAATTAGGGTTAATTAGGGTTTAAAGCAGGAAATTAGGGTTAATGACTAACGGCGGTTAACGCCGTTAGTCATTAAGGGTATCTGAGTGTATTAGTTCGAAACTGAGGGGTACCTGGTGAATTTTGAAAACATGGAGGGTACCAGGTGAATTTTTTGAAAACTCGGGGTATCGGGTGAAAAAACCGTATTATAAGCATGCTAAGTAGTCTGCAGTTAAATTTATTTTCGATCTGTAAAATATAATGAACTATGTTGAACCATGCTTTTGTTGTCATGCGTTGAGTTGTTTAACACTGTTGTTATTGTTAGTCTCCGAATCCATGTACTGAGTTGGATTGTTATATTGTTAGTGGAAAACTTCCTACTATAGTTTATTGGTACTGATGTATTTAATCTTCAAGGTTATGCATGCTTCTTGCATAGTACGAGTACTTAACTCTATTAATATTAGCATTATTCCGTCAAAAAAAAATATTAGCATTATTATTATTACTATTCCTATTAGTATTATCATAAAAATTATTTCAAATATCAGTAAGATTTTCCAAGCTTATTTCAAGAACAAGTTAATTTTTTTTTATGCCTTTACATGGCTAAGTTTATAAGTATTATTATTCTTTTTAAGGAGGATTATTTCCGAAAGAATTTTTATTAGATACATGATCTTTTACAATCGCAATTAAAGAGGCAACGACTTGTTATTTATTAGCAAGAACGTTAGCTATTATATTTTACCCATGTACTTTTTGTATAAATCATGTGGACAAGGTAGTAACCCCTCGTAATAGACTCAGTAAGGAATACTAAACTTGGGGGTGTGCACACTTTAGGAAAGGTACCTAGGCAAGGAAAAGGAGTTTTTATTAAAGTTAAATACTTTATGTTATATAATTATCAAGTATTCAAGGAAGGATTTTCAAAATTAAATATTTCAAATGTTTAATTAAATAAAGTGTTTTTATATTCCGCATATACATGTACTCAGTATTTTTACTGACACGCGTTTTGTTTGTTTTGTTTTATGGCTTTGTCCCTGTGATGACCCTATTTTGGCGAGCAGAATTTACAGGTTGATATGATGCATACTTCATATGGGGGAGCTAGTGTGGAATCAAAATTAATCAAGGAGTTGTTATTTTATTTTCAATATTCCATTGTTATAGTTGTACAATAAACTTTATATCAATAAACAGAATTATTTCAGTTATTACGCTGCATTAGTTTAAAGTTCAGTTAGTAGTTAGTATTAAAGCCTTTAACGTTATCACGTGGCGGTAATACTCTCAAGTTTCTCAGTGAGTTTTATTTTAAAATATGTTTTTAGAAAGAGAGAAATTTGGGGGTGTTACAAAGTGGTATCAGTTTTCCAGGTTCTTTTTGAAAATAAAATAAACAGTCAATGAGAGTATGGGTAGATTTAGAAAGGGCATATAAGCTAGAGTTTCGCATTCTATTTGCATTTTCTTTGGGCATTTTATGTGCAATTTTTTTTTCCTAGCATAAATACTTATATTTTCAAGTATAAATATTATCTGATTTATATTTTGAAGAACGGAATAAGTGCGTGTAATATTATTCTGAGGAAAGTTCTGGCTAGGAAAGACTTGGTACTTAAGTTGGCCGTTTGTGCCGCACCTCTCTTTCCTGGGAACTCACTCGACTAATTATTCATACACTATAAACCTTGTACTCAAATAAATAATTTTTTTTCATCATATGCGTATATATGCAATCTTCAAAAATTTCAACTAAAAAAATATATTTTTTTTAGAGATTTCGAATATTTTTCAATTCATTTCAAATTATAGTTAAGATTTTATTTTTACACTGACTATTTTGTCAACATGTGATTCGTATTTTTACTTATTTATCTATATATTTTTTTCAAATTATAAAGCTGCAATTTTTTTTTAATGAAGTATTGAATTTTATTGTTTTATATGAATTATTTAGTTATTCATTGTTAAATTAGAAATATGATTTTTTTTTTGAATATATTTCAAGGAAGTGTGACTTATTGTCAAGATAAAATGAAAAATCTTTGTATTTTTCATAAGCAAAAGAAAGAGTTTATTTTTTTTATTATAAGAATTGAGTTATTATTCTGTCTTTCATGTCATATTATTAAGCAGATACTTGCAAGTTGTGATATTACTATCTCTTAAGGCATTTTTTTTTTGGCATCGATATTTTCTATGAGATGAATTTATTTATTTAACGTCTTATATGACATGTATGCATGTGATCTAATTCATGCAAAGTGAATTATATGTTTGTTTTGTTGATTTATAAGTGTTACAAGAACCTATGACTTCAAAGTAAGCCAAGTTGACTAGTTTTGGATTCATTAAAAGTGAAGATTGTTCTGATTTACTCTTTTGAAGAAAATAAGTTTAGTAGTTTTTTTTAAGGAATGAAGAAGACAATACCCTATGTTATGTGCTAAGGATTGTGAAATTAGTCATTTGAAGTTTTATTCAGTTGGATGACCTTTAATATTTAGTGACATGAATAAGGCAGGGAAAATTTATGATTTAAGGAAAGAAGATGTAGGAGATCAATGGTTTATTTGGAGGAATTATCAAGATTTAGATAAGTTATATATTATGTTTATGGATATAGTTAACACTATTTTAGCTTCGATATAGATATAACCTTAAAAAGGTGACAAAATAAGGAATACTATGAGGACCTTATAGGTATATGAGATACCATATTTGAAGTTTGATTTAATTAAGGAATTATACTCTATGATGAATCGCAAATATCTTTAAAGGAGTTATTGTTGTTATAGTTAACCAAAGAAAGTAAGCAAGACCATAATTGAAATTTTAGCAGGTTCCTTTAGATCATTTTTGTTTTAAAGGTGGAAGTAAGATACTAGAATTCTCTAAATGTATGCTAAGTTGATACTAGGGGATTATTGAGTGTCAAGAGGAGTATTATTTTGTGAGTAGTCTAATTAAATTCTTGCTTGAGTGATTGTGTATTCACAATAATTATTGTTTTGGAAGATGAAAGTTAGAATGATTTTACGGATTGGGTATATCACTTATTGAAAGAGTATGTGACTCTAATAATGGAAGAAATATACTTTTGGAAGAAAATCGGGAGCGTAATAAAGGAGAAAATAAAAGGAAAGACTAGTCAATCAAGGTAATTGATTTTGGAAAGAGTGGTCGTATTTTTGTCTTATGGATTTAAGCATTGAGTATATATATTATGCGAAGGAGTTAATTTCATTGAAATGAAGATTATATGAATTTCTAGCAAGATTGTTTATTTATTGTATCAAGTTCTAGTTGACTATTGTTTATTTTGCGAGCATATTAATTATTGTAATTTAAGGAAAATTTGAAGATGAACTTTAAGGAGTTGTAGTTTTGACTTTTGAGGACCTAATTAAGGAAGACTATTTTATTCAAGTATATGTTGTGTTAGTATACTAACAAATTTTGCTTATAAATGATGAGTTGATTTGATTTGATTCGTAATATAGTATGATCAAGGGTTGTTTTGATGATATTTATTGTGAGACCTTCATGAGTTATGTGAAGCTTATTAAATTTTGAGAGAAAGCAAATGTATTTTTTTTTTTTTTGAAAAAAAGGGCATGTTTGAATATTGTATTTTCGAGTCAAGCTTACGAAAGGTTTTATAAAATTCTTTTGTTCTCACTATATTATTAAAGCATTTTCATAATATATTAGTATTTGCCTCAGTCTTTTCCTACAACACTTGTCTTTAGTATCAATATTAGTTCTTTGTTATTCTAGACATCAATTTTGAAAAAATTTCGTATTCAGATTTTATATATTTTTCACTTTGTCATTAACTACCTTTTTGACTTATTTAAATATTTTCTATATTATGTTTATCTATTATTGAAGGCATCAAATACTTCTATTATTAATACCTTGAAAAAGAGGTCAATTTTCAAAGCTCAAAAGATATTTTCGAAAGTATTATCTATCTAGTGATTATGTTATTCCATTTCCAGCAACGACTCTTATATTGTTTGTATTACAAAGTCGGTAAATAATTTTAAGTCAAGTCTGAAGTCTTAGCGAGTTACGGGGGCATAACACCTTTTTAAGGGGGGTAGAATGCGATAGAGTTTCGCGCATTTGACCTTAGAACGCTATTTTTGACCTAATTTTAACTTATTTTATGAGTTATTAACTGAGTCAGCTTACTTTTATAGAAAGAATTTGGTATATGTGAATTACTTGCTTTATTTCTTATTTGCTTGCTTCAAGTTTCGAGGACGAAACTTCTTTTAAGGAGGGTAGTCTGTAATACTCTGTATTTTTAGTAAGTTAATATTTATATTTTTAGAAAAAAATTGGTTATTAAAAAGACTATTATTTACTAAAAAGGCTTGTTATTTACTAAAAAGGCTTTTAAAATAGGTTTTTAAAAGATTTTGGGTGTTTAAAATAAATTTTAGCCCAAATGAATATTGGGCCTAAGTTTACTAGTTTTTAAATCCAAATACTTTGTTTAAAACAAAATAATAAAAAATGCTTAAAAGAAAATTCCAAAAAGGTTTATAAAATACAAAAAAGAAAAAAAAAGGAAAAAAAAAAATTCGTTCCAAGTATCTCACGGCAGTGAGGAAGCTTGTCCACACAACTTTTATCTTCAATCATCTGTTACTTTGATCTATTTACTATGGTTTTACGGCTATGTCTCTTGTGGGATAATTATATTTTTCCCTCATCTTAGATGGATGATCGTAATATTAGTTGGATCTTAGCTAAAATTGTTTATCTTTTCTGTTAAATTCATCTTTTAGTTTCCTAGTCCTACTTCACTCTACCTATCCAACTAGGTATAAATAGGGCCCACCCCTCATATTCTACACACCAAATTTGATAAATACATCTCTTTTCTCAAGTTTAAACTCTCTCTCCCTCTTAGCCTACCCTTTCTCTTTCTCCATTAGTAGTCTTTTAATTTCCAAGGTGCGTGTATATGTAGATCTTTAAATATTGTTCTGCATACGCAGATCATGTTTTTTAGGGTTTTTATTTTCAGATTGAAACACATGTTTTGTGAGTTTTATTATGAACTTGATGAGTTTTATTATAAATATTATGAGTTTACATGAGTATGTTAAATTTATAACTTATTATAATCATGCTAAGTAGTCTGCAGTTAAATTTATTTTCGATCTGTAAAATATAATGAACTATGTTGAACCATGCTTTTGTTGTCATGCGTTGAGTTGTTTAACACTGTTGTTATTGTTAGTCTCCGAATCCATGTACTGAGTTGGATTGTTATATTGTTAGTGGAAAACTTCCTACTATAGTTTATTGGTACTGATGTATTTAATCTTCAAGGTTCATGATGCATACTTCTTGCATAGTACGAGTACTTAACTCTATTAATATTAGCATTATTCCGTCAAAAAAATATATATATTAGCATTATTATTATTGCTATTCCTATTAGTATTATCATAAAAATTATTTCATATATCAGTAAGATTTTCCAATCTTATTTCAAGAACAAGTTAATTTTTTTTTATGCCTTTACATGGCTAAGTTTATAAGTATTATTATTCTTTTTAAGGAGGATTATTTCCGAAAGAATTTTTATTAGATACATGATCTTTTATGATCGCAATTAAAGAGGCAACGGCTTGTTATTTATTAGCAAGAACGGTAGCTATTATATTTTACCCATGTACTTTTTGTATAAGTCATGTGGACAAGGTAGTAACCCCTCGTAATAGACTCAGTAAGGAATACTAAACTTGGGGGGTGTGCAAACTTTTGGAAAGGTACCTAGGCAAGGAAAAGGAGTTTTTATCAAAGTTAAATACTTTATGTTATATAATTATCAAGTATTCAAGGAAGGATTTTCGAAATTAAATATTTCAAATGTTTAATTAAATAAAGTGTTTTTATATTCCGCATATACATGTACTCAGTATTTTTACTGACACGCGTTTTGTTTGTTTTGTTTTATGGCTTTGTCCCTATGATGACCCTATTTTGGCGAGCAGAATTTACAGGTTGATATGATGCATACTTCATATGGGGGAGCTAGTGTGGAATCATAATTAGTCAAGGAGTTGTTATTTTATTTTCAATATTCCATTGTTATAGTTGTACAATAAAGTTTATATCAATAAAGAGAATTATTTCAGTTATTCCGCTGCATTAGTTTAAAGTTCAGTTAGTAGTTAGTATTAAAGCCTTTAACGTTATCAAGTGGCGGTAATACTCTCAAGTTTCTCAATGAGTTTTATATTAAAATATGTTTTTAGAAAGAGAGAAATTTGGGGGTGTTACAAAGTGGTATCAGTTTTCCAGGTTCTTTTTGAAAATAAAATAAACAGTCAATGAGAGTATGGGTAGATTTAGAAAGGGCATATAAGCTAGAGTTTCGCATTCTATTTGCATTTTCTTTTGGCATTTTATGTGCAATTTTTTTTTCCTAGCATAAATACTTATATTTTCAAGTATAAATATTTTCTGATTTATATTTTGAAGAACGGAATAAGTGTGTGTAATATTATTCTGAGGAAAGTTCTGGCTAGGAAAGACTTGGTACTTAAGTTGGCCGTTTGTGCCACACCTCTCTTTCCTGGGAACTCACTCGACTAATTATTCATACACTATAAACCTTGTACTCAAATAAATAATTTTATTTGATCATATGCATATATATGCATTCTTCAAAAATTTCAACTAAAAAAAATATTTTTTTTAGAGATTTCGAATATTTTTCAATTCATTTCAAATTATAGTTAAGATTTTATTTTTACACTGACTATTCTGTCAACATGTGATTCGTATTTTTACTTATTTATCTATATATTTTTTTCAAATTATAAAGCTGCAATTTTTTTTAATGAAGTATTGAATTTTATTGTTTTATATGAATTATTTAGTTATTCATTGTTAAATTAGAAATATGAATTTTTTTTTTTGAATATATTTCAAGGAAGTGTGACTTATTGTCAAGATAAAATGAAAAATCTTTGTATTTTTCATAAGCAAAATAAAGAGTTTATTTTTTTTATTATAAGAATTGAGTTATTATTCTGTCTTTCATGGCATATTATTAAGCAGATACTTGCAAGTTGTGATATTACTATCTCTTAAGGCATTTTTTTCTTGGCATCGATATTTTCTATGAGATGAATTTATTTATTTATTTAACGTCTTATATGACATGTATGCATGTGATCTAATTCATGTAAAGTGAATTATATGTTTGTTTTGTTGATTTATAAGTGTTACAAGAACCTATGACTTCAAAGTAAGCCAAGTTGACTAGTTTTGGATTCATTAAAAGTGAAGATTGTTCTGATTTACTCTTTTGAAGAAAATAAGTTTAGTAGTTTTTTTTAAGGAATGAAGAAGACAATACCCTATGTTATGCATGTGCTAAGGATTGTGAAATTAGTCATTTGAAGTTTTATTCAGTTGGATGACCTTTAATATTTAGTGACATGAATAAGGCAGGGAAAATTTATGATTTGAGGAAAGAAGAAGTAGGAGATCAATGGTTTATTTGGAGGAATTATCAAGATTTAGATAAGTTATATATTATGTTTATGGATATAGTTAACACTATTTTAGCTTCGATATAGATATAACCTTACAAAGGTGACAAAATAAGGAATATTATGAGGACCTTATAGGTATATGAGATACCATATTTGAAGTTTGATTTAATTAAGGAATTATACTCTATGATGAATCGTAAATATCTTTAAAGGAGTTATCGTTGTTATAGTTAACCAAAGAAAGTAAGCAAGACCATATTTGAAATTTTAGCAGGTTCCTTTAGATCATTTTTGTTTTAAAAGGTGGAAGTAAGATACTAGAATTCTCTAAATGTATGCTAAGTTGATACTAGGGGATTATTGAGTGTCAAGAGGAGTATTATTTTGTGAGTAGTCTAATTAAATTCTTGCTTGAGTGATTGTGTAATCACAATAATTATTGTTTTGGAAGATGAAAGTTAGAATGATTTTACGGATTGGGTATATCACTTATTGAAAGAGCATGTGACTCTTGTTTTGTCCCTTATCCAACAAGTAATCTGTAGATGGTGCTTTCTTGTCGAGCAAGTAAACTAGTATCCCTTAGATGTTCTTCTTTGGAGACTTGTGCAACAATGTCTGAATCAACCAAGTCCAAGCCTGAGCTTCGTTCCCGAACCTGCAAAAAGGGACCCACCCTGGAGGTTTGGGTGGTGGTTCCCCCTCCGAAGCTTAAGTCAGATATCAAGTGTTTGTAAGAGAAAAGTAATTCTAGAGAGAGAAAGTGAGAGAGTAGTTTTACAGAGTAACTTTGCACTGTTTGCATTGAATGATCTTTCTCCTGATTTCAGGGGCATTTATAGTGATAGCAAGATGACAGCTAACCTTAAAATCTGACCTAGAATAGTGGCTTCTGATTGGCTGAAGAATCAAATCATGACACGTGGCAGGCCATGATTTGGGAGAGTTTACCAACCACTCTTATGCAGCCACCTCACAGGGCTGGCCTCTGACTTCCTTTTGGGCCAGAAAAGCAGCCTTTTAAACAATCTGAGCCTAGCCCAAAGGGTAGATCTTTTTTCTTCCATTTCTCAGAGGAGGACACGTGTACGGCTCAGATGAGCCCAAGTGTCATCAGAGGAACCGTAGATTTCAGGCTACAACATTTGTCCCTAAAAGGGTTTTCACTGTTGGCCCATCTGACGGTTAAGGCCCTTTTACCCAACGTAGCTTCATTAAGCCCATCGACGCTTAAGGCCCTTTTTACCCAAGGTAGCCTTATTTGAAATGAATGAAAGGACTCGCCTTTTCTGGGTTTTACCGGTCATAACCGACCGTTGGACCCTTTCTTTGGTCATTCTTGACCGGCTCCACAGGTTTCTTACTCCTCTATAAATAAACTTGGTGTGAAAACATTTGATCATTTCACACCTTGAACGAATTTTTCTAGAGAGAGAAGCTCTGCAAATTTTCTAGAGAGAGAGGGAGATTGTCCAGCTTCAGCTTTCTTCACCGAATCGTCCAGACGTTCTTAGCAGGTATCGTTTCATTGTTCATTTCTTTCTTCTTTATTCTTTATTCTTTCTTAGAAAAACAATAAAATGGAATCTTCTTCGTCAAACAATCCTAGCCGACCAAGAGCTTGTCTAGACCCTAGAACCAGATACTTCTTCTTCGGCACATTCTAGAGTTGGACCTCTTCTGGCCGAGTACATATTTTTTCCATAGTTTTGGCCGAGAAAGTCAGACGACCCAGTCTTTACCTGTGCAGGGTAATCTGGCGCGCGTCAAGCAAACGGCCTGTCTAAGACGAAGAGTAATAATCCCGTCAAACAGCTCAGATATGGAGGAATCTACTGGACGAGTTCCAGATGAGACGAGGGAGGTCCGAAGTGCTGGGCCTTTAGGCGGCCCCCTTTCTCCTAGCCGCAGCTTTGAGGAGTCCGAAATAAACCGGGAAGCCGAGTCCTTCGGACGGGACACCGAGATGGAGGAAACCGGCGAAGACGATAACGGCAGGGGATTCCGGGTCGCTGATGAGTCAGACGAAGCCTCCACTACTTCGTCTGAGATTAGAAAACGATTAGGTCCTCTCTCTGACCCCGCATTTATTTTAGCCAATCGCAAATGGCTAGAGAAAATGGGGTCGGACCCTAGCTATTTATCCAACTTCATGCCCATGCCGGGCATTTCCTTCGTCATCCCTAATAAGGAGGCCACTATTTTGAGCACTCCCAAAAATCATTTTACTGTCTACAAGCTGGCTCTGGACGCGGGGTTGAGATTCCCCCTTCATAAATTTATAGAGCAAGTGCTTCGTTATTACAACATCGACCACAACCAACTGGCTCGCAACGCCTGGCACAACGTCTTGACGTTCATAGCCGTCTGCGAGTTGCGCGGCCTGGCTCTCTCTCTTCAAGCCTTTACCCACATTCATTACGCGGCCAAAATTCCCGGTGCCGTGGATGGAACATGGCTCAAGCATTCGCAACCGTCCCGGCTTTCTAACGACTGGGGCAAACCGTCAAAGATGCATGAATGGAAGGCCGATTTTATATATCTAAGGGCGGCCAATGACTGCCACGAGAGTTATCGTTTCCATAACCGAGCCGTCACAAATACTGGACGAAAGCAATCTTGGGCCGAGCGGAGGATAAGTATGACGAGGAGGTAGTGGAGTACTTTAAAATAAAGAAGTACTCCAGGCCCGGCCAGAAATCCTTTAAAGGGCCAGCTAACTGGATACCCTTTAAGGAAATGTTTTATAATGACGACTTCTTGGTTGCCGCAGGCTTGCGGTTAGCCGATGATAAAGGTATCCACTCAAATCCCAAGTAAAACTCTTCGTCCATAGCTCATTAGACTAACCAATTTTCCGTCTTTGCTGCAGACTCAACCAGAACGCGTCTCAAGGCTTCTTGGACGGGAGACATAAGCATGTCTAAATTCACAGACAATCTTTGGAAGGAATATGCCAAAAGTAGTGCCGAGAAGAGGGCTGAGACACTGGTAAATCATACAAAAAAATTTATTATTATTATTATTATTATTATTTTTTTTTTTTACGAGGATCATTGTGGCTCGTCCGGAATTGGCATCCAAACTTTGGACGAGAATTACTCCAAGAAGGAAAACGTCCAAGCATGGACGTTCACCTTTGGGAAATTCTCGTCTGAAATTTTTATAGTCGTTGGACGAGTATCCTTCGGACTCGTCCAAGTAATCGTAACTTTCTCTGGACGAAGATAGCCCGAAGAAGGAGAGCGTCCATACTAGGACGGTCACCCTATTGGGGCCATGCTCGTCTGAGGGGTTTTGCCGTCTCTGGACGAGTACCATTTGGACTCGTCCAGGTTATAGTATCTATCCCTGGACGAGGATAGTCCGAGAAAGGAGAGCGTCCATGCTAGGACGGCTTCACTCTTGGGACCATACTCGTCGGGGAGATTTTGTAGTCTTTGGACGAGTACCATTTGGACTCGTCCAGGTAATAGCACCTATCCTTGGACGAGGATAGCCCGAGAAAGGAGAGCGTCCATGCTAGGACGGCTTCACTTTTGGGACCATACTCGTCTGGGAGGTTTTGAGTTCTGACACTGGATGAAAAGTTGATTTCCTATCCTTCGATGGGGACATGTTAGCTTGTCCAATTTTGGGACGGCTTCCTTCTTTTCCTCACTTTCGTCTGTATTCAGAATTTTGCTCGGACGAGATTCCCTTAGGAGAGGAGGTGTTCATTTTAAGGCGCCCTCCTTCTTTGGGTGATTTTCGTCTGAAGCCTTGCACTTTGATTTAGATTTTGATCTGTGGACGTCTGTCATTTTAACTTGATTGTTTCTCTCAGAAAAATGCTCCTACCAACAAACTCCCTCCTGGGAAGTCTTCTTCGTCCAAGAAGAGGCCTACAACGGCCACGGACCAACCTCAAGCCAAAAAGCCTAAGGGCTTTGTAAGAAAGAAGACAGAGAAGGCTACTCCAAGTGGGGGAGTGGAAGAGAGGACCATGCTTCCCCCTAAAGACAAAGCTCTGAAGGAGGGGCCTTCTACTGCCGCTCCTAGTGGAGGAGTGGGAGAAAATCCTGTCCTCGCTGGTCAGCTGGACGCTTTGCCTTCTGACTCGGCCAAAGTCAGACCAGACTCGACCGAAGTTAGACCAGAGTCAGCCTTGGCTTTGGTGGTGCCGGGGTAGGAGACGGCTGCCGAGAACTATCCGGGCCTCGGCGACTCGGAGCGAAGGCCGGGTCTCCCAGATGCCCCTTGATGTAAGGACGGCATCCATCTCGTCTGGTAAGTCGTTTTACTCCAATAGAGTTAGGACGATGCGGGTCGGCGGACAGTCTATGAGTCCGTCTAATAGACAAGCCATCGTCTTTCCCATCCAGATATCTGACTCTCCCCCTCTTTCAGATAAGGGCAAAGGCCCAGCTATACCTTCACCTGCTCCCACCTTAGACTCGGATGAGGAGTCTTCTCCTGCTTTTGCCAAAATGTCAAAGGCGTAAAAGGAACGCTTAAGCGGGAACTCTTCAAGTGCTACCCTGAATCCTATATCAAAGGATTAAGGGGAGCATCGGCCGGGCATGTGGGCTATATGTCTCAACTGGCTGCTGAGGTATAACTTATTGCCGCTTTTGTTTAGTACTTGTGTATATTTATCTTTTTGAAACTCGTCTAATGATTTGTTTTGCTTTCATTGCCCCGACTTTTTGCTCGCAAAGATGCTTACTGAAGATTGGGCTAGAGAGCTGAGAAAAGAGAATAAGAAGCTCGTCCATTTAGCTACAACGGAAGGCGACAAGGCCATCCATGACATTGAGATGGCCAACACCCTTCATCGTTAATCTCTGGAGGCTTTGGAGAAGAGATCAGCCCTCCTAGAATCAGAAAACAAGAATTATCTTGTTACCATCAACGATCTGTATAAGGAGCTGGATCGTCTGAAGATGATTATTAATGCTGTCTCTGCTGATCTGAAGGGTGAGAGAGATGTTGCTCTCCTTGCCGCCGTTGAACTAAGAAGGGAGAACATTCTCCTAAGGGCGAAGACTGCCCGTCTGGAAAGGGAGGCAGCCCAGGCTTATGACGATGCCAAGGAAGGATTGGCTCAAGTTGTTGAAACGTCTAAGGGTTGGGCCATCAAAGCCTTTGGGATGTTAGGCGAGGAAGCCGAGGTCCCCGGCTTCGTTCGTCGTCTGGAGTATCAACAGAGCGTCCATCAGGCTATGGTATGTGCCGAGGAACCTCCCGAGTTTTTTGGAGTCGACGACGAAGGCTGCGGGCCGAGGAGAACCCAGAAGACGACCAAGAAACTCACTCTGAAGACGAAGCCTAATTTTAGGTTTATTTTCACGTTTCTTGGCTTGTTTGCCGCTGTACCTTTAACTTTTCAGCTCTTAGGTTGTAATTCTTGATCAATCATATATGAAGGAGAATTTTTGTCAATTGCCTGTCTTTTATCTTTCTGAATTCCACTTTGACTAAGTATTGAATGAGCTTCGTCCTGAATGTTGGACGATCATCACAAATGTTTAAGGAAATAACAACGTGCTTGCCTTTAGACGACCGAAAATGCATCCAAAAGAAGTGACTCGTCCTGAACTTTTTGGACGGTCTACGATATTTAATTGAACTGCGCATGCCACTTCTGATCCTTGCCCTTGGACGATTACAAATTTCTCAAAAAGTGCCCAAGTGCTTATAGAGGATCGTCCTGGAACTTTAGATGGTCTTCTCCTTTTAAACGAGCCACACTTTAGCCGTTTTTCTTGAGTTGGTAACACTCGTCCTGTAGTATCAAAATGTCTCAAAGGCATTTCGATTTGTCTCGGTTTTTTTAGACGACCTTCTCTCTTTAGCTCGTCCTATAGGCCTGTCTCATCCCCCCCTTCTTGGGCTAAGCTCAACCATATATGATGGACGAGCCATAGTCTAAGAAGGAGAGCGGCCAACTTTGGCCAAGCCCTGCTGAAATTGCCAAGGACGAGCTTTAGAGACATGGTCTATCAATTGCCTAGCCGCCTTCCTTGAGCGAGCAATACTCGTCCGAAAGTAGCGATCCCTTACTAGGGTCTTTACTACTTAGCTGCCCGTATATTTGAAAATAAGTATCCTTTACCAAGGGCTTATTTCTGGTCAGCTTTCTCTTAGAGACTTTGACGTTTCTCTTACTAGAGATTTTGTCAAATTGATTGCCAATGTATGTTATCAACCATTAGGTCGTTATACTTTTGGCCGGTCTCTTCGAGGGAGTGATGTTCGGCATAGAAATGAGTATTTTTGTTCTAAGTTATTGTCACTTTTACACTAATAACTGATTTAATGCCCCAAAGTGAACCAACTTGGTCAAAATAAACATGAAAATACTGACAGTAAGATAGTAGGAATTGTATTATATGAATTTTGCTTGACAAAGTGCCAAGATACATGTATACAATTCTTTTTTTTTTTTTTTTTTTTAGTCTGTGACGTGGCACATTGGACTTACTACAACTTTCAGCTGGATTCCTGATGACGATTGAGTTAAACGTGGTACTTCTTCAAATTATCTGAATTCCAAGTACGCTGTATAGGTCGTCCATCTAGAGCTTGGAGACGAAAAGTCCCACTACGCAGCTCTTGGATAATCAGATAAGGTCCTTCCCAGTTTGGTGTTAGCTTCCCTAGCTCCTTAGCTCGTCCAACCGCCTCCATTTTTCTTAGAACAAGATCCCCCACCTTGAGTGGTCGTCTAACAACTCTTTTTTTAAACTCCCGAGCCATTCTCAACTTGTACAATTGCATTCTCAGTAAGGCATTGCCCCTGACTTCTGGTACTTGGTCCAAAGCCGTGCGTAATGCAGCCCAGTTGGCATCTTCAGTGTACAACATGACTCGCAGGGTGGGTTCACCAATCTCAATGGGCAAGACGGCTTCAGTGCCATAGACTAACATGAAAGGCGTCTCGCCTGTTGAATTCTTAGCAGTTGTTCTAATGGACCATAACACTAATTGCAGCTCTTCAACCCATTGTCCCTTGGCGTTTTCCAGCTTCCTCTTGATTCCATTTGATAGAATCTTGTTGAAGGACTCGACTTGTCCATTGGCTTGACCGCAAAGTGAGCTTTGATTTCTCTTTCTGACAACCAATCTTTCAACTTAGGCGTTTCAAACTGTGGACCATTATCAAAGACGATGGACTGAGGCATGCCAAAACGAGTTATAATGTTTTTCCAGATGAAGCCCTTGACGTCGTTTGTTGTTATTCCTCGCATGGCTTCAGCCTCTATCCATTTAGTGAAATAGTCCACTGCTACTATCACAAACTTCTTTTGCCCAGCTGCCACCGGAAAAGTTCCTAATATGTCCATGCCCCATTTGGCAAAAGGCAGGGGGAACAAAATGGGACTTAAGTAGTTGGACGGCTTCTGATGCAGGTTTCCATGCTTCTGGCAACTATCGCACTTTTTTGCATAGACGAGGGCGTCTTCCTTCAAAGTAGGCCAGTAGTACCCCGTCCTTAAAGCCTTTTCTCCTAATGCTCTTCCACCAATGTGCGATGCACAAGCTCCCTCATGGAGTTCTTTCAAAACTTTCAGGCCATCTTCTCTAGTGATGCACTTGAGGAGAGGACGGTTGAATGATTTCTTGTAAAGGGTCTCATCCCATAGCTCAAACCACTTGTCCCTAGCCTTCACATACTTAGCCTCTACAGGATCCGAAGGCAATCGCCCCGTCTTCTTGTATTCAATGATCGGCTCCATCCAGACCGCTCCTCGACTAAGAAACATAATCTGCTCTTGGTCAATGCTCTTTTTGGGTTTGACTTCCCAAAAACCGTTCTTGGCACATCTCCTTCAGCCGAGCTGGCCAATTTAGAGAGAGCATCAGCTTGATGATTTTCCGACCTTGGTACTTGGTCGAGAATAAATCGCTTTAATGGCTCAATCTCATCCTTGATCAGTCGCATGTATTTGCTCATTGATGCTTCTTTGCATTCAAAATCTCCATTGACTCGATCGACGACTAAGAGAGAGTCCGATTTGGCCTCAATCTCTACGGCTCCAATCGCCTTGCACATTTTGATTCCAGCTAAGAGTGCTTCATATTCAGCTTCGTTATTGGATGCTTTGAATTGGAATCTTAATGCATACTCAAACTTGTCTCCTTCGGGAGATTGACAAATGATTCCTGCCCCACATCCATTGACTGTGGACGACCCATCGACCATGAGCGTCCAATGCTTCCTTCCTTTAGCTGGATCTAATATTGTCTCTATATTTGGCCAAGTAAGCTCAACAATAAAATCTGCCAAGGCTTGCCCCTTAATGGATTTCCTTGGTTCAAATGAAATATCAAACATGTTGAGCTCAACTGCCCATTTTAGCATTCGCCCAGCGGCCTCCATCTTCTGCAGAACTTGCTTCAAAGGTTGATCAGTATAGACGAGTATACTGTGCGACAAGAAATAGGGCCTCAACTTTCTGCTGGCCATGACGAGGGCCAATCCAAACTTCTCAACGGGAGTGTACCTATTTTCCGCGTCTTTGAGTACGTGACTCACGAAGTATATTGGGACTTGGACGGATTCTCTTTCAGCCAGCAGAACGACACTCACAGCTTGAGTGGACACAGCCAAATATACAAACAACTTTTCCCCCTCGGCTGGGCTGACCAACCTAGGCAGCTGCCGAAGGTGGTCCTTGACCTGCTGTAGTGCTTGCTCCGCCTCATCTGTCCACTCAAACTTGGCTTTCTTCTTAATAGTGGCAAAGAAGTGATGGCACTTGTCGCCTGACTTAGACAAGAAACGTCCAAGGGCAGCCAAGCAACCCGTCAGTCTCTGAACTTCCTTTACCTTTGACGGAGACTTCATGTCTAAAATAGCTTGTATCTTCTCGGGATTTGCTTCAATTCCCCTCTGGTCTACCAAGAAGCCTAGGAACTTCCCTGACAAAACCCCAAAGACACATTTACTGGGATTCAGCTTTAACTTGTATTTCCTGAGAGTTTCAAAAGTTTCTCTCAAATCACCCACATGACTTTCTTCTTGACGGCTCTTGACTATCATATCATCAATATACGCTTCCATGTTCCTTCCCAACCGTGGGTCAAAAAAAGATTGATCAATCTTTGGAATGTGGCCGGAGCATTACGCAGACCAAATGGCATTCTCAACCAGTCATACAGTCCTTTTTCAGTAATGAAGGACGTTTTGTCCTGATCCTCTGGCCACATGGGAATTTGATGAAAACCTGAATAGGCGTCCATGAAGCTTAGTAAAGCGTGGCCGGCTGTGGAGTCCACTAGACGATCCAACTTCGGCAGCGGGAAGCTGTCCTTGGGACAAGCCTTGTTGAGATCGGTATAGTCTACACACATCCTCCAGGTGCCATTGGGCTTGGGCACCATGACCACATTTGCTATCCATTCTGGATAATAAGTCTCTTTGATGAATTTTGACTCCAACAACTTTTGAACTTCCTGGTCGACCGCTTGATTCCTGGCCGGCCCCAAATGTCTTTTCTTCTGACGGACTGGCTTTAATTTTGGATCAACATTTAGCCGATGGACGGCTACCTCTGGATCAATTCCAGGCATTTCTTCAACACAATAGGCAAACACGTCTTGAAATTCTTTCAGCAAGCTGATTTAGAGGCTCCTCAAACCCAAAGAGAGCGAAGAACCAATTTTCAAGGTTCGTTCTGGACGAGCCTCATCCAGACAGACGTCTTCTGGGGCCTCGACTGGTTCTGGACGCTCTATTGCTAGTCCCATGATGGCCATCACTTCTTCAGGCAAGGGAGGCTCTTCCTTGATGATTTCATATTTTCTCTTCTTCTTTGGGAAGATGCTCGGGACGCCTTCCTTGAGGGACCGAGAGGCGTCGCGAGGGCTCTCAATGGCCATATTCAATGAGGCCAATTGGTCCTTGACTATCCGGACGTTTGCCTCTCGCTAACCACCTTCGTCTTATCTTTCTCTATTTAAGACGTTTTCCTTTCACCAGCAACCTTCGTCTGATCTTCATTGCATATCTTCCATGATGACGGCTTGAGGGTAGTCAGATAACACTCCCTAGCCACCTGCTGGTCCCCATATAATGAGCCAATCTGGCCATCATTACACTCATACTTCATCAACATCAGGTGAGTTACTATTACGGCTTTGACGTGATTCAGAGTTGGTCGTCCAAGAATGACATTGTAGGTCACAAATCTCGGACCACCAAGAACTTGATAAACGAGTTCTAGCGGCATCCTTTTCTCCCACTCGAACGGGCAAAGTAACAGTTCCCCATTGGGTGGATGACTCCTCCCCCAAACCCTATGATGGGATGGTGAACGGGAACCAAGTTCTTCTCATCAAATTTTAATGCGGACAAGCGATCGAAGACCGATGATATCCGTCGAGCTTCCAAGTGTCTATCGAAATTCTTCTTACTCTCAAGTTTGCTATTTTCATTTCTACAACCAAAGGATCATCATGGGGAGTCCTCAACCTGCCCCGATCTTGCTCACTAACTACCACCCTTGGGAAGGGCTCAGCCTTTGTCTGATCAGCTAATAAAACTTGGCCAAGCTCCCTAAGGTAGTTTTTGTGTCCTCTATTGGTTGGTCCTCCAGCAGCAAACCCTCGAGAAATTACGAGAACAACATCCTCGTCTGTGCTCTCACTTTCCTTCTTCTTAGTCTGCCAATTGTATTTTCTTTGAAACTTCCTTCCCCCTTGAGGCATATAGGAGTTCATCTTTCCCTTTCGAGCTAGCTCCTCCAAAGCCTTCTTGAGGTGCTTACATTCATTAGTTTCGTGACCGCAATCCTTGTGGAAGTGGCAATACTTGCTCTTATCCCTATTTCTATAAGGGGTTTTCATCTCCGCTGGGGCCTTCAACTCATATTGATCCTTAATCTCCATGAGAATGGAGTATTGGTCCTTGTTAAATTCAATAGGATTGCATGAGGATGGCTCAGCCTCTTTTCTCTTGCTCCTTCTGGATGAAGTGGTGGTGGAGGTTATAGCCCAAGTCTCGGCCTTCTTGGGGTTGCTCTTCTTTAGCTGAGCAACCTCTTCAGGCTTCTTAGACTCGGGATGCTTTGCCTCAAGACACACTTCGGTAGCGTGAATAAACGCTTCAGCCTTCCCTTAAGGCTTCGGCAAGAGTGGAGATTTTCTTTTTAACCGGATCAAACTTAAAGCTTCTCGGCCTTAGACCCCTAATGAAGGCGTCAAAGGCCACTCCAGCATTAAGATCTTGGATCTGAAGGGCTTCAAGGTTGAATCTCTTAACGAAACTTCTAAGAGCCTCCTTAGGTCCCTGGACGACCTTGCCTAGGTGCATGCTTGTTTTTTGTTCTTGCTTGTTGGCAACAAAGTGACTAGTGAATAAGAAACTGAGTTCCGTGAAATTATTGACTGAATTGGGTGGAAGATTGTTAAACCACTTCTGAGCTACTCCCTTCGAGTTCTTTGGGAAGTTCTTACACCAGGTAGCATCATCTACTCCTTGGACGTACATCTGATGTTTGTAAGCAGATAAGTGATCATCGGGATCTGTTGTTCCATTAAAAGGTTCTATAGTAGGGAGTTTAACCTTTGGGAAGGGGGCGCCTCCATTATCCTCCGGCCGAGAATGGAGTGGGCCGGTTAATCCGGAGGGCTCCCATCTCGCCCTCAATGGGTATGTACTCCTTACGATATTCCTTTAACACCGGATCGGACGACGTGTTTGCGGAGCAATGGACGCCTATAGACCATGGGCTGAGCCACCGTCCTCTCCTGTCGTGGATGAACAAGAGAGTGACTTAAACTCCGTCCCTCCCCTCTGGACGACAACCTCAAAGGAGGGTCTCTCAGGTATGATGTAGAACCTGTCGCTGATCGTTGTATAGCAGCAGCTCTCTTTGCTTTAGATATTCTCTGGCATCTGTTTCCATTCGGTGCCCGCTTGGACGAACATGGTCCTGGGTCCTAACCACCAGGTTCCAGTCCATCTTTCTTCGCTGATCATTATCCTCTGGCTGCTTTCCTCTTGCCGTCCTCCTAGAGGGTTCCAGACGAACAGGTCGACTAGGGCCTGGACGATCTTCTTGGGAACGTCCCCTAGGGGGAGGTGGATTGTTAGCAATGGCTCGGGGTTAATCCGAAAAAAAAGATATTGCTCTTGATACTGTCTCGGACGATCAGTAGCCATCTTTGCCTGGGAAGTCATTCAAGGCGTTCTCTAGATGGGCGGCGACGGACGCTCAAAAGTTCAAAATTCTCTTGAATGACGAGTTCTTTGGCTTGGTCCAAGAACTTGGACGATGGATGGGGGTCTATCCCTTCCTCGAGGCGGTCTCTCGTGTTCTACTGTGTCTTCGACATTAACCTGAAGACTTCGGTTTCTGGCAAGGTTGGACGATTGACAATCAGTCATCGTTGCGTCTCCCCACAGACGGCGCCAAATGTTTTGTCCCTTGTCCAACAAGTAAGCTGTAGATGGTACTTTCTTGTCGAGCAAGTAAACTAGTATCCCTTAGATATTCTTCTTTGGAGACTTGTGCAACAATGTCTGAATCAACCAAGTCCAAGCCTGAGCTTCGTTCCCGAACCTGCAAAAAGGGACCCACCCTGGAGGTTTGGGTGGTGGTTCCCCCTCCGAAGCTTAAGTCAGATATCAGGTGTTTGTAAGAGAAAAGTAATTCTAGAGAGAGAAAGTGAGAGAGTAGTTTTACAGAGTAACTTTGCACTGTTTGCATTGAATGATCTTTCTCCTGATTTCAGGGGTATTTATAGTGATAGCAAGATGACAGCTAACCTTAAAATCTGACCTAGAATAGTGGCTTCTGATTGGCTGAAGAATCAAATCATGACACGTGGCAGGCCATGATTTGGGAGAGTTTACCAACCACTCTTATGCAGCCACCTCACAGGGCTGGCCTCTGACTTCCTTTTGGGCCAGAAAAGCAGCCTTTTAAACAATCTGAGCCTAGCCCAAAGGGTAGATCTTTTTTCTTCCATTTCTCAGAGGAGGACACGTGTACGGCTCAGATGAGCCCAAGTGTCATCAGAGGAACCGTAGATTTCAGGCTACAACAACTCTAATAATGGAAGAAATATACATTTGGAAGAAAATCGGGAGCGTAATAAAGGAGAATATAAAAGGAAAGACTAGTCAATCAAGGTAATTGATTTTGGAAAGAGTGGTCGTATTTTTGTCTTATGGATTTAAGCATTGAGTATATATATTATGCGAAGGAGTTAATTTCATTGAAATGAAGATTATATGAATTTCTGGCAAGATTGTTTATTTATTGTATCAAGTTCTAGTTGACTACTGTTTATTTTGCGAGCATATTAATTATGGTAATTTAAGGAAAATTTGAAGATGAACTTTAAGGAGTTGTAGTTTTGACTTTTGAGGACCTAATTAAGGAAGACTATTTTATTCAAGTATATGTTGTGTTAGTGTACTAACAAATTTTGCTTATAAATGATGAGTTGATTTGATTTGATTTGATTCGTAATATAGTATGATCAAGGGTTGTTTTGATGATATTTATTGTGAGACCTTCATGAGTTATGTGAAGCTGATTAAATTTTGAGAGAAAGCAAATGTATATTTTTTTTTTGAAAAAAAAGGGCATGTTTGAATATTGTATTTTCGAGTCAAGCTTACGAAAGGTTTTACAAAATTCTTTTGTTCTCACTATATAATTAAAGCATTTTCATAATATATTAATATTTGCCTCAGTCTTTTCCCTGCAACACTTGTCTTTAGTATCAATATTAGTTCTTTGTTATTCTAGACATCAATTTTGAAAAAATTTCGTATTCAGATTTTATATACTTTTCACTTTGTCATTAACTACCCTTTTGACTTATTTAAATATTTTCTATATTATGTTTATCTATTATTGAAGGCATCAAATACTTCTATTATTAATACCTTGAAAAAGAGGTCAATTTTCAAAGCTCAAAAGATATTTTCGAAAGTATTATCTATCTAGTGATTTTGTTATTCCATTTTCAGCAACGACTCTTATATTGTTTGTATTACAAAGTCGGTAAATAATTTTAAGTCAAGTCTGAAGTCTTAGCGAGTTACGGGTGCGTAACTCCTTTTTAAGGGTGGTAGAATGCGATAGAGTTTCGCGCATTTGACCTTAGAACGCTATTTTTGACCTAATTTTAACTTATTTTATGAGTTATTAACTGAGTCAGCTTACTTTTATAGAAAGAATTTGGTATATGTGAATTACTTGCTTTATTTCTTATTTGCTTGCTTTAAGTTTCGAGGACAAAACTTCTTTTAAGGAGGGTAGTCCGTAATACTCTGTATTTTTAGTAAGTTAATATTTATATTTTTAGAAAAAAATTGGTTATTAAAAAGACTATTATTTACTAAAAAGGCTTGTTATTTACTAAAAAGGCTTTTAAAATAGGTTTTTAAAAGATTTTGGGTGTTTAAAATAAATTTTAGCCCAAATGAATATTGGGCCTAAGTTTACTAGTTTTTAAATCCAAATACTTTGTTTAAAACAAAATTAAAAAAAAAATGATTAAAAGAAAAATCCAAAAAGGTTTATAAAATACAAAAAAGAAAAAAAAGGAAAAAAAAATATCATTCCAAGTATCTCACGGCAGTGAGGAAGCTTGTCAATAAAACTTTTATCTTCAATGTTCTGTTACTTTGATCTATTTACTAAGGTTTTACGGCTATGTCTCTTGTGGGATAATTATATTTTTCCCTCATCTTAGTTGGATGATCGTAATATTAGTTGGATCTTAGCTAAAATTGTTTATTTTTTCTGTTAAATTCATCTTTTAGTTTCCTAGTCCTACTTCGACTCTACCTATCCAACTAGTATAAATAGGGGCCTCCACCCCTCATATTCTACACACCAAATTTGAGAAATACATCTCTTTTCTCAAGTTTAAACTCTATCTCCCTCTTAGCCTACCCTTTCTCTTTCTCCATTAGTAGTCTTTTAATTTCCAAGGTGTGTGTATATGTAGATCTTTAAATATTGTTCTGCATACGCAGTATCATGTTTTTAGGGTTTTTATTTTCAGATTGAAACACATGTTTTGTGAGTTTTATTATGAACTTGATGAGTTTTATTATAAATATTATGAGTTTACATGAGTATGTTAAATTTATAACTTATTATAAGCATGCTAAGTAGTTTGCAGTTAAATTTATTTTCGATCTGTAAAATATAATGAACTATGTTGAACCATGCTTTTGTTGTCATGCGTTGAGTTGTTTAACATTGTTGTTATTGTTAGTCTCCGAATCCATGTACTGAGTTGGATTGTTATATTGTTAGTGGAAAACTTCCTACTATAGTTTATTGGTACTGATGTATTTAATCTTCAAGGTTCATGATGCATGCTTCTTGCATAGTACGAGTACTTAACTCTATTAATATTAGCATTATTCCATCAAAAAAAAATATAGTAGCATTATTATTATTACTATTCCTATTAGTATTGTCATAGAAATTATTTCATATATCAGTAAGATTTTCCAAGCTTATTTCAAGAACAAGTTAATTTTTTTTTTATGCCTTTACATGGCTAAGTTTATAAGTATTATTATTCTTTTTAAGGAGGATTATTTCCGAAAGAATTTTTATTAGATACATGATCTTTTATGATCGCAATTAAAGAGGCAACGATTTCTTATTTATTAGCAAGAACGGTAGCTATTATATTTTACCCATGTACTTTTTGTATAAGTCATGTGGACAAGGTAGTAACCCCTCGTAATAGACTCAGTAAGGAATACTAAACTTGGGGGGTGTGCAAACTTTTGGAAAGGTACCTAGGCAAGGAAAAGGAGTTTTTATCAAAGTTAAATACTTTATGTTATATAATTATCAAGTATTCAAGGAAGGATTTTCGAAATTAAATATTTCAAATGTTTAATTAAATAAAGTGTTTTTATATTCCGCATATACATGTACTCAGTATTTTTACTGACACGCGTTTTGTTTGTTTTGTTTTATGGCTTTGTCCCTATGATGACCCTATTTTGGCGAGCAGAATTTACAGGTTGATATGATGCATACTTCATATGGGGGAGCTAGTGTGGAATCATAATTAGTCAAGGAGTTGTTATTTTATTTTCAATATTCCATTGTTATAGTTGTACAATAAAGTTTATATCAATAAAGAGAATTATTTCAGTTATTCCGCTGCATTAGTTTAAAGTTCAGTTAGTAGTTAGTATTAAAGCCTTTAACGTTATCACGTGGCGGTAATACTCTCAAGTTTCTCAATGAGTTTTATATTAAAACTAGTTGTTGGCTCGGGCGATGCCCCTAATCATTTATCAATGTGAATTTGAAGTCTTAAATCAAACACTTGAGAAAAGTGGAAAAAAATAGTTATCGGTATTGGATTGTGCTTAGGAAATCAAATGATATTCGAGTTCTTTTTAAATTTTCTAAACAATAAATTATAATATAAATTATTCATCAATATAACCTCGATCGGTTTCAAGAGAGTACATATATATAAATATATAATTACTTATAAAAAGTGTAATACAATCTTTTTTTTAACGTAGGTTGATGTATAAGAATACAACCGATGCAATGAAATGATGTAGTAGTGTTAATTATGGAGGTTATAAAAATTTGAAGAGCTTTTTTATTATTATTATAAGATTACTGAAAGGGTAGGACATGCTATTATTAACATTAGCTTAATGAGTATTAATAAATACATTTGTATTTAATTGTCTTAAAAATAGAAAATATCTTGTCTTTTATTATATTTTTTCCCATAAAGACCAACATGAGATTGCAGAGTAGTTGGTTAGTGCACTTATATCTCAAATGAGAGGTCATGGGTTCGAGGCATATAACACATATTTTTATTGTTTAATATGTCATTTGATTGCGTGGGGGAGGGGGGTACATGTGGCAGCATGACATGTTTTTGCTTTGGGTTTTAGATATATATATAGATATGTTTTTAGAAAGAGAGAAATTTGGGGGTGTTACACCACCAGCCTGCTCGCGTCGAACCACCGCAGCGCTCTGCTTCTCTCTCTCCCTTTCGTGCGTTGTTGTTGCTTTGTTGTACTATTGTTGTTGCGTGTTGTGTTGTCGTTGTTGGGCCGCCGAGTCGCGCTGCCACCTCCCTGCGTCTGCCGCCAACCTCGCCGGTGCTCTCCGCCGCTGCCGGAGCCCAGCCCCTCTCCCTGTCGTGTCTTCCCTGCTCTTGAAGCAGAGGTGAATTACCTCCTGTTTATTTATTATATTCAGATTTTTAAGATTTAAAAACTCAAGCCTAATTACATTTATCAATTAGCTATTGTTTGGGTCTCAAAAGAATCTGACTTGGTGTTAATTTGTTAAATCATAAAACCATGTTAATTGAACACCTTGTTGGGCTTGAACCAGATTTGTCTAGTTGAACAATTTAGTCGATTAGTTAGGCTAAATTTATAAAAACTAAGCAAATTTAGTTTTCTATTAAGTTTTCTTAGTTTAACATGCTACTTTAAATTATTGGGCTGAATTTATATTATGGACCAAACTAATTTGCTTAACTAAACCACTTAGTTCAATTTGATGCTTTTATTGGACTCATCTCCTCATCTTCTTCCTTTATTTGCAAAATGAAAATCAAATCTCACAAAGTTTACTTGTGAGATGATTTGCAATAGTAGTTGAGATTAAATTTAGAATAGATATTGTTATTATTTTTGGTGTTAGGATTGTTCATAAGATTAGTTTGAGCATCACTGTTAATTATTGCTATTGTTGGAGTAATTGGAGTTAGCTTATGGGATTCATGTTGATTAGTTGATGCTCAAAGAATAGCAATGAAGTGAGATTCGTGAATGGGGTTATATTAGGAGGAGTAAGTTAGACTAGTTTTTCGAGTATAAAGATCCGTGAGTGGGTTCTGATTCTTATTGTTGTTTATATTGTGGTTACGGACGTTGGTTTATGGAGCTCAAAGGAAATAAGAAAGCTTATAAGAAGTTTATCCTCGGAATTAGATTTGCGTTTACGGTAACCTTTCATGTCCAGCATCTATGCATGCCCGTATATGTTATGTGCAATGATATGCTCGAATATGTGGATATGACTTTGTGATGATGATTATGTGATGATGATTATGTGTTATATATAATGTGACATGTTATATGACTTATGCAAAGCATGTTATACTTATATGAATTGTTGCAAATTATGTGGCATGATGAAATACGTTTTGATATGATGATGCTCACGTATACTATGAACGATTATGTTTATGACTCGTGGATTCTAGTTATCATGATTTATGGGTAATGTTCGAAATTACGAATATATGCAAATTTGTAAAAGTGGATGGTTCTGTTGGTTTGGCGTTATGAACTGATATGGTAAATGGGCGAGTTACGGGTGGAGGAAATCTGTTTACGATGTACGATACGAACCAAAAAGGTCATATGTTAATGTTTACGAATTATGAAAGTTACACTCTGTCCAAAACCTGTACTTGCCAATGAACTAAGCTCACGCAAATGGTCCTTACCGAACAAGTACCAATATGATATGATATATGCATGTGTATGAGAAATGATTACGAACTAAAACCGTTTTTACGGGTTGGAGTGAAGTTACTGATTTTTCAACTCATTTCACTAGTGGAAAAAAGTTCAACCGCTCCGGTCAAAATAGGCCTTACAAATCCCGTTTTTGGTCCGGAGCGGTTGGGCTAGGAGCGGTTGACAAAAGTCAACTGATCCGGTCGAAAACCGGATCAGTTAATGCCCCAAAATATTTTTTTTTTTTTCATTTTTTCATTCTTAATCGGTACATTCCAATTTCCCTTTGAAACCCAACGAAATTGTGCAGAGATGTTTTGAAACTCAAGCTATTGTTGCTTGGTTTGGTGAACTTTTTTGTTTTTAATAGATTTTATTGTTGTATTAACCAGTGAATATATGGTACAAATTAAAAAAAAAACAACTAAAATCAGAAACTAAAAAATTCAAAATTCAACAATTAATGAAACTTACAAAAAATGACATAAATTACAACGAAATTTACCAAACTTACAAAAAGCTACAATTACAACGAAATTATAACGAAATTCATCAAAAAAATTCCAAAAAAAAAACTAAAATACGAACATCATACAAAAAAATTCCAAAAAACAAATAAAAACAAATTACGGTTCAAATTACAGCATTACGGTACAAAAAATGACATAAATTACAACGAAAAAACAAATTACGGTACAAAATTCAACAATTAATGAAACTTACAAAAAAATTCCAAAAAAACCAACTAAAAATCATATATTACAAAATCAAACTCAAAACTAAGAGAAAACAAAACAAGAAACCTAGCTCTGAAACAAGAGAAACCTAGATCTGAAACGAGAGCAACCTCGAAAGTCATGTAAATCCGACGAGTTTTCGACCTAAGTGCGACGAAGCTTAAGAGAGGCGGCGCCGACGCACGAAATCCGACGAGTTTTGACGAACATCGAACGATGCACGACGTACGAAATCCGACGAAAGGAGATTTGGGGAGAGAGGAAGAAATCTGGGTGGTAGCGTGATGAAGACGACGTGTGAGAAGAGAGAAGACGAGAGATGGTGGTGGCGTGATGAAGACGGCGTGTGAGAAGAGAGAAGACGAGAGATGGATGAAGGATGAAGGATGAGGGATGAAGGATGAGGGTTAGAGAAGAGAGAGAATGTGGCTGATGGGAGAGGGAAATGGGGCTGATGAAGAAGACGGCGTGGAGAGGGATTAGGTTTAGATAAGAGAGAGAAATGAGGGAGGGGATCTGAGGGGATGAGAGGGAAATAAGGGTTAGAGGGGGTTAGAGGGGTGAGAGGGAAATGGGCCGCGTCTTTTATATTATTTTTGGGCCAACTGATCCGGTCCATGCATTCCAACCGGATCAGTTTGGTTCGCATAAATTGTGCGAAAAATGGGCACGGATAACGGATCCGATTTTGGACCCTAACCGGATCAGTTGACTTTAGCTGATCCGGTTTGGGCCTAACCGGAGCGGTTATATTGTGACAGATCCACTTTTTTCCACTAGTGTTTTAGTTTATTTTCTGTGTTTCCTTTTCCCTATTCTATGGACTTATTCAGGTATTATGAAGATAGCGAAGGATCAGTTATGTCAAGGATGCTCCGTAAAGGTTGAGTTGAAGCGACTCTGTGTATATTTGGGTTATTTAGAATACTCTGTATTAAAGAATAATAAACATTGCTTTAAGATGAGCATTTGTATGTTTAAGAGGTCGTTTTAGACTATTATTTTATTAGTGGGCCATAACCCACATGCTTAAGATCTGTTTCCGCTGACGATTAAGGTTATGTAATTTTCCGGGGCGTTACAATAACCATATAATACAAATTCATTCCTTAAACTCCTTTAAAATTTGTTGAATAACATCAGCAATAAAACCAATGCTATAAAGACATAAACCTTTCCCTTTACTCATTCAACACCACATCCATGAAAAAGTAATAAAATAATATATATGGATTTAATAAAACATTTAATTCCACAATCCTTCATTTCCAATAATAAATATTAATCTAAAGCAGTGAAAATAATAGATTCCTTTAACATACTTGCATCGATATTCCAAACAAACATGGTAATACATATGTACAATGTTATTAGGATCGAAATCCTACTTTGGATTGTAGTGGTTGGTAGAATCGAATCAGTAGAATCGAATCGGTAGGATCATATCATATGATCTTTAGATCCTACAAAATTGGCTAATATAGTGATAATTATGCTACAATATGGTAAAAGACTCATGTTAAAAATTTACACATAAATAAAGACTTCTTTTATTCGCAAATGGTGATAGTAAGACTGAAGTAACATGCAACCAAAATCTAATAGGAGAAAGATAATATGTGAAATTACTTTATGAGAGGATCGGATCATAGAATTATAGGATCGTATTAAGATCTTACCAGCATGTAAACTTTTGTAGTTCGGTAGGATCGAAAGATCATACAAAATTAAGATTTTACGTGGGATCGGGATCGATGAGATCCTTCTGGATCGTAGAATTGTAGGATGGTAAGAGCGGATCAGGATTTTAATAAGAATGCAAATATCCAACATGTTTCACACTCAGTTACAAAAACATGCCAATTTTGTCGCAAATAATCTTGTTTAAGGAGTACAATAGTTCCCTAAACATGATCATAAGTTCAATGATACCCCAAACATAATACTAGGTTTAAATCTTTTAGAAATGCACGTAACATGTATAACCATATATTCTTGATGACACTTTTGATCACTAAAAATCACTTAGGAAGTATTCTTCTCCTACAAGTTATACTAACATTTATTGCACGCTATGCTTGCGTGTCATATTAATGTTTTTTTTCTCTATTAGTTATTCATGAGTGTTACAAAAAAATTGATTCAAACATACATTTATAATTATTTGTAAGCTTATTAATTTGTTTTTCTTAAATCAATGTTTAGTTGGTTCTTTTTAGTTATTTGTTCATCATTATTCAAATAGTATTGAGAGAAAGAAATATAAAACAGAAGAAAGCTTGTGCTCAAATAAAGTAGAAGAATTTGTGTATCAAGTTCAATCGTTGAATATTAATAAAGTGGAAGAATTTGATTTATATAATAGAGATTACCGAATAATAATCAACATTTAGGTTTTAAAATATTATCAGTATAATTATTAATATGAAATCCAAGTTTTTATATTTTCTGCTGATTGTGTCAATCAAGTTATATTGTCAATCATTGAATATTAATAAAGTGTAAGAATTTGATTTATATAATAGAGATTACCGAATAATAATCAACATTTAGGTTTTAAAATATTATCAGTATAATTATTATTAATATGAAATTCAAGTTTTTATATTTTCTTCTGATTGTGTCAATCAAGTTATATTGTCAATTTAATTTTTGATTAGAGTTTTTCACAAATATATAAGAAGAGGAGATCATTCTCCATAATTTAATATTCAATTAGAATTTCAAATTCAATTCTATTGTTAACTTGTTCAATATATATGGCAAGTAGGAAGAAGAAAAGATTATTTAATATATATGGCAATTTAAATTCATTAAGGGTATATAAGATTTTTTGTAAGGGGGGCAGCATCTTCCTCCCCCTTCATTTATATAATAGAGATAATCCAAATCAATATATATTCACCATAAAATAACAATAATATTTAAATATATATAAAAACCTCTTAAAGTTTCCCTAAAAAAAAAAAAAAAAAACCTCTTAAAGTTCGTCTAATCTCAATATTAGATATAAAAACACTTACTTTTCCATCCATAATATTAATACAGTTTTAAATTTACATACGGAGTCGTAGAAGCTAGATATATAATTATGGTATGAGATCTATATGACTATATGATTGAGTATAACTCGAAGATGCACCGGATTACCATCAGTAGAAGGCGAACAAAAAATGAAGTGGTCATTAATCTAACCTGGCATGTAACTTGACTAAAAAAAGACCTGGGCTTGGGCAGATTCTTCTAGCCTAAATTATAGGCAAAAGGTTTTGAGCATGATTCAGTGCGAAATGCTAGGTGAGCTCAGCCCAAATTTTCAAGGCTTGGGCACAAATGTTCATCCCGTACCCGTAGGCCGTACTTCACCGCCCACCAGTCCACCTTGACTTGTGACCTTGACTTGTGGCAATTTTTTTTTTGGCAAAAGTCCGACCCAACCCGGCTCATGATCGCCTCAATAAAAGTGGCATGGAAGTTGGCCGTTCAAATTCTCGGCCACACATCTTATCCCGCTCGAATTTAAAACCATTTCAAAACTTCAGATTCTCTCTCCTCCAACTTCAACCAGAGTGTGTGGGGAAAGGTTAAAAAAAAAAAAGGAAAAAAAAGAGAGTAGAGAGAAGAAAAAAAGCGTAACACATAGAGAGACGACAATGGCGGAAATTGAGCAAGACAAACAACTAACTCAAAAAATCGCTGGAATTTTGGAAGAAAGCAAAGCTTCATACGCAACTCACAACCGAAAACTTAAGGAACTCTCCAATCTCAGATCTTCATCACCTCAAAATTTCTTCTCTTCCTTCTGCAAAGCTCTCTTACCTGTCTTCAGTTTTCAGCGACGAACTGCCTCTGCTGAGCGCATCATCCGCTTTATTTCCACCTTCGCCTGCTTCACTGACTCCAAAGGATCCGCCATTGATGATGGTGACGACTTTGTAGAAGCTTTCTTGCGGTTTCTTCTCTCTGCTGTTACTTCCGCTAACAAAACTGCGAGGTTTCGTTCATGTCAGATTATTTCCGAGGTACAATTATCTACTAAATATACAAAAAAAGCATCTAATTGATTTCTTTCGCTGATTTCGGAAATTGTCATGTGTTTCAATTTTTAAAATTCAGCAATTCTTTCGCTGATTTCGTTTATGTTATTATCTTCCTGCTTTTTTTACTGCGTCGTTAGGGTTTTGCTCCTTAGGTTATGGTCGGATTTTGTTGCTGAAACGTGTATTCTATGATTCTATCCCCAGTTCTTAAATTTGTAGTTCATGTTGAGGTAATCGATTTTCTGAAATTGACTGGTGAATAACAATTAGAAATGTTGCTAGTTTTATTTTATTGATTAATCGAAAAGTATGATTAGGACGAGGGCGGTTGATTTGAAAGCTTTCCTTCGAGGTTTTTAGTTGTAATAGTTTGTCCTGTTTATTGCATGTGAATTGTATAGCACTCTTAACTTATAGTAGTATTTTGTAGTTGTAATTAAAAACAGTCAATTATCTTATGTAAGTACTTCAACAGGCCACAGGGGGAGATACACAGTAATTAGGGTGCCGAAAGAGATAGAGAGAAATAATAAGGGGACCCATGTGATGAGGAGGGAGATAGGGAGAGAAAATATCCAAAATAGGTAATGTTGCAACTATATTGAAAGACCCAAAAATAGGAAGTGTTGAAACTAAAAGAAAATTGAGGAAGTATAATCTTATACGTTGGACAAGTAGAGTTGTTTTACTTAAACTAACACTTTGTTTGGATAGCAATGACGGAGGCAACATGAAGAGGAGGGAAGAGTGAGCCTGCATTTTACTTCCAAAATTTTCTAACTTTCGAAAGATTTGGTTTCTTAAAAGGGGGAGGAAAATTAATCCTTCCTCTTCTCTTCACTCTTCCCCTGCGTTGTATACAAACAAGGGAAAATGAATCCACACTTTCTCTCCAAATCACTCTATCCAAGTAATCTATAAGTCTTGAGGAACTCTAGTTTCCACTTTGTTTACGCTCTTTGCTAGAAGACACACATTATATGACGTTGTAGAAGAAAGATGAGGGGAAAAAGAAGCCATCATCTAGTATTTTTCAGGGGTAATCACATAATCAATAATATCATATAGCCACTGCCCACTTCCTGAGGAATATCCTGTTCGAAAATTCCTAGGTTTTTAGCATGATGAGTCTGACAGAATGTACATACTTAGAGAACTGTCGGCAGGCTTGCACACAACAGTTGTAGAAGTTCTCAAATCTGATGTCTTGGTTCTAATTTTCTCGTAAAACAAATTGAAACGAGTTTCTGTAGTAACTAATAAGAATGTTAATAGTTGATAGGAATCTTGTATTAAGATTTTAGACATTGTAATTTCATCTTTCAGTCTGCTCATCTCATTGCCACAAAATATTGATCTTTTTTGTCTGTTTCATACCTTTAGTTGTCAAATTTTAATTCTTCAAAAGTAAGCAGTCTTCTGTAATTGTGCGAAAGTACTTTTACAAGTTACATCATTGGACTACTCAATTTTAATGCTAATTTCATGCATTCCTAAAGTTTGATAATGAAATGGGACAAGTAGAGCAATTTAGTTATCAGTTTAGGGTTTATTAAAGTTTGAAGTTTGAACAAAGTATGCCAGTTACTATGTTCATAAAAAAATATATCAATAAGCCCTAAATATGAACTGGATAAATTCTCTGCATGATCTGAATGCCTCTTGAGTTGGAGCTTGGAGACAACAATTGCCTACTTATATAGCAAAACTATAATGGGCTTTGTTTAAAGTTTAAACACTTTCTTTTGAAATTGTTTTCCTTATTTAAATTAGTGCAATTTCCCTTCAGAAAGCAGAAGGCTTTATGTTGAAGAGAATATTACTCATGAGATCTATAGGATGTTCAAGCTCATCTCACAAAATGTTGAAATGGAAGATGCTGAGTACCCTATTACCTTTAACCATTTTTACACTTGTAATACCTGCGTTCTTTTTCTATTGCAACAATAGAGTTTTCACACTTGCCAATGCATAATTTTAACTATTAATATCTTTAATTACTTTTTAGTAAAAATTATACAAATTTGATACTTCCTCCGTTTTTTTACCCGCAACACTTTCCTAAAAGGGAAATAATTAATTACTTGCAACACTTTCTATTTTTGCTTTTCCTTTCTCTCTATCTCTCTCCAATCACATGGGCCCTCTCTTTTTTTTCCTCTCTACCTCTCTCATACCCAAAAATTGCATTAGAGTTTATGAAAAAAAAAGGTTACGAGTAAAAAAAACGGAGGAAGTATTTTAAAAGTATAAATCGAGACGAATCTAACAAGATCCCACATGACTATTTTTTTCCTTACGTAAAAATCACAAGAGATAGTGAAAGGGTGGTGAGTGAATAGTGTAAAAATCTCATTGTTGCAATAGAAAAAGAACGGAGGAAGTATTTTGTTTGCTTATTCTTCTTTACTATTAGCTTATTGTTTTGTGAAATTCTAGAGAAGACTTGTTTAAATTACTGTAAATCCTTCTATTTTTGCAAATGTTGTCTCAATCACCCTATTTGATGTTTCTGTATAGGTGATGTACCTTATTTCTTTTTCTTTGTGTTATTTTGTACTTTGTAGATCATAATGCGATTACCAGAAGATGCAGAAGTGAGCAATGAGCTCTGGGATGAGGTGATAGAGAGCATGATCATACGGGTGGGAGACAAGATTCCCATAATCCGTACATTTTCAATTAGAGCTCTTTCACGTTTTGTGAATGATGTTGAGAACAGTGACATTCTTGATTTATTCATTCAAACACTGGATTCAGAGCAAAATGCTGTATGTATATATGCTTTCTTGCAGTAGTATGCTTAATTTACTTTGGTAACCCAGTCTATCTCAATTCTGTAAGAGCTTCTTTAGATTTTTCCGGGCTTTCTTAGCCTCTCCTTCTTGCTTGCTTACTTAGCTCTTTCTATGCAGGATGTAAGAAAGACCATTCTGCTATCATTACCCCCCCTCAAATGCAACATCATTAGTGATCATTGGTTGTACTCTTGATGTTGGCGAATCAGTGCGCAAAGCAGCATATTTCGTTTTGGCCAATAAGTTTCCTCTCCAGAGCCTCAGGTAATTTCACATTAGCTGTTTAATATAGTTGCTCATTTAACTTCACTCGGGTACCTTTCAGAATGTTTAGAGTTGAAGCTTAGAAATTAGGAACAATGCAGTTCATTTATTGATTTATTGAAAATAAAATGCTATCTTGTGCTGCAGGATATTGTACTCAGTTGTTTAACAAAATGATTGTCATGATACATTGAGCTTAGGACCATGAATCTCTTTCCTTATGTTTTCTGTAACCACTTTAAAGAATGAAAATAATGGAGTGAATTATATCAACCGAAGCTATAAGAAACATCACATTAACCTGAAGAACATCCAAGTAATTTGAGTATGACACAAAACTTTTTGAACTTTTCTAGTGGGACTCAGCATCAAACAGATATCCTTTTCTTCCTCCGTCCCACCCTTGCTATCTCTGTGTTTGGTGTGATGATTAGTATTGCTTCAGGCTTCAGATATTATTTCTTTCGTCCCAAAACCTACCTTTACTTTGTCATGGCATACTGTACTTGGTGTGACAATCAGTAAAAACATGCTAGTGCTGCTGCAGACATGTTCCTTTTTGCGTTTATTTCTTACTATTTTTATTATCCATTTGTAAACTTTCTTGTCAGCATCAAGCTCCGGGCTTTAATTCTTCAGAGAGGACTATCAGATCGTTCACCAGCAGTTGTAAAAGAATGTTTGAAGTTAATGATAGATGCATGGTTATGCAAAAGCTGCAATAACAATCCTGTTGAACTTCTCAAGTACCTTGATGTTGAGACATATGAGAATGTTGGTGTTTCTGTTATGAAGGCTCTCTTAGGTGCTGGGATGGGTAGGCCTGAAGGAAGTCAGAGGATACAACAGTTCAAAGAATCATCCTCTGATGAAGTTAGAGGTTGAACTTCAACAACCACCTTTTCTCTATGTTCATCTAGCGATATTGTCTGCAGAGGATATACTGAAAACCTGTTGCACAAGAACCATTGCTGGAGAGCTTGTCAATTTTATGAAAAGTTATAATAGTCGACTCTTCAAGGTTTGCATCTGAGCTGTATTGAATTAATATTTGCAGATTCGGATAAATGCAACCAAGATCTTAAACTACTGGAGCCAGAGGTTGCTCTCTATTGGAGGGTTGTGTGTCAGCACTTACATACAGAGGCCCAGGTAGGCATTTACCTTTTCCGTTCTTATTCTAATGAAATTCTTGCCATCTTTTCTATTTCTCTCTTCTGCCTTTTCTGGTTGCATGAAAATGTCACTTCTCCATACAAAAGTGATCACGGTTTTTGTGGAGCTGAGTTTTCCCTGTGTCCAGAAAGAAATATGATTCTGTTTTGTTATTCATTTTAAGAGGGGGGGGGGGGGGATGTAGGATTTGGAATCTAGAAATATTGATTTTTTTTTCTCCATACACATGCACATTCTCTAAAGATTTAGGCTCCGTTTGGTAGGGCGTAAAACATTTTCCTGGAAAACCGTTTTCCTCTATTTTCAATATTACATTGTTTGGTTTGCTAAGGAGTGTAAAACCATTTTCCCAAGGAGTAAAATTGCTCTCCCAATGATGGAAAACCATTTTCCCTTCAAAATGAAGGGAAAACTGTTTTCCTTCCTTTTCCTTATCTCTCTTGTACACTCCTCTCACAACCTCCTTACTTTCCCTTTCATTTTCCTTTCGTTTCATCATATTTCTTACATGGAACCAAACAACGGAAAACTAATTTTGGAATTGTGTTTTCCATTGTAAATTGTTTTCCATGAAAATCATTTTACACTGAAAATGTTTTACACCCAACCAAGCAGAGCCTTTAATCTAATTGAGTATCTAAGAACTCTTAAGATTTAATCCATCTATTGTCTGATGTAATGTGCCAAACTTGGACATGATTAGATTTAATTAGATCTTTGTCCTTGTCTAGATTAGTCCAAACATGATTGCAGAAAAAGAACATGACAGCAGTCATATAAATTTTGCAAGGCTTGCTGCAACGATATTGCAATTGTCAATTTATTTTGAGATGACTATTATCCACATGCACTGATACAGCTGGCTCCAAACGCTCTAATTTAGAGTTAACTTTTAAGATTTGTCACATTATATAAATAGTTGAAACATTAATGAACCCGAGAATGGTTGGGAGTCCACATAAAGTACATTTCTTATGCGAGTCTCGTGTTGTGAATTCTAGAACTTCCTAGCAGAAAAATTAATAATGGGTGGTAATAGTAATAGTAGTAGTAGTAGCAGCAGCAATAGTAGTAGCAGCAATAGTAGTAGTTGTAATAGCAGTAATGCTGTAGCGATAGAATAAGTAGTTCTATTATACAAGCTTCAAGCTTTTTGTTATTTTCTACGAACATTAATGGAATCGATCAGTGTTACCTAATTCCCTAATTCCCCCGCGAATTGCGAATTGAGAAAAGCGAATTATGGTCGGTTTTGGTTCATTTTTGGCCCATTTTGGGCGAATTGGCGAATTCAAAAGGCGAATTATATAGCGAATTAGGTAACACTGGAATCGATACTTGGGAGAGTACCTTGAACCCTCTCTTGCGGTGATTGATAAAGAAGAATTTCAGAGATTAAACTGAATTGTTAGAGGTACTGAGTGGCTATATAATTTGGTCCTTGTTCCTTTCAACTATCATAAATTAATAATCAGTAATGAATTATATTAATCTATGTTTGCCATGTGTTTTGCTTGAGTGATGTTAAGATACACGTGAAACATTTATTAACATCTTCTGTATATTGACAGGAGAAGGGCTCTGATGCTGCTGCAACTACAGGCACTGAAGCTGCAGTCTATGCAGCAGAAGCATCTGACAGTACTGAGCTCCTGGAGAAAGTGCTCCCTGCAACTGTTTCTGATTATGTGGAATTAGCCCAAGTACATATCACAGCAGGTAGGTAAAGCTCATTTCTTTGATTACATTTTGTGTGTGCTCCCTCTGAAACTGAACTCTTTCAGGAGCAAATTATCGCTTTGCATCACGGCAGCTGTTGTTGCTTGGTGCGCTGCTTGACTTCTCTGATGCTACAATTAGGAGGATTGCCAGCACGTTTGTACAGGACTTGCTACATAAGCCGCTTGAATATGAAATAGACTGCAGTGGTAATAAGATTGTCATAGGAGATGGCATCAGTCTTGGTGGCGACAGAGACTGGGCTGATGCAGTAGTGAGGTTGGTGAAGAAAGTTCATGCTGCTGATGGAGAGTTTGAAGAAGTTACTCTTCAGGTTGTGGCAGAACTTGCTAGGCCATGCAGGGAAAGAAGTGCTGAATTCATTGAGTGGTTGCATTGCCTGGCTGTTGTTGGTCTTGTCTTGGAAAATACAAAATCTTTACACTGGTTACAAGGCAAGGCTATCGAACCTATTGAATTACTGAACGCATTGTTGCTTCCAGGGGTATGAATCTTTGAAACTTTTGTGTTCTTTGCTATTGAACCTTTTTATCCTTCCCCGATCCCCTTTTTACCATAGGAGATTGTCACTGAAAAGAAATATGTATGTAGGCCAAGCATCTTAACTTGGATGTGCAAAGGGTTGCTGTCAGATGTCTTGGTCTTTATGGATTATTGGAAAGAAGGCCATGCGAAGAAGTGGTGAAACAACTAGGTTTTTCATTTGTCAAGGGCCCCTCTTCCATCAGCCTTCTTGCTAGCAAGGGATTAATAGATCTTGTAATGTGGCATGGCCCTCAAGAAGTTGACAAAGCTATAGGGGAAGATTTTTTCTCACAAATCCCTGATAACCGGCTACATCTTACCCCCTGAAATGTGCAATAAAATTGATGGCGTAGATGTTGGAGTACTGTATCTTCTATGTGCTGGTTTAGAAAGTGATTTTTTTGATCAAACATCGGAGGCTGATGAGAATGAATCAGTCCAAGCTACTCTTGGGGAGGGTTTAGCAAAGATTCTTCTTTTGAGCGAGCATTATCCTAGCATACCCGGTTCCTTACATTTGTTAATCTTGGCCAAGTTGATTGCTTTCTATTTCAGCGAGGAAAACAATGAACAACAGAGGTACACTGCAATTTTCCTAGAGATCCTTGTACTTTGCCTTCTGGTCTGGGACAGCTTTTTTAAGTTTTTTTTTCTCTTTTTTTTTTTTGCTTTTTTCAACAGGTTAAAACAATGTCTATCCGTGTTTTTTGAGCATTACCCTTCACTGTCAGCTAATCATAAGGTAAACAGAATGCTTCCTAATATGTGACATATTATGAACACAATAATTTCCACATTGTGGGTTCATGACATTATTGTGTGTTCTATCTTGATTTCCAGAAGCATCTTTCCAAGGCTTTTGTTCCAGTGATGCGTGCTATATGGCCTGGAATTAACGGGAATCATGGGGGATCTGCTGCCATGATATCTAATATGCGTAAACGTGCCGTACAAGCATCACGCTTTATGCTACAGATGATGCAGTCGACATTGTATAAAAAGGAGACTGATAATCATGTAAATGATTTGCCAGAGCAAAATGCAGGTTCTTCAGAGCACAGTGATGGAATTGAGGCTGGAGAGGAGGGTCTTGCTATACGGTTAGCTGCTGAGGTATTACTTGTAACTTTCACTGACATCCTTTTCAAAAACGTAATGCTGAATTATATGTGATCCATCATCAAAATTCAACTAATCATCATCTGCTTTCATGGGACTGTTTTGCGCAGCCAGAGCATAGACCCTCAGTTTAGTCTTGACATAAAAAATTTCAGTTGTTGGAATCATATTATAGATTAGCAGCACAATTTGATGAAGCTGCTTAGAGAAAGTGCGATTTGGAGTAGATTTATTATTATTATTATGTTATTGTTATTGTTATTGTTATTGTTATTGTTATTGTTATTGTTATTGTTATTGTTATTTTTTTTTTTTTTTTTTTATTTTAATTATTATTATTTTGTTCGTCTCTTATACAACACATTTGAATACCACAGTGGGGTTGTCAAGATGAGTCTATGTTGAAGCGTATGCTTTGACCAAGTGATACAAGGGGCGGGGGACGGCACGTTTTCCGATCGGGTCGTTCTTGATCGCGAATCAAAGGCTACCCGGGGGCTCCTTTCTCGTTGGGACCCTAAGGTGGCGCGCGGGCCGCGATTTCGCCGATTTAGCCGGAAAAATTAGCTTGACTTCGTGAGTTTGTCGAAAATTTGTAGGTAGCTTCCATTGTTTTTGTAGAGCGGAAGGAAAAGAAAAGAAAGAAGAAGGAGGAAAGAAAAAGAGAGACAGAAAAGGGAAACAAGGAAATGAAAGACAAATGAAGGAGGCTTCTCTTTTGGTGTTCTTTTAAAAAAAAAAAAAGGGAGGGTAGAAAAGAAAAAAAATTGGGAGACATCTTTAACTTTATTTTTATTTTGACTTTTGACCTCATTTTTTTTCCTTTTTTTCCTTTTTACATTTTTATTTTTTTTGGAAGTTGTAGGTTTATTCTCTCAAGTACTAGAGTATCTACTTCATATAGTATATACTTTACTTTTATTAATTTTCTATTATTATTGTTATTATTATTATTATTCAAAAATATTATTATTATTATCATTATTATTCAAAAATAATCTATTTAAAAATAATATTTCTTTGATTGCTCTAAAACAAAATTAATAGCCATGACCCAACGTTTCCGATTCACCCACGGAGCGTTTCCCCCCTCCCCCTTCCGTTACGTTCCTTTGCTTCGGCTTGTTCCTTTTATTCTTGGCTTTTACGATACAATATTCTCTTTTGTTAACTCAACTCACCAGTTCTGGTGATGTTGGAATCTAAATCTGACCCCATCGTCAGTAATTGCTAATCTTTTGCATTCTTAAGGTGGCTGGCTTCCAGACCAAGAAAACAGCAGCTGAGAAATCATATATTTCAGCACTATGCAAGACCATAGTGTTACTTGATTTCCGAGAGTCAGAACAAGGAACAATCAAATTGATGCAGCTTCTTCTAAATCGTGTTGCTGGATGTGTTTCATATGATAAAGAGCTTGTAAAAGAGCTAACTAGCATGGCTAAACGGTTGAAGGCGTTGGATGGGAATCCAGATGAGGAGTTGTCCAGTGATCAAACTAATGTCATTCTAGGTAAAACCTTGTATCATTCCCAGATTCTGGTATTATATCTCTTGAATAACAAGTGCAGTTTTTGGTATCTGAAATAATTGATTCAGGTTCTAATAGGATTTATCCGTACTATATCAAGGCCAATGATAAAATACAAATCTTAATTTTTTATGATATCCTAATTTTAAATGTAAAAAACACTGTGTATTAAATAATGACATTAATCTACCCAGCCTTGATATAGAAGTGAAGTCTGTCATTGTGGTACATTAAGACATTAATTGGGAACACAAAGGGGAGCAAATTCACTGTTGCTTAATTTCATATTTGAAGCAGAAAAGTTGCTGCATGAAAGACATACAATTAGACAATAAGTATAATCTGCATTCTAGAAGCAATTCATATAAGTATTTTCAATCATAGCCACATCTGTAATAAGTTCTAAAGTTATTTATCTGGCTATTGTAACATGTGATAATGTTTGCTACAGTAGGCTGTAACATGTGATTTTTTTTGAAAAAGGGATTTAAAACCAACTTGCCTTGAGTTGAGATACCATTTCAAGCTTTCAGAACTGGCTCATCCTCGTGTAAAACAGAAACAAAATAGCAGAAATGACTTGTCAGAAAAATTCTTTATGCATCCTTATTATGTCAGATTGGGGTTAAGTTGGCTGGAGCTTGAAGTGCTATATAGAGGATTGACCTATAGGAGGTGCTGTCTTTAGGTTAACATCAAGGCCATTAAAGAACGAATAGCTCTTCCCAGTTGCCGTAAGATTTTGTGGCTCTTTCTTTCTTTTTCAGATTATTTTTGTTCACTTTATTGTTTCGTATTTGTAGGGATGTTGGATCTGGAGTATAATCTTGATGAAGATCATTCAAGTGAAATACCACCAACCCCAGCTCCACGTTCCACTCGACCAACCCGTTCAAGAAGACGTGTACGGGCGTGAAGAAAGCTCTTCTGATGAAGAAGTGTCACCCACGTCTGTTGTTCCTCCAACTGTTCTGTCAGGAACACGTTCCCAAAGGGCCAGCAAAACAGCAGCATTGACAAAGATGACTGCTAGTAAAGCCTGTGATAATATAGAAGAGGAAGAAGGCTCAGATTTAACTTCTGAAGAGGAGGCTAATAATTCTGACTCATCAGCTTCAATGACTTGTTGACGGTCTCAAACATCTTCCTCATCTTAGTAATTTAACATGCTTTTGTTTGGTGTATGTAATGTAAGGCTATGTTGAAGATCATCTGCAGGTAATACTCTGATAACATCAAATGGAGATGCTTTACTACTAATATGTACACAAATCAGCTAGCCACTTCATTGATCATCGTGCCTTCTACATTGTATACAATAGCTTATGATAACGGATAACCCTTTCTTCGTGTGAGACGGGTCGATTGTTTTTTTTTTTTTTTGAGATCGAGACGAGCAATGGTTATATCAATTGTAACTAAATTACATCTGTGAGCAGCTTCAGCTTGTTTAAAAGGAAATAATATAGTATATCGCCTTAATTCTTGCACAATCAGATTAATGGAGCCCTCAAGAAATTCTTTTATCTTGTTGTTTGGATAAAGAGCTTTATTCTAACCAATCCTTTATGCCTAATCTCCACTATCATTGCACGCGGAACTACAAAATTATCGATGTAATATGCAAAGAAACAAGAAAAAAAAGTATATATTGTCGTTGCATTTTAAAAAAACTTTTATAGGAACAAATTGTCGAACTTCCAAAGATACTCTTATTTTTTCAGATATTAATTCTCCCAAAATTACATGAAATGCATTATGATATGCAATATAGGCATATAATTGAGATAATAGGAAGCGCTTTAAAAAGTTAGTTCATTCATCATGGGTTCTTAAGAATTAAAGAAAAGAAACAAAAGCGCTTCTTCACTGTGAAAATTGACATTGAAAAAGCTTATGATAGACACGAATGGACCTTTATGAACATTGCTTTTAAGCTTTTAACTTCTCTACAAAGTCTATCACGCTTCTCATGAGTTGCATCTCTTCTATGTCTTCTAGCCTCCTTGTTAACGGAAAAACGGGCCAGTCTTTCAAACCTTCGAGGGATATTGGGCAAGGTGATCCTATATCTCCATACATCATCATCTGCCTAGAATACCGTTCTAGATGCATTCATGATACATGTTTCATCAAAATCTTGGACCCCCTCAAGGCGAGGGGTGGAAAACCGAAATGTCTCACCTCCTTTTCGCTGATCATGTTATCTTCTTTGGTGAAGCCAACCTAAACACTCTTCCTCCATGAAAGCAGTTATGGAATCCTTCTTCTCAATTTTGGGAGAAAAAATCAATGAAGAAAAATGTGAACTCCTTTCTCAAAGAATACTAGCTAATATTGACATAATTGATGAGTTCGAGCAAGCTTTACACATTCAAACTAATCAAGACCTAGGTACTTACCTAGGTTTTCCCCCGTGTCAATGAAAACTTTCAAAATCCAAACTCAACTTCATCGTTGATAAAGTCACTTCAAAGCTTGCCACCTGGAAGGCAAAATTACTGTCAAAAGCGGGGATAATGTTGCTAATTAACTCTACCCTCCAAGCCATTCCAAAATACTTCATACTCCAATCTCCTTCCGCGAGTCCCTCCATCTCAAAAATTGACTCAATTTGTGGTAACTTCTTCTGGGGAGGTAACAATGAAAGCAAGAAACATAATTGGATTTCTTTGAAAAACATGTGCAAAGTGCAAACCAAAACAAAAGGAGGCTTGGGCTTCACTCTAAAATACAAAATCAACACCGTAAACTTCGCTAGACTTTGTTAGAATATTGATAATAGAGTAAACTAGGCACGCTGATTTCCTTCACGAAAAATATGTTGGTAGGCATTCTTAACCAACAAACTTCTCTAAAGGATTCCATGTCCCGAAAAGTATCGGGAAGGGGGGTTCTTTACAAAATAGTTCTTCCTGGGGAATAGGAAATGGACAATGCATCAACCTTTGGGGACGATAATTGGATGGGTTATGAACCTCTTAGAAACCTCATTCATGGTTCAATCCAAAATAATGAGTAATATCTTACCCTAGCGGATATTGGAACCAACGTTCACTAAACCTCGAAAATATTTCCATCACCTTTACCCAACAAATTCGGGACCATACCAAGTCCTACTATCAAAAGGATATCCATGTGTTCCTCATGGTGAAATGGAGAAAAATTTAATTGGCTTTAAGTAACACCTAAAAAGTGTTACTTAGAGTGTCTCAAGTGTTACAATTAATAGCTAATAGGTAACACTTATTTAGGTGTTATATATGCCTTACCTATGCTATTAAGTAATACTTTTGAAAGCTTTCTGTAACATTTCTACAAATGTTACCTTAAATCTGCTTAATTATTTAACACTCTGAATACCTATTGTTACATTTTTGAAGTGTTACTCATCAATATTTGTTGAGTAACACTTTCTTAATCATTGGCAACATCTTACATTGTTAGTATTAACTTATAATAACACTTTATTCAACAATATGTATCACTTTTTGCCCTCTCATTTAGCACTTTGTGCATTATTAGGTAACACATTTTCTCATCTCATGTAGTACCTTGTGAGTTATAGGTGGCACTTTTCTTTATTAGGAATAAATATTAAAATAAATGTAATAATCAAAGAATACTACAATAATATAGTTATGTACACATATTAGTGCTATTTTCAAATGGATGGGTTATGAACCTCTTGGAAACCTCAATCATGAGCCAATCCAAAATAACGAGTCATCTCTTAACCTAGCGGATATCGAACCCATCACCTTTCCCCAACAAATTCGGGACCGTACCAAGTCCTTGTGTCTCTCAAAAGAAAAGAATATCCTTATGTTCTGATGGTGTAATGGATAAAATTTTGATACAAAGCAAGCCATTGCTTATACCTATCAAAAAATGAAACTCTTCTTTTGGCAAATCTGGTGGAGAGAATGCCTTGCAAAGAGAACCTCAACATAATTATCAAAATGTCTAATGAAAAATTTCCTTTCTGCCCATCTATCCCGAATTCCATGGACCACATTCTTAAAGGATGTATCGAGCCTCCGAGTTACGGTCTTTATCTCCTTCCACATCGATCATAAGTGGTAACTTTAAATCATGGGTCAAGTGTAATTTGTGCAACGAATCCCTCCAAAATCTAAACAATCTCCCAATGAATGCGTTTTTCTCCCGTGTCATATGTCATGTTTAGCTTAGAATAAACAAGAGGGTCTTCCAAAAAGAAAATCTACCATTTAGTGTCCTCCTTAATTAAAAACATAACTTGACGGATACTGAATGACTCTATACCCAGAATCACCCGATTGTAACCCCTCCATAAACGGTCTCCTCCTCCCCCAAATCTTCTCAACATCAATATCGATGGGTCATTTTTCCAAAACTTGAAATAATACACTACGGCTGTAGTTAGAAACTTTAAAGGAGAATGGCTTGAAGTTTTTTTTTTCTAGATCCCTTTGCTTGAATCCTCTTGAAGCTGATCTCCAGGCAATCAGGCTTAACACATGGGTCAATAGTAAAGGTTGACAATATTGCACTATCGCCACAAATAACTCGAAGACGGCAACAGGAATTTAAACACCAACGAAGATAAAAAAACAAGCCAACAGTTTTGATGGAAAAATGCAGGTAATTCCTCCAATCAAATTCAGGAATTGAGCTATAACCTCAAAAGAAGGGGAGCTAACCAAGCTGCAGATGCCATAGCAAAAATGGCAAGAAAGGACACGCAACTAGTAAACCATGTGTACTTTTTACATTCCCCTGTCCCGTGTTGTAATACGTATATTTTGCAAGACAAAGAATAAATTATGGGGACAAACATCCAGAAGCACAAAGAGCTTAACCCTCCTATAGATGTAATAGCTAATTAGTTTGATATATTTTACCGTATTTTATTAAAGGGGATATTTTAATAAAAATATTCATAAAAGGTGTTTTCTTGTAAAAATTGTTTTAAAGGAAGCTCCTAAATACAATATCGTCCTCCTAAGATGCCTAAAATACCCTTATAAATTTATAATCAATAATTTTAGAGATAAAATAAAATTTCTATACATCAACTCATACACCGTATATATATGTCAAAAACTTTATCGTACATCGGGTGTACCGTGAGTATGATATACCCAAGACTATTTTTCTGCTCAATACTCCTTTTTTTTTATAGGAGCTCATTACTCCTCGCAAATCAACCAAATGAGATCACCCAAATGAGTAAATGTACTAAAATAAGGGAGTTCTAAATAAGCAAAAATTAGTATGGGATATTAGGATGTACAATGTGTCCATGCACATGGTACACCAAGTTCTATGATTAGTGGTGTCAAAACAGATTCTCGAACAAGTTCTGGGTATACCCATGGCGAATCAGGTCAGACCCGGACAGGTCAGGATTCTGCCAGTCAGTGTCCTGTGTCGTGATTGATCAGGTTTTGTTCATCTGGGTCGGTCACATTTGAATCATGGGATTGCCGGGTGCCGGACAGGTCTGAGCGTTTCATTTACAAGTCGATCCATTCCCGGGTAAGATCGCCCGTGGACATTTTTTAGCCGAGTTTGCTCAGGTCGTATTTGGGTTTCATGTACGCTTGGGTCAAGTCAAGCGTGCTCGGGTTGAATCACATGTGACCTTTGTTCGATCATTGTGAAGCATCGGGTCCATTCACTATTGAACGTCAATTCAACTTCGGTTAGACTCAGGGTCGGGTCATTTTGCTTTTGTTGTAGATTTTGTAAACGAATCATATTAATAAAAGTATTAAGATCGACATATATATACATATGTGTGAGTGCGATAAATATATGGATGATAATGAAAAACTAATAAAAACACTATATTGTTTACCGTGATGTTTACTGTATTCTCTTAGGTAGTGTTTGGATAGAATACATTCATTTCAAATGCTTTATTTCAAATAATTAATTTCAAATCCTCACATTCAAATCTAAATCATCTGTTTGGGAAAAACAAGAATTTTAAATTCATCATTTCATAAAAAATACCCCACCTTTTGTCATCTCTCTTCTCCTTCAAGCTCCTCTATTTCACTGAGTTCCTTCCTCCTTCCACTTTCCCCAAAAATCAGGTTTATTTTCTCTCTCTAATCAATTGATTATCTATCCCAACAAAAGAAGAATCTTGCCACTTTTAATTTTTCTATCTTTGTAAACAAAAATAAGATTTCTCATCTACTGATTTCCTTCTCCTTTTATTCTGTTTCATCGCCATCTTCAATTCATCAGTAATTTTTAGCTATAAATCAAAGCTTACTAGAGCTTTAATGGTGATCTAGGACTAGGAGAGAGAAAGGGGAAAGAAGATAGATAGAAGGAATGAGATTGACAGGATGAAGAGATGGTGTGGCTGGATTTCAAATATGTGGATTTGTGAAGGGATTTCAAATCCTAAAAAATGTGCTTATATTTTTAAAGGCATGAAATTGGAGCAAATACAAATCCAAATACTTAGATTATCCAAACACAATATTTAGACCAATTCCATCATTTTAAATGAAATGCTACTATCCAAACAGACCATTAGTGAATTCGTATTTGGACTAATCAACTGCGTAAAACCACTCTAATATATAAAGGAGTAGAACGACTCTTTATATGTTTTAATATTATAACCAACGACAATAATAACGAGTAGATGATCAATTCCAAGGTTTATATAAATGATTTATTATTATAAGCATTGTGATTGATATATAAGTTTGTAAATAGCTATGATGATAATGAGAGTAGTAATAATAATAAACATAAAGCGATGATAATAATAATAATACAAATAATAACAGTAATAGTAACAATGCTAACAATAGCAATAGTAATACAAATAAGAACATGAATACTAACAATAACAATATATAAAAATACTAATAGTAATAGTAGCAACAATGCTAATAATAGCATTGACAATAAGAAATAACGCGGTATATATGTATTATGTTGTGACTATATATGATAAAGTATAAACAAACTATCTTATCAATATGTTTAATCATTTTAGTATAACGACTCTTTATATGTTTTAATATTATAACCAACGACAATAATAACGAGTAGACGATCAATTCCAAGGTTTATATAAATGATTTATTATTATAAGCATTGTGATTGATATATAAGTTTGTAAATAGCTATGATGATAATGAGAATAGTAATAATAATAAACATAAAGCGATGATGATAATAATAATAATAATACAAATAATAACAGTAATAGTAACAATGCTAACAATAGCAATAGTAATACAAATAAGAACAAGAATACTAACAATAACAATAACAATAACAATATATACAAATACTAATACCAAGCTAAGCTTGGCTTAGTGGTAAGGAAAGAACCTTCTAACCTCAAGGTTGGGGGTTTGATCCCCACTAGGGGCACTTTGGGGAGGGTTTCCCCTTACCATTCCCCCCACGTTCTCAAAGTGTCTGCCCACAAACTCAGGCCGGTTTAACCTGCGAGAGGTTCCGGTCTGGCAGGGGCCTTCATCTTTCCATGGGGTCCCCACTGTGGGCCCAAAAAAAACAAATACTAATAGTAATAGTAGCAACAATGCTAATAATAGCAATAACAATAACAAACATAACGCGGTATACTTCCTCCGTTCCAAAATAAGTGAAACACTTCTCTCATTTATGTGAGAGCTTTTTGAGACAAGTGTTTCACTTATTTTGGAACGGAGGAAGTATATTTATTATGTTGTGACTATATATGATAAAGTATAAACAAACTATCTTATCAATATGTTTAATCATTTTAGTAGTACATTGGTATCAAAATAATTGTAAAACCACTCTAATACTCTATTGATTATAAATTAGTATAACGACTATTGATTAATAAATTGTTAATTGGTTATTCAATAATTTTTTGCCATAATCCTTATTGCCATCATTTCTCAAATCTCATTGGCCAAAAAACAAACACACGGATCCTAAAGTATAGCCTTTGATTTGTAAAAGAGCAAAACCGTGTTGATCCAACGGCCCAAAATGTTCTAATCTCCCCTTCTTTTTAGAAACCCTCACCTCTCCTCTCTTTCTATCCTAACCGTTAGATCTAATCCAACGGCTGAAACAACCCCAAATAACCCCCCTATAAAAACTAACCCCTAAAATGAAACCCTAAAGTAACCTAACTCTCATTTAAACATACACTCTCTCATACTCTCATCTCTCTCTCTCAGCGGCGCCGATTCTCTTCTCTCACACATTCACTGATTTCTTCTATCTCTCGCCGAAAAACATATAGATCTCGCCACAAAAATTATAGATATCTTCTCTTGAGTTCTCTCTTAGTCGTTCGCGTTGTCTCTGTTGTCGGAAAACTGAAACGTCTCTCGCCGGAAAAATTATAGATCTCGCCACAAAAATTATAGATCTCTTCTCTTGAGTTCTCTAAGTCGTTCGCGTTGTCTCCGTTGTCGGAAAACTGGAACTTCTCTCGCCGGAAACAAGTTATCTCTCGCTGGAAACAAGTTATCTCTTGCCGGAAATAAGTTATCTTTCGCCGGAAACAAGTTATCTTTCGCCGGAAACAAGTTATCTCTCTTTATGTTAAATTTTAAGAGATATATTAATACGAAACAAGCCGAAAAAAGAAGAACCATAACAATTTTCATACTTCATAGGCCAGGAAACATAATGCAGTATATGCTTCAATTCATTTTACCTCCAAATTATTAGACTATCTTGTAGTATGAAGTTTACCTAACTAATTAGGAAGTCTACTCTAATGAATCCTTCCAGATATAATAATCAATTGATTAAGGCTTAAGACAATGACAAATCAATCTTAAACTATTGCAATTTAATTGCTAATTGTTGGAGGATCGATCACATCGTTTTAATTAACGAAAAGAGCATAATAGAAGTGCTTTTTATGGGGGGTACCATCAGCTCTCACTAGCTAGACAGTAGCCAACCAAAATCGAATATATCTTCTTGCTTTGTAATTGCCTTTTAAGGTTTGTCACATCATCAAATTACGATATTATATACCAGTAGTTCCTTTTTTTTCTTTTTCGCCAATAATTTCTACGCTTGTAACATATATTATAACTTGATCTTCTACTCATATGTTATTGACACGTTAAAGGAATGAAAAAATTGAATAATAATTGAATTTTAATGATTTTGTAAATATATACATTTTTAATGATTTTGTAAATATAGAATAATAATTGAATTTTAATAATTTGGTGGGGTTTAGTCATCCAAATATGTTGGTTTGAAAAATTGGATCAAATAAGACATATTTGATTTATCTGGTTACCATGAATTATAGTTGAATTCGGGTTGGTCATAAACAAATCGGTATTTACTTGGGTCTAGTCGGGTTTTGGTTAATATCCGGTTGGATTACGGTCGGGTTCGGGTCGAATGCAAGTACGTGTGGTCGGGTCAAAATATGATCTTGCCGGTGGCCGGTCGGTGCGGGTAATCACGGGTCGGATTTTGGTTAGGTGCGGTGGCCGACCCTCACAGGTCGAATTAGGTTCAAGTCGATTCGGAATCAAGTTGACCCATCGGTCAGGTCAGTTTCTGATTCCACTATCTATGATGGATAAACTCACACATATACTTCATCCGTTCTGTTTTAAATGAAACGTTTGCTTTTTCACGCAACCCAACGCGCTTCTTTAATCATTAATATTTTTAGTTGTGCATACGTAAAAAATATAAAAAAATTATAATTTGATAGTATGTATCGAGACGAATCTAACAAGATCCCACTTGACTATATTTTTCTTTATATAATGGCGATAAATTGGAGTCAAAATTGATCAATGAATAGTGTCATTTCACCCAATGTTTCATTTAAAACAGAACGGAGGAAGTATCTATCTATATATATATATAAAGCTAGGTTAATTTTGCTTAGGTGTCAAGCTTATAATCACTCTCGCCATGTGGCAACAAAATGCATGCTTCTCCCCAAACTTCGTCTTACCATTTGTCAATCTTATAGAAGCCAATGCACACGTGTCATTTAATATAATATTTGATTGTGCAATCTAATTAAGCCCTTGATTGATGATAGGGTACGTAATCAATTGCAATCTCCTATATTAGGTAACAAATCAGCATAAACAGCCACGTATCAAGGCAGTATTCTTCAGCGCCACGTGTCCCGGTCGAAATATATGAGAGTCTCATATCCGTGAGTTTACCCTTCTTATGTGAATATTTAAGGAAACAAAGGATATAAATTAGCGTTAATTATTCTACGTTGAGAAACAATCACATTGATTGATAATTTGATATCAATTCAAAATCAAACTTTGCGTTACTTATGTGAGTAATTTTGATAGGTTTTGAAATTCAAAATCAGCAGGATATGTGGGATATAATTATAGATGCTTTGATCACCCCCTTTCCATGTCTAATGCTTTGATCTTTTTTCAATCATGGAATGTTTGACACAGTATAATACTTGATGAATTTAGATTGAGTAGTTTTAACAAAGTATAACCGTATCATTACGGAAGAAGAGGAGAGACAGTTGTTTCAATGGGTAAAACTTTATACAGATAAGGGTGTAGAATGTGGATAAGAGGAAAGGCAATTTTGCAGTTGAAATGCCAAATTTACAAAGATGTTCCATCAAAAAAGAAGCCAGGGGAGAATATCTCACACACCAAAAACAGAGCATTGTCCTATAGAGGGTTGTTCAACCTTTCATAAATTTAAAGAAATGAAACGAAATTTGGTAATGAATTTGAAAAACAAGACACAAGCTTAGATGTTGTTGATACCCTTTTAAATCAATATTAAAAATCTGAGATCTCCTCTCCGATAATACCAAAAAAGATAAATTTGTTGAAGTATTATCATCATATCATGGAGGCTAATAGATGGAAGATGAAGAAGCCGGAAAAAAAATTTAAGGCTCCACAACCGTCAAATAGAAAAGCAACATTAGTTTTGTTCGAATTTTTTCCCTCAATAATGCTAAACTACAAAGTATTTCCGGATGTGCGCTACAATAAAAAATATTTCTCTTGGTACCGTCCACGTTAGAATGGATGCATATAAAATTTTTTTAAAAATTTTTTTTCAGAAAAAACTGCTACTTGAAATAGAATAGTGGTGTATAGGAGGAAACTGCCGCTCCAAATAGCAGTTTACTAGGTAAAACCATTACTCCAAGTAGTGGTTTTATATGAAAAGCATAAAAAGATAATCAAAATTTCACACTTTTCCAACTAAAACATACCTACATCATAAAAAAATTCACAAAATAACTAATTCAACTCCCAAATTTACAAAATTACAACTAAATATGCAATAAAATAACTAAATTATATATTTTCAATTAATTCTAACAATTAAACTTCATTATCAATTTTCAATTAATTCTAACAATTGTATGAGCTCCAAACTTTTGTTGTTCCTCTTCAAGAACGTATTAGCTAATCCGGCATAATTTTTTTTGGTTTTTGGGATAGATGGAACTTTATTTTTCAATTCTCTTTTTTATTTAACTGATTCGTTTTCTCTTGGTTTTTTTTTTGTGTGAGGATTTCTCTAATCAATCAACTTTGCAAGGTAATATCTTCACTTTCTTTTCTTTTTCCTTTGGTATAAATTTAATAAGAACACATGTTTTATCTTTTATTTGTTTTCTAAATAGATTATACCTCAAGAATTTTGAGTAAATCATCAACCCACTTTTATGTTTATTGTACATTTGTACTGATGCTGGTGTGCGAAGTAGTTACTCATGGAACTAACTGGATATGTAGCGTAATTCACATGTAATGTTGGGTTAAACGTTGGGTAGGTGGGTAGAGCAAGTCATGCAATTAAAAAAAGTTAAACTAACTATGACAAATTAAAAGTTATGATTATATTAATCAATGACAGTTTGGTTGTGAATTTGTCTTTAGTTAACCAATGTCAAAGTAATGATTATTGTTTTGACACACACTTGACATATTTCTATTGTAATAAAAATAAGAATGACACTGAATTTCGGTCAAAATTATCCATTGCATAACGCAACTTACAAACTACATGGTATTACAAACGACAGAAAGTAAATCACACGATAAACAATAGAAATAATAGTTAAACCATACGAAAATTAAACAATAGCCCTCCGGGCTAATATTTTTGTTTTTAGCTGTAATTTTTTACAATTGTCAAATTGAAAAAGAACTTTGGAAATTTTTTGGAAATTTTTGGAAATGGTTGAAATTTGTTAATATTTTTAACTGTACAATGTATGGGGTCATAAGACAGTTTTAATGATTCTCAATCATAGAATATTGATTGAACACAAATAAGCATTACAATAACAAACACTTCTCCCTAAAATCGTAACTATACAACGTACCAATCTTAATTATTATCAACACAAGATTATAAATTTAAATAACAAGTTATTAATTTTAAAATTTAGATAGAATTGTTCTCATTAGTTCTTAAAGTCTAAAAGCATTGACTATCAACTTCCTCTCCAAAATTATTGTACAATTATTTTTATTCGTAAGATGGTGTTTTTTTTATCACTATTTTCTCTTGAATAAAATATTAAGTCTAATACCTGCTGATAATAGTTTCATCTTAGGAAATGAGACGACTAAACCATTCTTTTTAATAACATATAAGAACGTATTAAGGTGTTTAAAATGTTGATCTAAAGTATCTGAAAATATTAGAACATCATCAATATATACTATAATATTTTGAGTATAAGGATTAAAAATATCATTCATAATATTTTGAAATTCCGATGGAGCATTTTTTAAGCCAAAAGGCATTACATTCCATTCATATTGTCCAAAAGGAACATTAAAGGCGGTTTTTAGGACATGATATTTTCCAAGGTACTATAAAACCTATTAATAGAGCCATAGAATTTGCTGACAAATTTCCAGATGAAATTAAAGATAAAAATCAATTACAAAGATTTTTAGGATGTCTTAATTATATTTCAGACTTTTTCCCTAATTTAAGACAATATTGTTCATGTCTTTACCAAAGATTACGAAAAATCCTCCAGCTTGGTCATCCAAACATACACATATAATACAAACGTTAAAACAAAAAGTTAAGTCTCTTCCATGCTTAGGTCTCCCAAATCCCAACGCATTTATGATAGTAGAAACAGATGCATCTGACATGGGCTATGGAGGCATTCTTAAACAAAAATTACCTGAAAATAAAAATGAACAAATAGTTAGATTTCATTCAGGCTTATGGTTAGGTTCTCAAAAAAATTATTCAACCATTAAAAAGGAAATTTTATCTATTGTTCTTTGCATTTCAAAATTTCAAGATGATCTCTATAATAAAACCTTTTTACTAAGAATAGATTGCAAATCAGCAAAAGAAATATTACAAAAGGATGTTCAAAATATTGTTTCAAAACAAATTTTTGCCAGATGGCAAGCTACATTATCAGTTTTCGATTTTCAAATAGAATTCATAAAAGGAGAAAATAATTCTCTTACTGATTTTTTAACTAGAGAATTTTTACAAGGAAAAGGTAATAATAATTAAATTCAAATTATTACAGGAAACAAAATGAATCAAGACTCTGATAAAGGCAAAGGTATTCAAAAACCAGAAGATTATGTTATGAGATTTCATAAGCTCCGCCCATCAAGTGAGAAAGCATCTTCGACAGATAAGCTTGATGCATTTTCCGACTTTCCACCTTTATCTTATTCTCAAGCAGTCAAATATCCTTCTCAAAGTTCAAATTCAAAACCAACTACTCAAAAGTCCCAATCCTCAAATTCCGAAATTTACAAATACATCACCAAACCACACAAAGAGCACATGCTCCTTACCCGTTTTAAAGAAACCCCTCAAATTCCTGAACTTATCAAATTTACTAATTCTCTTTTCCCAATGTATTGCCAATACCGACCTGAAGCATCTTACAAAAACCAAAGGTTCTATGAATTCATACTTGTTGACACCAAGTCTGTTGAAATTGAGCATACTGAAAAGGGTAATTTTATAGCTTATTCAAAGTGCAAAATTAAGAAGATCATCCCACAGACGGAATGGGTTTCTGCTTATGTCCCAAAAGAATTCTCAGTCCCATTTCAACCACAGGAATATAATTACATCGACTATTGGCTCGGATACCAAGATTGACCCCAGGACTGGACGGGTTTTAGGACCGTCTTGACTGTGTGTCAGATTAATTATATAGCGAAAGGGGGACCGTCTGGTAGGTAATTAATCTGACACACAGTCAAGACGGTCCTAAAACCCGTCCAGTCCTGGGGTCAATCTTGGTATCCGAGCCAAAAAACACCGGGGGGTAGGATCTGTCGATATTAAGTCTAAAACAGTCTAAATACTCATACTAGTACTACTAATTGTGTTAAAATTTAAAGATGGGTTCTTATTTCGTCTTTTAGTGATTTCGTTTTTTAGCTCTTTTGATGTACTTACATTCATTTGCTACGTAAACTTTGCTACTACCTATAATTCATAATATCATACTACTATATTTTATTAGGATTAGTTTATGTTTTGTTTATTTAAAGGGAAATTTATTATCTTTATATGTATTAAGTCTAGTTCAACTATCTAGTGTTACTACTTTTCACTAAAAGTTACCTACATCATATAGTATATAATTTTGTGGGTTTAGTAATTAAGAAGTTGCGCTAAGTGTTGGTCAGTCCTTGTTAAATCCGTTGGTCAGCCGTTAAAATGAGAAAAGGTAGTCCCGGTAAGGGTGGTCCCGTTGGTCCCATTTATATGCATCTACTTAACTGCTATATGCACTAAATTTTATTACTAGTTGATCATGGCTACTTTTTGTAGAAAATTGTTCTCACATGATAGTAGTAACTCAAACATAGTACATAGTAAAGAGATATCTTTTCCGATTAATTTTCAAAACTGGACTATGCCGAAAAAATATGTAGATATTATCTCTATTCCTTCTATCAATGTTATTACAAAAAATAACAATGAAAAAGAATTTTTATTTGAGCTTATAGACAAGATTAATGATACAGGATATAAAAAGGAATACCTTTTAAAGCTAAAAGATATTATTTGTAAAGAAGAAAATCCTTCTAGAACTGAACCAGTTACTTTATCAAAAATATTTGACCAATATCCCACTCCTAATATTTTTAAACAAATTACAACTAAAGATTTACAAACTGAAGTTAATACTCTAAAGACACAAGTAAAAGATATTAAAGAGCAATTACTAGAATTCAAAACTAAAGACTTAGAGCTTCAAACTAGAATAGCTTTGTTAGAATCAAATTATAGTCAAAAGGATCAACCTTCTACCTCAAATTTACCTTCTATTCAAATTTCATCTCAAGACCCTAATGATGAACAAATAAATGTTATAGATAGAATAAATTTTCAAAAATAGTATATTCTTATTTCACTTAAAATAGGTAATGATTTTCACTTGAATACTATAGCCTTACTTGACAAAGTGGAGCCGATCAAAATTGTATAAGGGAAGGATTAATTCCTAGCGTCTATTATGAAAAAACAAAAGAAAAATTACATAGTGCTAATGGTGAACCATTAAAAATAAAATATAAACTTCCAAATGCATATATTTGTAATCAAGGTTATTGTTTTAAGAATACATTCATTTTAGTAAAAGATATAAATAATGAAATAATACTTGGCACTCCTTTTATTACTCAAATATAACCTTTTTGGAGAGATCGTAATGGTGTTCATACTAATATTATGGGAAAGAAAATATCCTTTCAATTCCTTGCCCCAGTTTATCAAAAGGATTTAACTATATTACAATCATCTTCTATATTTCAACAAGTAAATACAATAACTAATAAGGAATTTCAAATATCACTTTTACAACAAGAAATAGCATACTTAAAAATAGAAGAACAATTAAAAAATCCTTATATTCAAAAGAAAATATGTGATTTAGAACAGAAGTTTAAAGAAGAAGTTTGTGCGGATATTCCTAATGCTTTTTGGGAAAGGAAAAAACATATGGTTTCACTCCCTTATGAAAAAGAATTTTCAGAAAAAACTATTCCTACTAAGGCATGACCTATTCAAATGAATCAAGAAATGTTAGAATTTTGTAAAAAAGAAATTCAAACTTTATTAGATAAAAAATTAATTAGACCATCGAAATCTCCTTGGAGTTGTGCTACTTTTTATGTTATGAATCAAGCAGAAAAAGAAAGAGGAGTTCCTAGATTAGTAATTAATTATAAGCCTCTTAATAAAGTCTTACAATGGATTAGATACCCAATCCCTAATAAAAAAGATTTATTAAGTCGTCTTTATAATGCAAAAATCTTCTCAAAATTTGACATGAAAAGTGGATTTTGGCAAATTCAAATAGAAGAAAAGGATAGATATAAAACCGCCTTTAATGTTCCTTTTGGACAATATGAATGGAATGTAATGCCTTTTGGCTTAAAAAATGCTCCATCGGAATTTCAAAATATTATGAATGATATTTTTAATCCTTATACTCAAAATATTATAGTATATATTGATGATGTTCTAATATTTTCAGATACTTTAGATCAACATTTCAAACACCTTAATACGTTCTTATATGTTATTAAAAAGAATGGTTTAGTCGTCTCATTTCCTAAGATGAAACTATTTCAAACTAAAATACGGTTTTTAGGACATGATATTTTCCAAGGTACTATAAAACCTATTAATAGAGCCATATAATTTACTGACAAATTTCCAGATGAAATTAAAGATAAAAATCAATTACAAAGATTTTTAGGATGTCTTAATTATATTTCGGACTTTTCCCCTAATTTAAGACAATATTGTTCATGTCTTTACCAAAGATTACGGAAAAATCCTCCCGGCTTGGTCATCCAAACATACACATATAATACAAACGTTAAAACAAAAAGTTAAGTCTCTTCCATGCTTAGGTCTCCCAAATCCCAACGCATTTATGATAGTAGAAATAGATGCATCGACATGGGCTATGGAGGCATTCTTAAACAAAAATTACCCGAAAATAAAAATGAACAAATAGTTAGATTTCATTCGGGCTTATGGTTAGGTTCTCAAAAAAATTATTCAACCATTAAAAAGGAAATTTTATCTATTGTTCTTTGCATTTCAAAATTTCAAGATGATCTCTATAATAAAACCTTTTTACTAAGAATAGATTGCAAATCGGCAAAAGAAATATTACAAAAGGATGTTCAAAATATTGTTTCAAAACAAATTTTTGCCGATGGCAAGCTATATTATCAGTTTTCGATTTTCAAATAGAATTCATAAAAGGAGAAATAATTCTCTTCCCGATTTTTTAACTAGAGAATTTTTACAAGGAAAAGGTAATAATAATTAAATTCAAATTATTACGGGAAACAAAATGAATCAAGATTCTGATAAAGGCAAAGGTATTCAAAAACCAGAAGATTATGTTATGAGCTTTCATAAGCTCCGCCCATCAAGTGAGAAAGCATCTTCGACGGATAAGCTTGATGCATTTTCCGACTTTCCACCTTTATCTTATTCTCAAGCGATCAAATATCCTTCTCAAAGTTCAAATTCAAAACCAACTACTCAAAAGTCCCAATCTTCAAATTCCGAAATTTACAAATACATCACCAAACCACACAAAGAGCACATGCTCCTTACCCGTTTAAAGAAACCCCTCAAATTCCCGAACTTATCAAATTTACTAATTCTCTTTTCCCAATGTATTGCCAATACCGGACCAAGCATCTTACAAAAACCAAAGGTTCTATGAATTCATACTTGTTGACACCAAGTCCGTTGAAATTGAGCATACCGAAAAGGGTAATTTTATAGCTTATTCAAAGTGCAAAATTAAGAAGATCATCCCACGACGGAATGGGTTTTCGCTTATGTCCCAAAAGAATTCTCGAGTCCCATTTCAACCACGGGAATATAATTACATCGACTATCGATGGCTTGGTTTCGGGCATTCCTACTCGAGCATTCAATCACTCATGGTTCTTTAGCATTTGTCCTCAATGTCCAAAAAAATTTCCCATATGGTTTTATGAATGGTGGCTCTACTTTGGAAGCTCTCAACAAATCGGCCAACGGAAGTCAAAAAGTCCTATGAATTTTTCTCCACACATGTGCAAACCAATGCTCCATATTCTACGAGAACTCCTATTTCATAGAGAGTTCAATGTTCCATGGATAATGTCTTTGGTCGTATAACATTATTCAATGTTTCCCAAAGACCACTACCCATGTCCTTGGTACGTGAATTCAAGATCAAATGGTGGGAAAAATTTGCCATTGACAAATTTTGCTCATTAAAGACAGGTCAAGAACAAATGGTTGCGAGATAATCAACTTATTAAGGCAATCAAAGATATTCCTCCTACTCCACGAAAAGACAAAGAAACAAAGAGGCCGAGAAATTCATGAGTCCGAGATTGAATTACTCAAAAAAGAAATCAAACTTCTCAAAAGGCAAACTCAACTCTTAATGAAAATTCGGACGATTCATCCGGCTCATCGGTTCATTCCTCACTGACGACCCATTTGGAGGACCTTGTGCTCAAGATCCTTATCTACAATGAAAGAAAATTTTTTACTTTTCAAATAACTCAAATAATAATAATAGCCCGCAGGATCCTCCTGGCAAAAGTTAGGGCAATAAAAATAAAAAAGATCCCGCTAAGTGATTATCACTTAGGCAAAAATAAAGGACAAATTCTACTAACATTTTTAATGCAGGTCTTCAATATGATGACTCATCAAATACCAGAGTGTACCACTGATTATCGATGAATCTTAAGTTCATCACCCAAAGGCACAAAACAACAAATGAAGAAAAGACCAAAATGGTATCTTCATCAACTCCATCCTCTGAACATGTTCAGAAATGCACCCTCCTTCCACAAGAAGCCAAAACTACATTCAAGGATAATTCCAAAAACCAAATCAAGAGGCAAACTCAAAACAGTTCCCTATTTCAAGCGGCAACACATATCACCATTGCATCAGGATAATTCCAAAAACCAAGTCATGAGGCAAACTCAAAAGGAATTCAGTTTCCTATTTCAAGCGGCAACACATATCACCATTGTATCAAATAACTCCAAATTTCATGTACTATATATAGGAACATGTAGTTAAAGTAGGTAGCAAGCTCTACAAGTCTTTTTCATAAAAAAGTTCATTTAGCAAAATCCTCTACAAAAGCCTTACGCTCAAAATAGTTGTATTACTCAATCCTTGTAAAAGTTCATTCAAGTTCAATCAAAGTAAGTTATTATTCATATCTGCGTATTATTTTTAATATCTGTTCATATTTTCGAAACTGATTTCATCTACTTATTAATCTTAATAATAAATCATCTTTTCAAAGCAAGATACAAATTTTAATAATCATAGTTCAAAAATTTTAATACTTAATACATCCTTTGACGAGATTAATTACCTACAAGACGGTCCCCCTTTCGCTATATAATTAATCTGACACACAGTCAAAATTAATCTGACACACAGTCAAAATTAATCTGACACACAATCAAGACGGTCCTAAAACCTGTCCAGTTCTGGGGTCAATCTTTTCATAAAACAAAAACTTCCCGTGCATTTTGATGTGTTTTTTGTTTCATTATTTACGTATTTATCAATGTATATCACAATTACAATATTTTTCAAACTTTAAAATGTTGTAACAAATATCATGAAATATAATTTTAGATTTTACAATCTTTCAACTTTAAATGCATGGATTATAATAATTATGAATTCAATAAATCTGGAATAAAAATATAACTTAATAAACAAAATGCAACCCATGCATTATGTACGGGTCTAAATTATATCTATATAAACCTCCCGTGCATTTTTGCACGGGTTAAAAGCTAATATATATATACACTAGTTTTAATAACTCACCATGTCAGACAAAAAAAAACCTATAACCGCTCGTCAAATCAAATTTTTTCCTTGAATAATGCAAAATGGGGTTTTAATTCCCGAAATATGTTGAAAGGGAAATTAATTCCCTGCGTACCGTCCACGTAGGACGGCACGCGAGAAAATGTTTTTTTTTTTATCCCAGGTAAACCGCTACTTGAAGTAGCGGTTTATTTAAATTAAACCGCTACTTCAAGTAGCGGTTTATATATATTAACCGCTACTTGAAGTAGCGGTTTATGCATGTAAACCGCTACTTGAAGTAGCGGTTTATGTGGTCAACACCTTCCCCACACTCACACTCTATAATATGTAAACCGCTACTTGAGATAGCGGTTTATGAGAAAAAAAAAGACCTCTCATTGTTGCTTCCCCATAACTGGCCCAAATGCCAGAAACATAAAAAAAAAAGCTTTCCAACCTACAATTTCAACACCAAATTCCATCCAAGTCCATACAAAGTCTATGCACACATCAATCACCAAACACCAAGTTCATCCACATTCACATTTATCCAATAAGTAAGATTAAGAAAATATGTCAATCACAAACGAAGTTTAATATTTAACATAGTGTTGAAAGTGCTAAGACCCCCCTCTTCTTCTTTTGTGAAGGTCTAGATGAACTAGGTGTGGTCTCACTAGACTTCGCAATGGCATGAAGAGAAGATGGAGTGGTGGCGAACGGCGTCGGTAGGTCCTCCGACGGACCGGGAGGCGAAAGCAAAGGTGTCGTGGTAGATGTATGGGCAGCGGACATAGAAGGTGTAGAAGTCGAAGTATGTACAGGCGAGAGGTAGGCACGCCCCCGTAAGATGTGGCCATGTCCAAATCGGCTAAGCCGCATCAATACACAGTCCCCTCATGGTGCACGCAATGTTCGTGCAAACAACCGCGCCCCCATATCCGGGAGGCAATGACTCGGCGGCCTCTAGTACGGTCTTTGCACCTATGAGCAACATCGAGATAAAGTTTGTGCTCGCATAGAAAGAAAAATACATATTATATAGTCGGATAAATAAATAAAAGTATAACTACAAATCATGGCACTTACCAAGTACTACATCTGCAGACGCAGGGCGATAGTGTGTAGAAGGGAGGTCGCCTCGATGGATCCGTCATGCGTAACCTCGTGATGCGACGATACCACACCATATACTCCTCAATGGCATGAGTACGACCCAGAAACGGAGTGCCCCGAACAACACGTCTCGCGCTCATCCCACTGCGCTATGTAAGGGCGATGTCCGAGCGGATAATTCTTGTTCTTCGACCTCCGATCTATGCCATGAAGGGTCGTGCTTGTATCACAAGGTGTTTGGAATCCTCTGCTCGAAGCCAAACCGGCGCATAACTCGATCGGGACAATGGAACTCCACAATGTCGAAACAAATAAGTGGAGCCAATGTGCGCCATACATGTCGATCGGCTCGACATATAGCAGCAACAACTCTAGTCTCGCATCGGTATATGGGTCGCCAAGTCATCTACAAATAAAGAATGTTGCAAATATTAGACACGTGAGAGATGTCTACCAATGTATATAAGTTAGGCATGTGAGACTCTATGTACTCTCGTCCGTCCGATGGTCAAGTGCATCCCTGTAGTAAGATAGCCCACTTGCTAAGTGGGACCTACTAAGGTGTACCCGAAGCCAACCGAAAAGAAATACACATTAATATCCTTCGAAAAATGAAACTAAATAATGTCAACAAATGTGAGACACCGCATATTACTCGGACAAAAAGGGGTCAACCCCGAACATCTTCGGGAGCCTAAAATAGGAACGGCATCGTCAAACCGTGGAGGTGGGTCCCGCAACCTCGAAATCCGAGGTGCGCCGATGTGTACGTGCTCCCATGCCCAAAGCAGTAACAACAACACGGGACCACCTAACTCCCCGGCACGCCTACGAGATGCCCGACATAGTCTGCCGATATAAGTATGCAAGGGTGGCACTACCCCAACTATATGTCCTGCTACGTCGAGATGCGCCAAAAGTGGAAGATAAAGCACTGTCTTGTATCTCCACTCTTGTCGAAAAAAGAATGGACCCCATCAAAACAAGAATATAAGCCCGTGCGAATCGGTGTCTTTGTCACCTCATCGGCATCGTTCGGCAACAAGAAAAAAATGAAGCCGAAGCCATGTCAACCTCAAAGACGAACCCCGGAGAACTTTGGGCTCGTTCTCCGGGGTGGTGGGCCATACCCCTAACAACTCGTGCACAACCGCAGCCCAATTACCCTCGCCGCTACCAATAACGGGTGGTCCGGTGCACTCTCGGTCCAAGGAGAACAGCGACATCTCCTAAAGTAATCGTCGCCTCCCCAACAGTCAAATGGAAGGTATGGGTCTCCTGCCTCCATCGCTCCACTAATGCCGTAAGAAGTGGTCGATCAAGCTCCAAACCTCCCCCTACCAAACGATGTATGCCAAGAAAACCACCACGCTCAACATACCGAAGAACTCTATCGTGAACCTCCCAGTCATGAGTGAGACTATGATGATGCAACCGACACGATAATACCGTGTCCGCTACTCCCCTCCCGGGCATCCTCACTCCGATGCTTATCCCGGAGGGTGAGAACGCTGGCGATCGGTGGGGGCGGGATAGATGGACTGCGCCATCGGACTCGAGGAAAAAAAAAAAAACAGTAAGTAACACATTCTTGGACTATGATAAGAATATAAATTTATGAGAGTTAATAAAAATTAGATTTACCCAGATGTTCCTTCATCATTCTTATTAGGAGAACTGAACTCATTCATGTGCTCATTGACATAATGTGGGTCTGACAACATGCTAGTAAATGATTCAAATTGCATGCTAGGAGCTGATGCCGGTACCTCCATGCTATCCCTAAAGTCCATTGTAGGTACATAACCCACATTACTTTGGAGATTTATCTCCTTGGGAACTTGTTCAATGTACACCTCCATTGCCATGGCTGACGTTTGTGTCACTGATAGCCACATAGCACTTAGTGACTCGTCATCCTCTAGTGCAATTGGCACATATTTCCCCGGCATCGGATATCTCATAAACAATTTCGGTTCCACATACATACAATCACATCCAACAACGTCATATACCCTATTCGAATCTCTTGAAACATCATACCAGAATTGATGAACAAAAACTTTTTCCTTCCACCTCTATACACAATATCAACGTCATTTTGAGATAGTTCACCATTCCAATAAAGGTATAAAGGATATTTAGGTTGTTCCATATTCTACATACAAAAAACATAATGTTAAAGTTATTCTTATTCTACACATTCAAACAATATGAACACCATTCTTCACCTATACTAGTAGCATTTGCAACCTAAACACAACAATTCATGCAAAATCAACCATCACATTTGCTCAACACCATTTTTAACCAACCAATATAACCAATAAATCACCTTCCAATTCATGCAAAATCAACCATCACAAAACGATAAATTATGCAAAATACTAAATTATACTAATCAAACCAAACAATTTCCATCTAACAACAGTTACAAAGCTAAAATACATAACAAATATGGCATGCTAAGCAAATTAAATTAAAAAAAAAAAAAAAAAAAAAGACTACTCACCAGGCTAATAGACGGTGGCGTGCGGTTGGTGGCGCGGGCGGGCGACGGTGGCGTCTTTGCTGCTGGCGACGCTCCGGTTGTCTTCGACGGTGGTGTGTAGCTCGGTGGTGTAGCTCCGGTGGTGGGCGACACTTAGTAAGAGAGAGAGAGAGGAGAAAAAAATTTGAGAGAACAATCGTCGAATATGAGAATTTGGGAAAGTTAGGGTCGATTTGGGGATTATAGTAAACCGCTACTTCAAGTAGCGGTTTATTAATGAACCGCTACTTGAAGTAGCGGTTTACTTCGATCAACGCCAACTTGCTCCAGTACCACAAAACCGCTACTTGAAGTAGCGGTTAACCTTATTAACCGCTACTTCGGTGGCGGTTTATTTTTAATAACCGCTACTTGAAGTAGCGGTTTATAAGGAAGTTAACCGCTACTTCAAGTAGCGGTTTTACTTAAGTAAAAGAAAAAAAAAATTTTCGCGTGCCGTCCTACGTGGACGGTACGCAGGGAATTAATTTCCCTTTCAACATATTTCGGGAATTAAAACCCCATTTTGCATTATTCAAGGAAAAATATCTCGTCAAATAACTCTCAGCGATCCACGAACCCCCAAAATGAACCCACCACAATAATCACTTGTGAAGCGTGGCACAGCGTGGGTCATCTCTAGAAAGTAGAAATTGCCACTGTGTGAAGTGTGAAGTGTGAAACCTGTCTGATAAGAGGTCGAGAAATTCTAAATTCGGGGTCTTTTCTCCTCCAGTCATCCCATGAGTTTCTCACTTTGCTCCAATGGTGACATGACATCCGCTGCAAAATGTCCAAACATTCATTTCCATTAATTTCGCTCATATAATTACTCCCACCTACTTAGCACACAAAGTAGCAAATAAAATCAAGTAATAACCAATAACTACTATGCCTACAAAATGAAATATGGTGCTGCCTCTTTATAGTTCTACTGCCTCTGCATGAACAGCAAGTAAACAATACTTCTGTTAGTATTCTCTATTTTTACCTCTTATTCAGTATATATTTTTTTGTATACCCAGATGCTAACAGCTTAATTTTAATATGACTCATACTTCTAGTTGCAGTTTATATGTAATATTATGGAAGAAGTCTTGTATTAGCTAAATTTCCGATTTTTTTTTTTCTTTTGGTGTGAATGAGAGTCTAATAGTGTAGACATGATTCAATCCGAAGTCTTGATTCACCCTCGTGAGACTTTTACCAACTAAGTTAGATATTCCGATTCTTTTGTTGTTGTTGTGTTGGCTGCATTTAAAAGCTTTAAAATCATTAGATTTAAACCAACTTATCTCAGAAACAAAAAATAAAGCAAAGAATAATTGACATTAACAAAAAGGTAATGGCACACATAGGTGGACTGATTTTTTTCCCATTTATTTGTCCATTTTGTTAAATAATTTCAAAGCGCTGCAAATTCAATAATGGCTTTTTGTTGATTGATGAGTCAAAGCTGTTGCTATATCTTTGCTTCAACAACCTTCTCTCCCTTAAGTGTATTTTATGATTCCTCTTTATGAGGAGTTTGTTGACTATCTTTAAAAGCTTCTAGTGAGGCATGCTGTAACATTCATATAAAAATCAAAGTTTTGAACTACCAAAAACCTATAACAAAAACCTTTGCTTCTTGACTTTGTTCACCCAACATTATTCTGAACGGTTCTTGACAACATCCAATCCCCGAATCCGGATACACAGGTTAGTGTAATCACTGTGCTAACCTTGGGGGCGACGCTGGAGTTTGAGATTGTAGCGGTCGTTGCTAAATCGCTTCTAAGGTAGTGGCCATACCATGACACAGCTAGGTTCGGGTTTTGTGAAATTAACATTGAACTCTTAAAATCCTTTGTTATTTTGTGAATCTGGTTATATTAGTGTATTGATTTTCCAATTTTATTAATTTCTTGAGGTCCACACTTTCCTTCACAAGAATTAATAACAATATATTTAAAAGACAATAACAATCATATTTTGATGCAAAAAACTCACGAAGGGCCCACAAAGGTGTATTGGGAACATCGTTACTTAACTATGGGATGGAGTAACTAATTTACTAACTTTGGTATCTGTTTCCAAGTTTCCTAATTGTTTTATGATCGATTTTCCCTGTTTCTACATCTCGTTTTGGTGCAACACAGGTAGTCCAATTTGTTAGAGCCTTATTGGTGAGGAAAATTTGTGGCTGATGATCAGTAGATGTAACTTTAAATTTGTGTAGTTTTGGTAATGGTGTTTGTGGTACATTCTTATAGGTGCTTGAGCACAGCTTTTCTGGATTGAATAAATGGAAATTCGGTTCGATTCCGATCGATCGATCAGTTGAGATTAGTTCGGTCGGGTTGATTGATTCGGATCGCCCGCCCGCCTTACTTATTCGCTCGGCCCGAGATCGATCGGCCCGTACTACAACTTATTGATTTTTTATTATTATTATTATTATTATTATTATTATTATTATTATTATTATTATCATCATCATCATTATTATTGTTATTAATAATATTATTATTACTATTATTATTATTATTATATTCTTATTATTATTATTATTATTATTATTATTATTATTATTATTATTATTATTATTATTATTATTATTATTATTATTATTATTATTATTGTTATTATTATTATTATTATTATTATTACTATTATTATTATTACTATTATTAATTTTATTATATTCTTATTATTATTATTTTTATTATTATTGTTATTTTATTATTATTCTTATTATTATTATTATTATATTATTATTATTATTATTATTATTATTATTTTTGGCAATGTCACTTTTAAGCTTTTTGGAGGGTATTTGTTAACCCATTGAATATAAAATAAGGGAGCGAGACAAGTGATAAAAAGAGTAATTTTTGGTGAAAGAAGCGAAAGATAGAAAAGTAATACTCCCTCCGATTTATTTTGTTGTTCCTATTTTGAATAATTTTGTGAGAGAAAATTGGTTAAAGTAGGGAGAACTTTCGAAAACGGAGGGAGTATTACTTTATGGTGGGTGAAGAACTCCAAATAAATAAGTTTAAACAACGTAAGAATTAAAAAAAAGAACATTTAAGGGAAATGTAGCAATTAAAAGAAACAAAAAGAGTATTCTAAATTTCCTAATAATCTTCTTCCATACGATCTCCAACCTCGTCATTTTCTTCCACCTCATCTTCATTATTATCTTCACCATCAGCTTCATGTGCATCATTCAGTTTAACATCTCTCCAAATGAGCCTTGCTAAGGCTTTTCGTCTTTCAAACATGGAAGCTTTTCGATGGTCATCAAACATCCCTACATCAACACTTCCACAAACACTTGCTTCATGTTGCCCAATTGGTATTCCAAGCTTGTGCATTTTTATATTATAGTTTATATTATAGTTTGGAACAATTACTCAAATTTGGAACAATCACTCACAACACTAACATGCCAAATTACATTACTTAGCCAGTAATAGCACTTGATAAATATAGAAAAATCAGTCTACTTTCTGATATAAATTAAGAAAAAGCAGCTTAATATCAACTAGCTCAATACACAATTTGAAAAAATCAGAAGGGGAGGGGATAGATAAGGAGGAACACAATTAGGTAATACTTGTAATTTCTGAGATAAATCACATACGTCGTTTCAGGCGTTGAATCACTGGTGATAATTATAAACTCAGTTGCAAATGGGAGAATCTGTACAATGAAAAATTCATACTTAAAAAAAATAGGAGCAAAAAACTCAGTCATAAAGTAAAATATAATGGGAGAGAAGGAGGAATTATAAATTGACCTGGAGGAAGAAATCTGTAGAAGTCACTGCTTAATTCCCAAACAACTTGTATATATTTATATATATATATATATATTTATATATATATATATTTTTTTTAGGAGACATAAACAAAACCTAGAATATCATGGAAGAGAAAAAGCAATAGCACCGGAGGGAAGTGCAATTTTCAAGCAATATAATAGCATATTCTGGTAAAATCCCAAATTCATCAATAAAAAGTGGGATTTTTGTTTGAAGATATTATTCAAGTTTTATCATGATTGTAGCAACTCTTCCCTGATTGTAGCAATTTTTTTTTTTTAAATATATGTCAAATATAGTTTTGTAAATTTAGGAGTAGTCAAATATATGTAAATATAGTTTTGTATTTTGTAAATTAGGCAAGTCAATATTATGTTGCTTAGAATTAGAGTCAAATGCATGCTATTATTACTATTCTACAATATTAGGCGTGAAACATCTTTATTGGTTTTGTATATATTGACTTGCGAATAAGCAATCTTGGAGGAAAATATTATATTAATAATATTATTACTTCATATTCATTATTATTCTTCTTGTTATTATTAATATTACTCAATTCATAAGAATATTATTATTATTATAGCGTAAAAAAAAATATTATTATTATGCATATTATTAGTATTAGTATTAGTATTAATATTATTATTATTATTATCATTATCATTATCATTAATATTATTAATTATTATCATTATCAATGATGATAAAAATATTACTCTACTTGTAATTATTAATAATACTCATGGAATCGGTTCGATTCGATTCGAATCGGACCATTTCGGGCCGATTGACTTATTCATTTTGACTCGTTTCCGATCGAATCTGGGTTCGAATCGAGTCCCGGTTCGATTGACTTATTCAATCAAAAGAACGAGCCTAGTCGGCAATGTTTGAATCGCAATGTAATTGCGTCTTATGGTCAATATCCAATTTAATGAGTTTTTTCATGGCATTGCAATATGAACTTTGTTTTTGGTGGTACTAGTTTCATGCTGCAATTAGTATTCCTTTTAGTCCTTCCCGACTTGCATGGAGGAGTTTGATGATGACGAATGTCCGTTACTTTGCTTGCAGCTTTTTGGTTGCTGCATACATTCTGGACCTCTTGTGGACTGTGGTAATTGGGAGTTGGGACCAAATCAAAAGCAAATTATAAACAGCAGTAATGGTGGCAGTTCTCTGTAATGAGAGAGCGCTTGATTGCTTATTTCCTATTTCTAAGATATTGTTTGTGGTGATTGCATTATGCATTTGTTCTGGACCAACATGTGCAATTTCAACACCATTGAGATTTAACAGAAAGGGGGAATTCAAGATTTTGCAAGTAGCAGACATGCATTATGCTGATGGCAAGAGCACACCCTGCATGGATGTGTTGCCTAATCAGGTTGATGGGTGCTCTGATCTCAACACTACTGCTTTTATCCAGCGCATGATTAAAGCTGAGAAGCCTGATCTTGTCGTCTTCACTGGTACTTCTTCTTGCTCTTTGTGTCATTTTCTCTTTCTTTGCCCCTTTTTTCATCTTTTTGTGTTAGAAAATGTTTGAGAAGATCTTACTTTAATAAAATATTTGCTTTTTTCTGATGTCACTGTTATAGGATCTTTATATATATATATAGATTAAGGCTCACATGAGAAAGACTGTTAAAGTGTGGAGGATGAGAAAGATTATGGGCCCTTTCTATGTTACTCAGACTCATCTAGAAGTAATGGACTGGACTACAATTTCATAGCAGAAAGAAGTAATGAATAATCTAGTGAGACTGAGACATTTGATTGTGTACTTTGATCCAGGGTCGGAGAATTTCCCATTAGCTTATCAGGGACTAACTATCTTGAAAAGTGGTGAGTTTTGCATTTTAATTTAGGTTCTAGTCTGTCCGAGAAGACAGCAGAGTTGCATTTGCTGCTCTGAATCTTCTGACGCGGGGATAACTATTTGAATCTAGTGAAAAGTTACCAACCTGTTGCTATGTTTCCTGTACTCAGGGTAATTATTTGATAAGTGAGATCAGTTGAAATTTAGATTTGTCGTCCATTCGTTCTCCGCTGTCTCAGGATTTGGTTGTCTATTAGATATTTAGATGTTAGAGATTGCATGAAGCCATCAAAAAAAGAAATTTATCGTCGTCCTATATTAAATGGTGAGAGGTACACGTAATGAACCTGGTGTATGAAGTATGAACCGTGTATTTTTTTATACGTAGTTCTGAAATTCAAAGCTCACTGACGAGGGAATGCTATTATAATTTTTTTTAGCTCTGTTCTATCCTTCCCATGTATGCAGCGGAGCTTTAGTGGCTAAAAAGGTTCCTTTGCTAGAATATACTCGACTGCAAAGAGAAATACAGATCGGCAGAAGCAGAGCAATTCAGGAATTTCATCGAAATATAGCTGAAGTAGAGAGGAAATTCTGAGAGAACAAATGCTAACAATTAAATTGATGGTTGAAATTCAATTTATGGATTTAATGCTAGCAACAGTTGAAGTTTAAGAGGGAAATCATATCTGCTACTTGTCAGTAGATTGTCATCCTCTAGAATCATTTGACAATATAAGTTGACATAATGAATAGTGACGGTAATCAGGGACCTCTCGTAGAGGTCGTGGAACAAGTCCCTTAAAGGAAGCTAGTTTACTTGGTTGAACATGACCGCCGAGGAATGTATAACCACAAAAGGTTCATTTCTCTGGTGGAGCTTAATTCCTATGTAGCGTGATGTTAGGTTTTTCAGTATACATTGTTCAATCTGGTGCAACTTAGAGCTTTAATCTTTCCCAATATATATATGTTGTAATTACTAAGAGGATCTTTTTCATAATCTGATTTTAGTATGGAGGATTAGCCAAGCCTTTTTAACTTCCCTTTTTCCTCTTAGACATTATATTCCCTCCTTAACATATGTGAACTTCTATTTTCGTTGTTTCTTCTTTCATCTATATTACCTATTTGTTGAAGGTCATATCACCTTGGCTTTTAAGCTGTTTAAGTAGAAAGCTTGTTGTATGAGCGACGGAATGTATAACAACAACGGGTTAAGCTCCCACCTTGCTTGCTTCCGTTCTGGTTATAAATTTCGTGTAAAGTGAATATGAAAAATTGTAGCTGGAATGCAAAGTCAAGTGGAAGATTAGAAGGAATAATGGGAATGTCAACCAGGCTTATCGAGGAAGATTACTTGACTTTGGGTGTCCTTACACCTCCTGAAGTAGAATGAATAGAGAAAGTACCAGACTATCAGTAACTACCTCTGCAGACTTCTTCTTAGCCTCTTCTTTCCCATCACTGTCAGCTTTCCTGCATTAGCTCCCTTGAAAGTTGAAATAAGGTGTAAGCTAAGTGTACTACTGGAGATGTGCATATGTTGCCTTTCCAGCTCTCAATGAAGATTGGAAGTAGGTACCTGTTACACAATCTCCGATTTCTCTCTTTCTCGCAGTGAGTGAACTACTAGCAATTCTCAAAAGGACTAGGGGGAATGATTAAATAAGAAAGTCTTCTTCCTCTCGTCGACTGGTCACTCATGGTTGAAACAAAAAGAATAAGCGATGCCATTGAATCTGTTAGAGGAAGGCTAGAAGAGCGTAGCTCATTCCCGGCAAACGTAGAATATCCAAGTATGTTTCCTGGGAACATGCTAAATAAGAGCATAGGATAGTGGGTGCTAAGAGGTGGTGAATATAACCTTTACATGTATATATGACTGGCAGGTCTTGAGTTTTAAATTCACTTTTGGTAATTAAGGAACTTCTCGTTGGATATAAAAGTGTTGACGTACATACTTCACTCTGAAAAACGAACCACACTACACTAGTAAGCCTATTGGCCTGCAAGAGACAAACACGATTACTAAAGCTGCTCCAGAAAGTTCTGAAGTTTAGGAATAGCGAAACCATGTTCAGATACAGTATTCTAAATAGTTCTAATTAAAGTCTTGGGATCTTTTTCATGATGTTGGAACCTATATGAGTATCCCTTTCCTTCCAGATTTTATTGATGGAGGTGAGCAAGGCAATGAATCCTTCTATTACTATTGCTTCTGAATGACTGTTATCCATACCTGTTCCATGTGGACCTCTTGTAGATTGCTTACCCCTAATCTGGTTCTGAGCTTAAAAATATCAAATACTAATACTTCCTCCGTTCCAATTTAGTTGTGACACTTTCCATTTTAGGAAGTTTCGGATTAGTTCTTCTTTTTTTTTTTGGGTAATAACTTCGCTCTATCTCTCTCTCATCACATGGCCTTTTGTTTTCTTTTCTCTATCTCTCTCCTCTCCAAAATTGCCTGAGAGTCCAGTGATTTTAAAAGTGTCGCAACTAAATTGAAACGGAGGAAGTAGTAGATTGGGAAAAAACCAATTTGATATGGCCTATGGCACAAGCTTTCAGAAGGTTTCCTTTAAACTCCTAGAAAGGCAACGCGTGCAGAGATTCGTCGTTGGTTGGAGGAACATATGATACACTGGAAAAGTATGTAGTAAAGGCCAACAAAGTTCTGGGATATTCATTCTGTGAAGGTGAAGCTTGATGATCATTTTGCATTACCTAGTTTCCAGCAAATTAGACTCAGCCAGTTGATTGATTATCCAGACAAAGCTTGGCGTAGGCTTTTTAATTTGCAAACAGGGTTTTGTATGTGGCCTTCTTTTTTGTTTTAGTCACATGCGGTTGAGGTGGATTTGTTTTGGAAGGAGAAAGTAACAACAGGTGATCTGAAGTTGTTTACTTCGGAGGAGGTTCGAAAGCTTTACTTGGAGCATTATGAGTGTACGTTTTTCATCAAATGTTTAATGTGGACTTGTGTTCTGAGGTCAAGTAGTGTTTTTGGCTTTTGTATTTTGTGGTGTCTCGCCTCTGTCTATATATATACTTTCGGATGCCCAGCGTGACTGGAATGTTATCTTGTGATTATTTAAGAATGATACACCCCCCTCCATTTGTGCAGTTTTGTGGGTTTCCACTTCTTTTCCTTATCAAAGAGCTTAAGAGGTTATTCTAGAACTGGAAGAAGACTGGCGAGCAATTCCGTGAAGGAATTTTGGCCTTTCTTATATATGTCAAGAGGGGTAGGACACCAAAATATAAAAATGCCTATTTTACCCCAACAAATTAACCAAATTACATCTAATAAAATCTCTATATTTTATGAGGCTTTAGAAAAATATTAAAAACACAAAACTGACGAACGGCAGTTTGTGACCTCCAAAAAGGAAATAAACTGGCAGTTTGTAAAAATAAAAAAAGGAAATTAAAGAGACAAAAATTGCAAGAATAAACTGGCAATTTACAGTTCCTCCTAAGAATAACGTCTTCCAAATCTTCTCCCTCCCATTATTTGCAAATCGATTCCCTCCGTTGCCAAATCAATGTACTTTCTTCTCCAAAAATTTTAACTCCCACTTTCACACATTTTCGTCCATTATTTTTACTGTTTTCTTCTTCCAACAATTTCGTTAGAATAGTTTCAGTAAGCAGAGCATTGAACTATGTGTTAATCTTTTTTATAATTTTCCTGAAAATCCCATTTTCTCCAAGTTAGGGAAATTCCTGTCCTACTTTAAATTTCTGGGCATTTTTCAATTTTATTTTTTGAGTCTGGATGAGTTCTTTGATCGGTGGGTTTTTGTTGAACCCAGTAAAAATAACTTACCAAACTAAGTGGTAAGTACATAACATCAAGGTACTTTCTTCTCCAAAAGTTTCAACTTATATAATATAGATAATTGGACACTAATCGTTATTCTTTTTAACGTCACTTAGAATTTAGAGGTTGAGGATGCAAGATTAGCATTAAGGTACCTTGCGCACTTGCCGCTGCAAAGAAGGTACTCTTTTTGTTCTCTACTTTTGTTATGTCATAGTAATTTTCATCCCTTTTAGTTTGATTTAATTTCATTTTCCAATTTCAAATGTTGAACTAGAATAAATAATTTTGTCATGTTGAGGAAACTAATGATGCTAAATTGAGCAATGCAGTAGTTTTAGTTGGAAAAAAAAATCAGAATTTGCATAAAAAGGGTGGCAAGAGCATGAAAGCAAGGTTAAAAGGGTGGCGGAAGCAAGCAACAACAAACTAGACATCCCGAAATCTGCGTTCTATCATCTACGATGATGAGAGATCGACCATGGGGGTAGGAAAACAGCAACAACAACAACAACAACAAAAATTGGACATCCTACATTATGATGACTCACAAGCCTCCCGGAAGCACTTAATAAGTCTTTGGTGAATTGCTTTCTCCCGATTCCATTTCTAGGTATATTCTATTGCTTTTTTATTATCATTTTTTTTTTGCTATTTGATTGATTAAGTACATGCTTAGGTTAGGACTTCATTTGTGTTTTATGTTGTGTCATCAGGCATGAAATGTTGATTTAAGTCCTAAATTTTATTGATTTAGATCCAAGCTTTAGCAGGATCATGGGCCATTTTTTAGGTGGTAGATGATTAATGATTTGTGAATTAGGTTAAGATTTGCAGGATCAATCTATTTCTAAAGTACTGTATTTGGCCGATAAGATTGACTTGGATAATTTTACGATGAGGGATCAGTCTGATTTATGTGAATTTGCAATTCGTTGTCCCCCTCAAATGTCTGAAATACCATAATGTAATTATTAATATTTAAATTGTTAAAGAAAATGCCAATATATTAGTGATGGAATAAATTTTAGAAACCTATTTTTTCTATACAGAAGGCACACATCTCGTGCATATATAGGGCTAAGCGTTAACCCTAAATTGCATAAATACCCTAATAATAAAACTAATTAAACATAAAAAAATAATTCAACAAATTAATACATCTCTAACTCTCTTCCCATCCTCAACGGTTAAACTTAAAATGATTACCATAATTTTTTTGCTTTACTTTTGCTTTCGCACGCATCGCGTGCTTATATGACTAGGGTGGTGTTAGTAAAGTGACGACAAGCTGGACGACGGTGGAAGGTGGTTGTTGTGGTGGAGGAAGGAAGATAGAGAAGGGCAGAGGATTTAGAGAGAGTGGAGATTCAAAGGAGTGAGAGAAAGTGTTTTAAAGCTAATAAATGTGATACTGAACAAGTTCTACTCCTTATAAAATGTATCAAATTTACTACATCTAGAATATAGAAGTAATACAGAAGAATACTACACTCTAAATTGCATCAAAAAACATCTTAATGTGTTATAATAGTTAGGATCCCCTTGTTCCCCCAACTCGCGAGGTTTTTCCTTACCTTATTAAAAAAAAAAAAAATGAGAGCAACACTCTTAATTACTTTAAAATTCTTTGTGCAATATAACTCATATCTTTGCATAAAAAACAAACAATATTGGCGGTGTGATAATGATATATGAGTGACATCCCAATATAAAGCATCACTTGACACTATCACTGTAAAAATAATAATGTTCCTGTAAAAAAAAAAAAAACAATGTTTCTCTGTTAATTACTATCATATTAAAGCTACTCAGATATATTTCTCTATTCTCATCTTCTTCGTGGCCCCCTATCTCTCTCTTAAACTCAACCTTACTCGTGAGATCGACCACCAGTCGACACCTTCGCTCCCTTCCACCACCCATATATCATTATCACACCGATATATCTTTCTTGTTTCTCTATGTCTTCCCGTCACCCCTCTATTTTATCTTTATCTATCTTTGGTCCTTTCTCTCTCTGTAAATGGAAAGTTTATATTGGAGATTGAGGAAGAAATCTGAACTTAATAATTGGAGCATTTTGGATCAATTAGAGCGGATTGAAGGTGGAGAAGAAAAAATTGGAGAAGAAAATATTTCGAATTGCAATTGATGAGGTTAGTTTAGCAATTTTTCCATTTTTTGCATGCGAGACATTCTGAATCTATTGGAGATTTTCACTGTTTTGGAATTATTATTCATGAAAAGATTCTTCTTCTTTTTTTAAAAAAAAACACTCTGTATAAGTAATTTTTTTCGATTTATTATTCATTGAAAAGATTGGTTTTTTCGAATAATAATTTATTGTGAAGAATGAAGATTGATTCAAAATTCTTAAATAAAGGTGTATTCAATTTTATTTTGTTTTCTTAAATGGTTTTTCTTAAAAAAAATGTGGATTTTCGTCCAATAAGAGAACATTGAATTTCAAGAAAAATTTCATTCGATTAGAAATACATTTTACCTGATAACCGAAAATCAATTAAGTTGTTATGAAATGTGAATCAATGAAATCATTCTCATAAGTCATTCTCAATCAGTTGAATTTTTCAGCAGGAGGTTATAGTTTTTCTTGTTTGATTTTCTAGAAAATGATAGTTCCGATGAGAATGCAAATTATAGAAGTGTATTTTCTATTAATAATTCTTTTTGAATAAAAATGTCAGGGATGAAGTATTAGTGGTAAAATAAATAAATTTTGAATTGGAGGAGGTTTAATTTTGAGTCTCATAAGGCTGCTGTTTGTCAGATTCATAAAACGGATTTTCTAACACCTGATAACCCAATATAAGGTCAGTCACTGTCGGATTTTTATAGTTTGATACTTGAAATGATTTTTGGTTCGCAAATGAATAGCAGCAAGAAAACAATTTGCAATTGGACACCAACCTTCTCACTGGTGATTCAGTTGCAAGTGCCCTTCTCCCCTGATATTTGCTTGAGGATTTATGTGCGATTACACCGACTGACCTGAATAATACTCGCACAAAAATTGTTATCAGTTCATATGATTTGTTCATTGTGAACTATTTTAGTATTGTATGATAGAATTCAGAGATACCTTGCGATTGAATGATGTATCGAGTAATCAATTTTTTTTTTTTGCGTTCTTTGGCTTGTGACAATACCCTGCAGAAATTTCACAACAAAAAAAATGAATGATGTTCTATGTATATTTTCATAGATTCACTTTTTTTTATGCTATGTAATTACCTGATCTTGGATTAAGTATGGTATTCGACTTTGTGCTGCATGTAGTTTGGTGTGTTTTTTTCAGATTATGGATAGGAGAAGTTGCGATGATTGAAGGGGAAAGCAGAGGAAATGAAGGAGTAGGGAAACTGCCATAATTGCAGTTAGTGTTTTACATATGTAATTAAGAATTATTTTGGACGTTAAAGTTTGTGGTGACGTAGTTGGTTTTTTTTTTTGGTTTTTGAATAAATTAATAGTTTCTTGTATGTGTGTTTTCAATTTTTTTTTTTTTACTTAAAAGGATTAGTTGTAATTTGGTTGATTTAGTGGGGGTAAAATAGCACGCGTCATCCTTCACCGTGCATATAAGAGCAATTCATCTCTGCTTAATGGTAATTACATAAGGCTTGTGATTATTTAAGAATGATACACCCCCCTCCATTTGTGCAGTTTTGTGGGTTTCCACTTCTTTTCCTTATCAAAGAGCTTAAGAGGTTATTCTAGAACTGGAAGAAGACTGGCGAGCAATTCCGTGAAGGAATTTTGGCCTTTCTTATCTTTGTTTGTTTATGTATATATTCATGGTCAGTAATGGAAGTTTGCCTTACCAGCAAACCCTGGCAAATGTACTCCTTTTATTTTATGATGCTTGACATTTTACAAAGTCAAGGGAAGTGGATAGAAACAAAAGGAATTGTTCCATTAATGTATTAAAGGCATAGAAAGATCATGACAGCTATATGAAAAGGAGGGAATACATCTAAACTTGCAAAATTGATAAATGAAATCTTGGGAATCATAACTTTTGAAGAACCAGAAATTGAAACTACCAAAGCATAATATGACCATAGTAAGTCAGCTCTCACCTCTCACAGTTTGGTCGGTGCATTGTAGACTTTGCTTATGCTCATGTCCGGCTCCTCTTTATTACAAAATGATAAAGAAAATAATTTGAGTGTAATGGTGCACCTGATTTTTTTTTGAGATAGTTTGTCTGTTGCAACAGGTGACAACATTTTTGGCTTAGATGCTACTGATGCAGCTAAATCCTTGGATGCTGCATTTTCTCCTGCTGTGATGTCCAACATCCCTTGGGCTGCTGTTCTTGGAAACCATGATCAGGAATCCACTCTTTCAAGGGAAGGAGTCATGAAACATATAATCAACATGAAGAATACCTTATCTATTGTGAATCCTCCTGATGCTGGAATAATCGATGGATTTGGGAACTACAACTTGGAGGTGGCTGGAGTCAGTGGTTCACCATTCCATAACAAGTCAGTTCTAAATCTTTATTTCCTTGATAGTGGAGACTACTCAACAGTTCCGTTAATTCCTGGATATGGCTGGATAAAAGCCTCTCAACAGTCTTGGTTTCTACATACTTTTAGCAGATTAAAGGTACTATTTCTGTGTCCATGTCATAATTAGTTACGGATTAAAAAAAATTCCCTTAGGCTTCAGATTTTATTTTTCATATGAAAATATCATCTGTGGCATGTGGACTATTTGATTAAAAAACCTAGGAAATACATATTAAGCTTGAATGACAATGAAAACATTTCCATTGTAGAAAGCATACATGGACCACCCAAAGCCTCAAAAGGAATCTGCTCCTGGGCTTGTGTACTTCCACATTCCATTGCCTGAATACGCAAGTTTCGACGCATCAAACTTTACAGGTGTTAAGCAAGAAGGCATTTCCTCGCCTAGCACAAATTCAGGCTTCTTTACAGCCATGCTTGAAGCAGGGAATGTCAGAGCTGTTTTTACTGGTCATGATCACAAAAATGACTTCTGTGGTAAATTGTTGGATATAAATCTTTGCTATGCTGGTGGTTTTGGATACCATGCCTATGGGAAGGCTGGTTGGGCTAGGAGGGCAAGAGTGGTGGCGGTGAAATTGAAAAAGACTAGTAAAGGAGGCTGGGGAGCAGTCAAGTCTATTAAAACATGGAAGCGTCTTGATGATCAACACCTCACTGCTATTGATGCTCAGGTCCTCTAGAGCAAGAGCTCAGTTGGTAAGTGTTCCCAGACTATGTAGTAGTCAAAATGATTAATCTCATTGAGTCTGGTCGATCATGGTTAAACTAAATCAAGTGAAACAAACAGGTATTAGAAAATTTTGTAGTATTAGGAGAGTAGTTCTCTGCTATGAACGATCAACGCATGAAAAGTTGAGTACATGAACTTCGTCCCACAATGCTCTTCACACTTCCCTTAATTTGTATCTCACATTACTCTGATGAGTTAGAAAAATCTTTCTCTATCCCTTCAACCCTTTCTCTCTCCTCATCACTCTACAATCTGTTACTCTCGACCACACTTTCAATCTTTTAGTTCTACTTCTATTACCATTTTCTTCTATCTTAAGAAAAAATAGTATCACATGCTATACGCCACCTATATTCTACTGTTAGTACTGGTGCCAAACTAGGAAAGACATTTTGGGTTGGAAGGAGTAATATGCGTAGACTTAGATTCTCCATTGTTCCTTTCCCTGTTTTCATCAACAATAGTATTGATCCAAGTTAAATTGCACATCATATGTTGTTCTTGTCTTTCTATGTAACGGTATGTTTACCATTTTATGGAGTAATGCACACACGACCCTGAATAGGATCTGTTTGATAGGCTGGAACCACTGCATCCTTGAGTTCTCAGAAGTCATATGCGCACATTATATGTTCTTCGTTTCGCATACCATTTTATGGAGTAATGAACACATGGCCTTGAATAGGATCTGTTCTATAGACTGGAACAACTGCGTCCTTGAGTTGAGAAGTCATATGCACACATTATCTGCTGTTAGTCCTGTAGCATGTTCTGTTATTATTAGTGTCATAGCTTAAAATGCCATTATTATCAGTGTTCATGAATTAATAACCTTGTTGTGAAGCCATGAAATCACATCAAGCACAGCTGCCATTTTTTGGTCATACAACTTACAAGTTGTCCCCCGTCCTACGGACTCCTACCCTAATCCTATGGCTCATTTTGCGCAAGTTACTGAATTAGAATAAAATTGTAGTAAGTTGGAGTAATATTTTCTTCTGTGTACGGAATAACACGGTAAAGGACTGGCTATTGCTATGCAGCTCCATTATCAAGCTTGAATTTTCATTTTCTCAATTTCATTCCCCTTTAATACTGTCTAAGGCTTCTTTGGTTGGATGGAAAACATTTCAATAGAAAATGATTTTCTATGAAAAACTCTCTGGGGATAACCAGATAAAGACAATTGAAGATCAGTTTTCCTTTGTTTGGTTCTTTATATGAAAAGTGACGGAAAAAAGGAAGAATGTAAATGGAAGGGAGAGGATTGATGGGAGAAAGAAAAGAGAAGGTAAGGAATAGGGAAAAAGTATGCATTCCTTCCTCTAAAAAGAAAAAGGTTTTCCACCTTCTAAGAATTATATTCCTTCATCTGGAAAATTGCATTTCACCCTTCACATACCCGTCGAAGGAAAATGGAAAAATCACTTTTCCTGAAAATAATTTCTCGTCCAACCAATCACTCTCTGAATATGGAGGTGTGATAGTAATGAAAATGAAAATTAAAAAAAGTAAGGACACTTGCTTGTTTTTGGAGGTGCATTATTCTTGACCTGACATTGGACATTTTGTGTGAAATGTAATCAAATCTATCATTCCGTTAGTGCTTTAAGTGTGTATTGTTTGCTTCATTATGGTCATCTTAATTAACAGTGAGTAGTAGGTCTAATTTATCTTTTGGCTGCACATACAGGAGGCCATAGGAAAAAGCATATTGATGGTGCCTCATGAATAATACCAAAGCTGGCAACACTTTATAGTTGATACTAGGCTATGAAGGCACGATTTGCGAAATCAGTATGTTAGCGAATTTTGTTCTAAATTTTAATATAGTGCTAAGAAAAAAAAGGCTTTATCAACTTTTCCCTCTATACGCAAATAGTGGTCGTGTGATTATTTAATTATTGTTTTCTTTTATAAAGATGTACTGGTCATGTCATATTTTCTTTTATAAAGATATACTCCCCTTGTTTTTTTTTTATCTTTCTTACCTGGAATCTTGGCATTATTCATACTTGGAGAGAATCTTCTCAATTTTTTTCAATTTATAAGAAAAAAAATATAGTCATGTGGGGTCTTGTTTGATTCGTCTCAATTAGTACATTATTAATATTCAATCGTTATAATTTTTACTAATATATAATGAAAGATATTTAAATTCAAAGAGGTGCATCAGGAGACGAGCACATGAAAGTGAGAATGATAAAAAAAAACAGAGGGAGTACTTGTCTTGTTATATTTATTGTAACATATAGTGTTGTTACACTTCTATTGAAGGTTTTTATAGTTTTTTTGCTTATGCAATACTATTTGAGTACCTCCATCAATTAATTGTCCTTTGAAATTCGGTCATGCATACCAAAAGTTAAAATGTTAATTGAAAGAAAGCTTAGGGAATACATTTTGCTAGTGGCAAACCATGATCCGACAAGAACATGTGTCTAATGTTGATCTCATCCTCTGGTTTTCATATATATATATACTAGGTTAACATCGTGCGATGCACGATTTGAACAAAAATATTTATAGTACCAGATTTTATGAACTCCTCATACATAATTTCTAAAACAATGGCTCCTATTTGAACACATTTAACAAAATAGACATGGATTATTAACTACTCGTTATTGATTAATATAAAAGAATTAAAAATCATCTTAGGGTTTGTTCTCTTAAGCTGCTTCCTTTCTTGTCTGCCCTCTGAAACTCTCCACGAATGGCCAGTGACCTAAGAAAATGAAAGAATCGGTTAAGTTTTCATATGATCTCCGATCGCATCTTCGAATATGGAATTCAAAGGGATCAAATAGGAAACGATACAACTTCTTTTTGCTGCACTTAATTTATCATTGTTGAATTCAACAAATTTTTACTGAATTTATTCAGGCTAGCTTTCTTTTTGCTTAATCTCTAACTTATATTAATACTAAAATTAATTTAAATTTACTTAACTTAAACTAATCGTTACTGAACTTAACTTATTTTTACTAAAGCTCTTATGTTTCCTGGAACAAACCCTTAGTTATATATGAACATTATCTTTTATCAAGTAGTTATGCACTACTTGATTGCTATAATGGGAAAACGTGCACACAATATTATATAGAGATTTCCAAAGATAACTTAATGAAACTTAGATAATAATGTAATGTTGATCTTATTTGTTATAGCACCGACCTTCTTCAAACAATCTCATCTTAATGTGGTGAATTTAACAAAACAATACTAATAATACATAAATGTTTATATATATACATGTGTATGCTTCTAGAATTACATCATGTTAACAAACTGAAGGTCAATACTACATTCAAATTGTGTGAGCTAATTTAATTTATTTAACTCGCAATGCTGCAAAAGGTAAAGAAAGTATAGTTAGAAAGAGAAAGAGATGAAAGAAGAATGCACAAAAAGGAAATCAGAGATACAAATTTAATGAAATGAGGAAAATCGAAGGTCATTATTTCTGATTAGCTCTTGTTATTCACAAATAAAATGACCTAGGTTTAGGATATGCTTGATATAGAACTCCTGTTTAGGATATAAGAAAATTATAATAAGAACCCATAAGAGTAGAATTAAATTATAAAAAAGAGAGATATTAGAATCTAAAAGATATTTAGGGGTGAAGCTACTCATATAGCAAAACATAAATTCCACCTGGACAAAGAAACTCCAAATATACCTACCATGGCTGACAACTATATTATATTGGTGCTAAAACTTGACTCTAATTACAACTCCAAAAACAAAATCTTAGATTGAGGATCAGAAAAAATAAATCAACACAAACTTGAATCATAATTTTTGGAACGAAATTTTTTTTTATAAATTTTTTTTATTGGTGCTAAAGCTTAGGGAATACATTTTGCTAGTGGCAAACCATGATCCGACAAGAACATGTGTCTAATGTTGATCTCATCCTCTGGTTTTCATATATATATATATATATATATATATATATATATATATATATATATATTTGAAATTTATGGAACAATTGATTTTTCAAAAGTATGTATTTTATGAAGCTTATACTCCCTTTGATTTTTTTTCCCCATTATTTTCGTGGAGTTACCAAAGAGCAAGTGTAAAAAGTTGGCTATACGCTGTTGTTGTGAGGGAAAAAGTAAAACTAAGGAGCAAGATTTACAAGAAGAAAAGCACCCCGAAAAAGAAAAGTAGGAAGAAAAGAACACAATAATAACATTTTACAAAATTGCAGTTTTTGTCATGTAAAGAAATAAGTGTTATATTACTAAAAGAAAGAATATGCAAATAACACTTAAAGCATTCATAGCATCAATATTCTTTTTGCTCCCCACGTTCTAGAAAGGTTGGACCAAAGAACTCTACAAGGAATTTCTCCTACATGGATACATCACAAAACTTAACTACTCCTAAAACAATAGGCATTACAAAATAGAAAGAATACCCTCATCTAACTAGCAGCAATAATATCTCATGCACTTTGTTAGAAACTGACAATCGCAATGGCAAGGAAGAAACTGATTTCAAGGCTGTGCCGTGGAGGGAGACCACCGACTTGAAAGCAATTACGGTCCGACAACGGTGTAATCGATCCGCCGGAAAGCTCCACAAGGTTAACACAGCAACCTAAACTGTCACCACTAACAGAGTAGGCTATGGAGATTAGCACGTACCCATGAAGAAAAGAGAAGAAGAGAAGAATCGAGAGAATGATTTTTTTGTATATTCAACTGAAGAATAAAGTACTGATCTTATAAGAGGAGATCCGACCAAAAACGGAAGGCATTCAATCCGGGAGGATATCAAGGGATTGCCATAAATACCGTAACGTTCAAAACGCTACGGTCTTCCTACAAATGATACACACGCAATCGCCCCGGGTCCAAAAAGATAGTTAAGTTAAGTTTATTCCCCAAAGCCCATGGCCCCCGCCCGAGGCCGGCGGGCGGCGCGCGTGTGTGATAGCAAGCCCAAACCAAAGCATGATATCCAACCACAAAAGATCTCAAGTACCAACTCAATGAGAATAAGAAAGAAGGGAATATAAAAACAAGGAAGTATTCCCTCCCACAAGCAATGTGGGACTTTTAAAGAAAAGAAGACAAAGGCTTTTCAAGCCTTGATTCCAACAATCCCCCACAAAGGCTCAAAAAGCAAAAGAAATTCATGGGTAAGGAAAGGAAAGTACTTATGCATCAATATCTTTCGATTTGAATTGATATATAGTGAAATGAGGCAACAACTTACTTTCTAGTGAGTGAATTTCTCTTGAACTCACCAGAGTTCCGTTGAGACCCCCACAACACATACCTACCTTAAGATCGTGCAGTCTCCGTGATACATCACAAGCGCTTTATAGCCATGCGCATTCCTTGGGTCTCATAAGTGCTCTAGAAAGACGAACCCAGTCTTTCATAGAAGGCGGCTTAACCTCCACACTTACTTAGGTAGTCCATCAAGTGTTTCTCAATAACACCACCCCGAAGGGATATGGAACCATTAAGAGCAAAGCTCAACCTCGCAATATAAATCCATCAAGTGCGTCTCAATAGCACCACCAATAGGCTATGGATTTAAGAAGCACTACCATGCGCCATAGGGATGAGAAATGTAGTGCAAGTTAAGATTCTATGGCTTCGTTTGACCACAAAAGGGTATCCACCTTAAAATCTCAACTAATGGGCTTTAGCCCCATCCCCCCGACAACTCTAGGACAACTCTCCTAGGTAACCCCTTGGTAAAGGGATCGGCAAGATTTCTTTCGGACCTCATAGTCCAAAGAAATCACCCCATTTTTCAGGAGTTGTTTGACGACTCCATGTCTGATCCGTATGTGTCTCCTCTTACCATTGTAGACACCGTTCTTAGCAACACCAATGGTCCGCTTGAGAATCACAATGAAGAGAGACAGTGCACCCTGTCCTCCCCATAAGAGACATCGGAACATCGTTTCAACCACTCGGCCTTCTTGCCCGCCAACTCGAGGGCAATGAACTCAAGCCTTGATTCCAACACTCTTTATATCGAGCCGCAACTTTGTAGATAACCTCTTTATAGATATGCTCAACAAGTTGTACCTTTAACCCGTATACTATGCACGATTCGAAAAACAACCGAACATAAATCCGAGTAGTAGAAGAAGCCTTTGTACAATGCTTGATAGCAAATTCTGATTCAATCTGAAAGTTTTGAGCAGACTTATCAATCTCTAACAAATTTAACAATTTGAGCATGTAGGTCCAAACTGCATCAGACTATGCACGCTCAAATACAAATGTTACACTTTGAGTTGTAGCACCATAGAGAGAAATCAACATTACAAGCAATATTACACTTAGAAATCCTATCTGTAATAGCAATCCCTATTCTGATCGCAAGCCACACAATAAAATTACTTTATGGAGAAAAATAGTTGTTGGCAAATACTTATTTGTGGCTTTGGCCACATATTAAAAAAAGAACTTCCACACCAATTTCCACTTTTCTCTTACACCTCCCACTCTTATTCCTTTCTTTCCTAATATTTTCTCTCTCCTCCCATTTTTCCCATTTTCTCCCTCCTATCATTTCCTCCATTTTTCCCCCATATTCTCACTCCTCTCACTTTCCTCATTATTTTCCTCCATTCTCTGTTCACTTATTTCCCAATAAATTACAAACTACCACATTCTCTCTCCTCATGTCCCCAAAAGTTATGAAATTAACCCTCTGAACAATGACGAATCTCCTAATTTTTTTGGCAGCAATCAAATTAACATCTCTTCGTTTGCTATTTGTTTGATTGTGTTGTCATTATCCATCAATTCATCAACGAATGGTATCGAATCTGCGAATGGGCTTTGGACAATGACTCTATTGAATCCTCTCAGTGTTGATAATGTAAGTTGTCAAGGATTAAGAGGCGCTAAACTACTAGCACTACTAGCGAAAGCATAACAAATATATAGACAAATGAACACAAGATAATTTACGTGGAAACACCCCTCCTCAATGAGGGTAAAAAACACCACATCTACTATACTATCATTAACGAACAAAGTTACAACAATTATATATCGACACCAACTACTTATACTCCTTTAGTCAGTGTAAACAACCTCCAACAAACTTATCTTCGGCTACTCACCATAGAACATCTAAGGATGCTAGACAAACCACTACGCGAACTAGTGTACGAACCAAGAGGAATTTCAACACAAGACAACGCTCGTCTTGTACGCCGCTACAACCAACGGGACACGCCGCCTGACTACCACACAAATTAGGAGATAGCGCGGTATCTTCTATTTGGATATAAGTAAATACACGATAAGTGATAGTAGGATATGTATTTGGAGAAGAGAATATGTGAGGCCTTACATTTTTAGTAGTGGATGTAAAACATATTTAAAATAATTGTGGAATCGTTTCCAAAATAAAATAGTATTATATAATAGATAAAAAAAGTGCTCTAGGACATATACTATATTAAAAGTAATTGTATTCTAATCCTCTATGGTTTAAATTTTACAATCAAACCATACACGTAAAAATATACAAGACCATAAATCAAGCATATAAATAATAAAAGCAAAGTGCGTTGAATTTTTTTATTCAATGTTTTATGAAGTGACAAAGTTCAAAATTATACAATTATTAAAATATTCGTGAATGAAACTTTATCGTATAAGCAAAATACTTCAAGTTAAATATTTTCTATAAGAAGTAGGCCCTGTCAATCGGGTCGGGTTGGGTCGGGTTCGTGTTCGGGTCAAGTAAAATCGGGTTGAACACCCCAACCCGAACCTCGATCCGTTTTGATTTTCGGTCAAGATCATCAACCCTAACCCGATATGAAAATTATCGGGTCAACTTGACCCGATCCGTTTGACTTGATCCGTTTGACCCGATTTTTTTGAACGGGTTTTAAATGGGTCAACCTCGAACCCGTTTGACCCACTTTTTTCAGGTTGACCCGAACCCACATAACCCGATTTTTTCTCCAAAATGATATTCATAAAAAAAATGCAGCACCTTGAAATGAAAATAGATTATATGAATCTGCTTCCCTAAAATTTTTAAAAAAATGCACCATGTTTTACTTAGAACCCCGTTCATACTTGGCAAAGTGGCACTTGGCACACTAAATATATTACAAACCATAGTTTAAGCCATCAAGGCTTCAAATTTCAAAGAAAGTTTCATAAAAATAAACAAGAAAATCAAGCACTTGGGGAAGGCGATTGTTGAGGTCAATCTCCTCTTCACCTACGAAGAAAGCTCAATTTGCTCCTTTAAGTTGTCATTGACCACATTAATCGGAAAACGAGAATCTAAATGAATAAACTAGAAGAAAAGAAGGCATATATAAAACAAGAAATGAAGGCTTAAAAATGTACAAAAAATCGTGCACAAAATGAGATTAAAAAATGAAACAAATGAAGCTCAATTTAGAAATTCAGAAGACATGAACTAAAAATTAGAAAATACAGAAAATAACGGCATAACAAAAATACATAAATGAATGTTAAAAAATGAAGGCGTAACAAAAAATTTTAAAGAAATTCACAAAAAAATCAAACAAAAAATACAGAAGCAGGCATACAAATTAAAAATTGATATTATACAAAAAAAATACAGAATATTAAACAAAGAAAAGCTTCTTGAATAATAGAAAAATAGAAAAAAAAATTACGAGTGAAAAGCAACGAAGAAAAGAAGTAAAGAAGAGCAAAAAAATATAAGAAATACCCGATTTGTTGAGGAAGAGTGCAATAAGAAGAGAGATATTGAGATTTGAGAGTGAGATCCGAGATATGAGAGAATAGCAGCAAATAAATAAGAAAATACAAAATTGAGAGTGAAAAGCAGTAAAGAAACGAAGAAAAGAAGAGCAAAGAAAATAAGAAATACCTAATTTGTTGAGGAAGAGTGCAGTGAAGAAGATGAGATCTGAGATATGAGAAGAAGAGGTGAGTGAATGAGTGACTGCTCACTGCTGGAGTACTAGATAGAATTTTAGGGTTAGGTTAAGAAAAGGAATTGGGCGACTCTACCGGTTATTTACGCAATTAGGTCGGATGATCTTCCTTTTTTTTGGATTTTTATAAACCATAATTATTTGGGTTGGGTAATACGGGTTGACCCGACCTGATTTTGACCCATTTAGAAATCAGGTCAGGCGGGTCATTTTCAAGTCAGTTTCAAGTCAGAAATTTCGACCTGAACCTGACCCATTTATCTTTTAGGTCGGGTTCAGGTCGACCCATTTAACTAATCGGGTTGAAAAACTCAACCCAAACCCGCTAATTTCACGTCGGGTTCGGGTCGAGTTGTCGGGTTGGGTCAGCTTTTGCCAGGCCTAATAAGAAGTAGAAATATTTTAAACAAAAAAAAAACTTTGACAACTCAACTTGGAGAAGTGGAGAACAAGTAATAACGTGGTATTATAGAATAAAAAAGGTTTAAACGGAAATGATGGAATTCAAAAAAGGAAATAGAGAGCCAAAAGACCGCGAAGACAATGTAACCGGAGTCGAACTCGCAACTTGCGAACACTTTATGTTAGCTGTCAACCAACTGTTCTAAGATAGACGTTTGCTTTGGTTTCTCAAAGAAAAATATATAAAGGTTACTTGGATCATGGGGTGGGCCGTGGCCCGGGTAGGCCACCCCCTAGATCCGCCCTTGCAAGGTACCCACTCACCCTTAGGTGTCCACTCGGCCAAGAGAAATTCGCCTCAGCCTCAAAGGTACTCTATCAAAAGCCTTACATTAACCAGATTGGTCAAGGAAAAACTAAGTAGATACCTCGAAGACTCTCGGATCAACAAAGGCGAGTCAAAGGAAACTCAAGAGTCGAGAACTTCATTAGCACCTCCTCGGTCACAAGAGGAACATCCTACTAACTTAGCCAAAAAACAGCTGAGTACCATTTATTGCTACCTACTTGGCATCCGAGTAGCGTCCCGATACCTCCTCGGGAAACATGGGGATCGTTAGCTCCCCCGAGTCGAGAATTTCTCCATGGCACCTCCTCGGTCATAAGAGGAGTGTCCCACTCACTAAGCCAAAAATGGCTAAGTACAATTTATTGACACCTTCATGACATCAAAGTAGCGTCGCTCAAAGTCACCGCTCTCGGCCAGGGTTGGAACCCCCTTGACTCGGGGGTGACCCTCTTGGCCAACTTGGCGTGCGCGAGCTACCTCCATCCGAGCACGACCCCTCGGTCTAAAGAACCAACTCGGGCAAAAAGAATGAACAGTACATCAGGGCACCTAACTTGAAGAAAGGTGCAATCCCGAGTCCCCCCTCTCGGGACCGGCAGAGTACCCTAGAACAGGAGTCTCTCTCGGGTTCTGCTAGACGACCGCCTCGGGATGGAATGATGCTACCCTATCCATTCATCCAGCGTGGGGCTAATTACTTGAACCCCTCAGGTGGACAAATAAATACGCTCAAAGGAGGAAGGATGGAGCTCGTAAGCCTCCTGAGTCGAGAATTTCTCCGTCGGCACCTCCTCGATCTTAAGAGGAGTGTCCCACTCACTAAGCCAAAAAATGGCTAAGTATCATTTATCAATACCTACTCGGCATCCGAGTAGCATCACGAGACCTCCTCGGGAAACATGGGGTTTATTAGCCCCCCGAGTCGAGAAACTTATTCATTGGCACCTCCTCGGTTATAAGAGGAGCATCCCACTAACTTAGCCAAAAAACGGCTAAGTATCGTTAATTACTACGTACTCGGCATTCGAGTAGCGTCCTGAGATCTCCTCAAGAAACATGGGGGTCATTATCTCTCCCGAGTCAAGAACTTCTCCATTGGTAGCTCCTCGGTCATAAGAGGAGCGTTCCACCCACTTAAGCCAAAAAATGGCTAAGTATCATTTATCAAAACCTACTCGGCATCCGAGCAGCGTCTCGAGACCACCTCGGGAAACATGGGCCTCATTGGCCCCCTGAGTTGAGAAACTTATTTCATTGGCCCTCGCTTAGCATTTCGAGGAGCGTCACTCAAATACTTAGCCAAAGTAAGGCTAAGGACCTCCTTCGGCCACTTGAGGCTTATTCCCCCCATGTGCCGAGGAGCGTTACATGACCTCGCTCAGCATTTCGAGGAGTCTCACTCAAACACTTAGCCAAAGTAAGGCTAAGGACCTCCCTCGATCACTTTAGGTTCATTCACCCCCAACGTGCCGAGGAGCGTTCCATTACCTCTTTCGGCATCTCAAGGAGCGTCACATGACCTCCTCGGCATTTACGAGTGGCGTCACTCAAATACTTAGCCAAAATAAGGCTAAGGACCTCCATCAACCACTTGGGGTACATTAGCCCTCAACGTGCCGAGGAGCGTCTTATGACCTCCCTCAACATTTTGAGGAGCGACAGTCAAATACTTAGCCAAAATAACACTAAGGACCTCCCTCGGCCACTTGAGGCTCATTAACCACCAATGTGTCGAGGAGCGTCTCATGACCTCCCCCAACATTTCAAGGAGCGTCACATGACCTCCCTAAGCATTTTGAGGAGCGTCAGTCAAATACTTAGCCAAAATAAGGTTAAGGAACTCCCTCGGCCACTTGAGTACCCACTTGGCCAACATGGGGATCCTTCCCCCTTTGCCGAATCACTTCTATACTTAGCCAAATTTAGGCTAAGTATCTCAAGGCACCCGTTCGGACAGCGTGAGGCTCATTAGCCCTTGGCAGAACGGCGTCCTACCCACTCGGCCAATATGGGGCTCCTTCCCCCTTTGCCGAGTCACTTCTATACTTACCAAAATTTAGGCTAAGGATCTCAAGGCAGCCGTTCGGGCAGCGTGGGGCTCATTAGCCCTTGGTCGAACGACGTCCTACCCACTCAACCAACATAAGGGCTCCTTAATCCCTTCCCGACTCGTTTCTCAAACTTAGCAAAATTGGCTCAGTACCTACAAGTCACTCGGCCAGCATGAGAAGCACTTCATTATACCCGAGCGCTGCGTCGCTCGCATCCTTCTCACGTTGGTTGCAGCACGTACCCCCTTGGATAATTTGGCATACCGCCTTGGCTCGCATTTAGTCGTTGGAGAGAAAAGCGCCTCGGCCAACCTTGCGTCGCGCACCGGAGGCAATGCATCTGCGTCTAGCACGGTGGAACGCATGTATGCGACCGGATCCGTGTGTCGCGCGTTGCTTTCGCGCCGAGCGCACGCCATACCCCCTTGGCTGGTTTATGTTACGGCTCGAGACGTTACCCCCTCGGCTCGTGCGAGTCACTCACTAATACGAAGCACCGCCTCGGCTCGACCAGAGCACACCCCTATTGCCTCGGCCTGTAAGTCACTCGGGGGGAAGTGCCTTGACCTTGGACTGCGTCGGACGCACAAAGGGGGTACCTCGCTCAGTAGCTGGCGCGCCACGCACCTGTCCCGCGTGCTGCGCGTTGTGTCGATGCCGATCGCACTACGTGACTCTACCCCCTCGGATCACGTAATCCCCTCGGACATTACGAGGCACTCCTCTTGGCTCGGTCATCGCGCAAAGGCATCCCCATGTTCTTGGAAGCTCCCTCCATTGTGATTCAACCTTGAGCGCTCCACCAGCACCTTGTGGGCTCTGCCTGGCCACAACGGAAATGCCACTCGTTCAATTCCGCCAACCAACCGCCCCCTGAAAATTGGATTTTCGCTCTGATTAATTTACGTGGGGCTAATTGTTCGGGCCCATTCAATGGACCGGCCCATCTATGGTGAAATTACTGAAATACCCCTACCTCTAGGAAAGACAATCCTCCACCAGTTGAAGCTAACTCAAATACCCTTATTTATTGGAAGTCAAAGCCTCTATAAATAGGGGTTGTCTCATCAGTCAAAGGAATTCAATTATCACCTACAAAAACCAGAGCATCTCTCTCTACCTCTGATGATTGGTTTATATACTTGTCTCTTGACTAGTTTTTAATAGCTTTTATGATAACTTTTAGACTAGATTAGGCTAAATTGCTTTATTTTCCATCTTTTTGGGCAACACTTCCTCCTTTGTGCTCTTTCTTTGGGTGCTTGGTTTTATTTCAGGATTTGGGAGCATCTTTGGAGGACCTTTGCACAATCCCGAGGCAATGCATTGAAGAAATGGAGCACCAAGGGGCTCGAAAGAAGAGAAGAAGGAGAGGAGAGTGCTGACCCGAGGGCCCGGGTCACCTGACCCGCCCGGGTCTGCTAACCTGAGGGCTCGGGTCCACAAACCCTCCCGGGTCAGATCTTTTGAGATGCCCAGTTTGGTTCCTTATCAGTGGACCCGCCCGGGTCAAGTCACCCGAGCACTCGGGTCGGGTCACCCGCCCTGGCCTGGGTATTTTCCAAAAAAATTTCTACTTTAATGCTTTTGTACGGGGCTTTATTATAATTAACCCTGTTTTATTTTTTAGGATTATATTAGAGATACTCTTCTTATTTTAGGTTAAGCAATTTTATTTTCAGATTAGAGAGATTAATTCTTGTTTAACATTCAAACTTTAGAACCCTAGGAGAGAGAGAGTTGAGGTTAGAAGCTTTTGAACTCCATTTGCACCATTTATGCAACTTAAAAGTTGGTAATTTCTTATTTATTTCTTCTTTTCTTTCCTTAATCTTGTTTATTGTGATTGTTTTGTTGCTTAGATCTTGTTTATTAATTGTTGATTTTTCCCTTTTTCTCTTTTCTCCATAGTTATGGTGATGAAGTTATCTCAAGTTTTGTGTTGCTTTATTTTCATGATGTGTGAGTAGTTTTATTACTAGGGGAAGGGACGTAACCTTCATTTACTCTTTGGATCCTAAATCTAGGTTAGGGGTTAACTTTTGAGGTTGAACTTGTTGATCAAACTTGCTTTACTTGGTTTGTTGGGTGCTTGATCACCACTTGACTTGCATATTTGGAAATTCTAGTGAAGGATTGAGAGATGAAGCTAGGAATAAACAAAGTTTGGTTGCTAGACTAGGATCTTCATGAAAATAGGTATTTCCTATAGTTTAGGGAAGCTTGTTTAATCATGTTGTGCTTGATTTGGATAGATTAGTTGCTCATGCCATGAGAATAGGTCATGAGTGACTAATCAAGCTCCTCTAATTAGCTCGAGAGAGTAATTAGAGTTCCCATTTGCGTGATTTTTCACCTTGTGATCCCCCATTTGTTTCCCCTTGGCTTTGATGATTGGATTCTTGGATTGAGTGTTGGTGAATCCCCCTAATCCCCTAGTTCCTTTATACCCTTGTTTTTATCTCCTTTACTTGCTTTGTTGATTTATTTTGCTAATTTCCTAGTTTATTTAGACCTTAGAATAATTGCTAAACTTTAAAAAAAAACCCCCCAAAAATTGATTTAGCTCATTGTAATTAGCTAATTAACCCTTGATTAATCCTACTTCCTTGTGGATTCGACCCTATACTTACCCTATATTGGGTAGTTTAGGTAATATTTGCCGAGTATACAACGACCCGTCAACCTCAATCACATCTGACTTGAGCGTCGGAGGGACGATCCCGAAACAACCTCCGGGGTAGTCTAACCTTATTTTGCAGGATTCCGGCGTACAGATAACGGAGCTCAGACGTCTTCTTGGGGCTCACATCAAATCCTCAGCACATCATAATCCCATAATTTCTTGACAGAAACAGGGGTTACTAAGCGTTTCCGGGGGGTTGCTAAGTATATTCGGGGGTTACAAGTCGGGGGTTACTAAGTGTTTGAAGGGTTACTAAATATTTAGGGCGGTTACTCACTGTTTTGTATAGGCTGTTATTAAGTGTTTTATAGGGGTTACTAAGTGTTTTTAGGGGTTATTAAGTTTTTTCTTTTGAATGGGAGAGGGTTAATTTTAGGCGAGAGTTATTAAGGTGTCGTTTGGTTCGCATAGGAAATAACTCCCATGAGAATTCTTATTTCCCGAGAAGTTATTTTCCTTGGCAATTCCCTAGGAATTGGGCTAAAATTTGTTTGTTTCACATTATAGGAAATTGAATTTCCTAGGAAGTCAATTCCCATGCTTTGTTTGGTGTACATATCTATTTCCCATGGCATTTTAACTACTTTAACTTCTTTTACCTCAATTTTTTTTTATTTTTCTTGTTTTGTTTTACACATTGTATTTTTTTTTCTTTTTCTTGCAAATGTCATGAAGCCATCAACATGAACAACACTGTGAGATCAACAAAAACCTGTTAATATATATGCTTGCAAATGTTATACTACTAGAGCAACAAATCCAGCTCAATCCTACCCTTGTCCAAAAATTACATCAAGCCATTCATGCATAGCCAAAAAAAACATAGCAATTTCCTATCATCAGCCATTCCAACATAGCAAAAAAAATATGATATTGTACTCATATCAGTATATCACTGATAAGGAAGTAGAAGACCCTGGACATATGCATATTTAAATTTTTCTGGTAGGCTGAAAAAGAAGTCAACCTTAAGAGGATTAAGGGCAATTTTCTTTGATGCCAAAAGTACCTCACTAGGAAATAACCCTTCCATTTTCATAATCTCAGTAGTTAGTTTCATCCTTCTATCAGCCGAATTAGATTCATGTTGAAAGCAATTAGCAAGTCTTCCAATGTGTTCAGTAGTGGCTTCCATCACATCACTAATTTTCCCAATCTTGGTAGAAAATTCTTTTAAAGCTTCAATAGTTTATGTCCTTGCTCTCTTTGTTCAGCTACTTGAAGGAGTTGTTGATTGTGGTGTTGATGATGGAGGTCCCATTGGATCACATTAAGTAGGTGAACTCCTCACCTCTAAATTCAAATGAAGAACTACGTGTTCTTCTCCGACTCTTGCTCCATCTTCTTCATTTCCTGCACAACATCGTACACAATCCCATATTCATTACCAACACTGTCTTTGCCCCAAATCTTCCCCTAACTCTTCATAAAACGGAAAATGCTTGTTCCTTAACCGCCCTAATGCATTTTTATGGCTCTGCCACAGAAAAAATGACAACCAAAATTGATTGTGCCTAAGCAAAAGTTTATACAGTCCACATTAAGATCGCTATGATCTTCTTTTTATGATTTATATTGGTCATTCAACTGTAACTAAATGTTTGTACATAAACATGATCATGACAGATATTATAAAAGAGGACTGTTATGATTTCTTATACAGGTTTTGTTCACTTTTTAAAGATCAACTAGTTATAAGGCACGGGCTATGCCCCGGGTAAGAAACATTTTCATTTATTAATATTATACTTTAAAATAATAACACTAAATATCATTTGATCTAGTGGTTAAGACTTTAGTATATAAACTTGAAGTCACGGGATCAAACCTTATACCATGCAATTTCTAATTTTTTTTCTTGTATGTGGATTACATGGAGTAAGATGCCCTTAGGGAGAGTGCTATGTGGCATCGTTTCTTGTTTAGGAACGCCTTTTAATATATTAGTACATATATTATACCGTTTCATTCTCTATATTTTCATTATTAACATCAAAATTACATTTGATATATCATCTAAAGTTTCACATGTTTGCACTTCTAATCTTGTACTTCATCATGTTTTTTAGGTGATACACTTTCAATTTCAAAAAGTTTTAAATAAGATGTTGCACTTTCATTTTTGGTCAATAATTTATCTCTATCACTCTTTAATCAGATGGGCTCCAATTAATGTTTCTTTCTACTTTTCTGGTTTTTTGACTTTTCTTCTACCAAAAAATTATGAGAAATTCTACATGGTCGCCCCAAGGTTTTTAAGTTTCTATATGGTTTCACTTTTCAAATGCCATAATATGTTGTAGCCCCAAGTTTTTTTTTTAATTATTCTATTATATAGCCTTATTTGGTGATTTGACATTAAACGTGTGTTGTTTCACGTTTAATTGCTTAATTAAGGTTACTGCCTTAACCTAAGTTGTTATACTCTGATGCCACTTTTAAGTTCAAGTGCCCCAATTTCGTGTTATTAAGGTTAGGATTCTGCAAATTTCGTATTTTGGGGGAAAGCTCAATTTTTTTGGCCATTTGTAGTATGCCATAAATAACTAATCAGTTCACTCCATTTGAACTTAAAAGTGGGTAGAACATAACAACTTAGGTTAAGGCACTAACCTTACTTAAGCAATTAAATGTGAAATAACACACGTTCAATGTCAAATCACCAAATAAGGCTATATAATAGAATAATTAAAAAAACTTGGGGCAACCACATATAATTGCGTTTGAAAGTCATTTCATATAGAAACTTAATAACCTTTGGGCTACCATGTAGAATTTCCCAAAAATTAATTGGGAGTACGTGAAGAAAAGTGTAACATCTAAAAAATTGAGGTAGTAAAAGAGTTTTTTCAAGAAAACATCATCTTTCTAATTTCCAAGTATATTTCCTTGACCCAAAAAATTAAAATTTCTGATACCGTAATAAATTTGTTTGGAAAAAGAAAATCATGAAAGACTTTCATTTCCCGGGTTTTTTCTTGACATTTCCCGCGTTTAAAGAGCTAACTATTTAGACAAACCGCTCTTCAGATTCCACAACTCGCCAAAACCCTAGACCTTGAGCTGCAACAACAATGGCGGAACTTTCCAATGAAATCATCACCCAAATTCTCTCAAAATTGCCCGTGAAATCACTTCTCCGCTTCAAATGCGTCTCTAAATCATGGTACTTCCTAATCAAATCCCCTAATTTCGTCAAATTCCACCTCAATCAAACCTAATTTCCAACACTGATCGTCATCTTCTTTTCTACGACACCACTCTTTACTGCGCTGAACTCGATCTCCGCCGCAAAACCACCTCTCATTCTCGGAGCTCCGCCTCCCTTTCGAAATCGACTTCCATGGTTCCTGCAATGGCGTCATTTGCGTCACAAACGCCTCGAAAACCGCAATCTTCTTCTACAATCCTCTCACACGATCACACCATATAATCGCCGAAATTCCGATTTCGAATCTTCGTTCTAATGTCACGTTGTTTGGATTCGGGTATAACGTCATCAATGACGATTACAAGGTTCTGAAGATTGTTCAGGGGTATGATGATGATGACGGTGTTTTTGTGTTTCGAGGCGAAAGTGTTTAGCCTCAAGAATGATTCCTGGAAATGTGTTCAAGAGATAAGTGTCCCATGTTTTTTCGCTTATAAAGATTCACTTGGCTGTCTTGTTAATGGAATATTACATTATATTGTGTTTAGAAAGGGAACTGGTGAGAAGGATTATTTGGGGATGAAAATGCTGATTGCTTGTTTCGATCTTCGGACAGAAAGTTTCTCTGTTTTGGATTGCCCCCCTTGTAATCATGATGATATTAATAATTATGAAGTAATAATTATTAAAATTCGTCCTTTAAAAAAAATAATAATTATTAATTATCTCTTATGATAAACAATTTAACAAAAAAATATACTATTTATATACTTTACTATACATAACTTTCACCATTAATATATCTAATAGTGTTTGTTTGATTTCATAAAGACTAGTAGAAAAACCAAAATTGATTAACATTTATTCTTAACAAGTGAGAAATTGCCACATATGGAAAAAATTTATCTCTCACTCCACTTAGTTTATGGCCAAAGTGAGTAGAACTCATTGTTATTAATGAAAACATGTTATCTCTAGTTATTTAAAGACGAATTGCAAAATATTGTAATTATGATATTATTATTGTTAACCTTATTTAACCATGATTATAATATTTTTTAATAATAATATAATCACTAATAGTAATATGAATAATAAAATAATAGACAATAATATAAGTATAATACGATATAATCATTGTGGTACTTTAATTAAAATTCTAATAATAACATAATCATCTAATAGTGATATGAATAATAAAATAATGGACAATAATACAAATATTTATTAATCATTGACTATTTGGACCTTTATTAGAACTTATTGGACCGATTAGACACGATTGAAACTTATTGCACCCGATTAGAACTTATTGGACCTTATTGAGCCCGATTGGAACTTATTGCACTGATTGGAACTTATTGGACCTTATTAGACCGATTGGAACTTATTGCCCCGATTGGACCCGATTGAAACTTATCCGAACCGAAGCCGAACTTATCCGAACCGAACCGAACTTATGGACTGAAACTTAATTTTTGCAAGGTGAAGACAACGCACCCTAAGTTCACTGATTTGAACACTTTGGTGTTATTTTTGAGGGAATTGGGTGGGTGTTTAAGTGTTATGAAGATTTTTATGTCGAAAATCAGGCTCCTGATAAATTGCATGATTATATAATGTATCGTGCTGATTTGTGGGTAATGAAGGAGTATGGGAAAAAGAGTCTTGGGTTAGGTTGTTTACTACTCGTTTTAACCAGTCGGAAAATCATTGGTGTGTGATGCCTATTATCTACTGGTATGATGGGAGAAAGATTATGGTGCAGATTGACGGTGCACGGTTTGAGTGGTATGATTTGGCGTCCAAAACTGTTGAGGGTTTTACAATTGATGGGGTGCCAAATGGACCTTTCGAGACCGGAGTTTTTGTGGGCAGCCTTGTTTCGTTTGGTGATAAGGTGCAATCTGAAAGTGAAAAGAAAGCCTTGTCAATGAAGACTAAGAAGTAATCAAATTTTAGAGCTTTCTTGCATTTCATTTTACTGCTGTTTGATATTTCTTGTTGTAATGTTTATTTTGTGTTGTTATGTGACGCTTGTTTTTGTGGTTGATAAGCTTGCAGATGGTTGAATACTTGAATTCAAATAGCTTACCATTGATGTTTGTTATGGCATTCTCATTGTCTATTGACTATTGCTCTTAGCCTCTTAGCTAAATGAAAGTCATAGTTCGAAATTGATGTTTCTTAGGGTCATTGGGATTCCAATATGTGTTTAATTAGTTGCCAAGTGCTAAAACATATTGTACATGCTTTCAAATTGCTCTTTTCAGGGTTTCCGCTAAGTTCTGCTATCGCCTATGATATGTATGTTAATTGTTACTGTATAATTCAATTGGGAGTCTGGAAACCAGATGCCATTGCCGATTTTTCCATCGTCTCACCTAAGTAAAGATTACAAGTGCTATTTTCTGAATGTTCCTTCAAGTTAGAATCCCATGATAATGTAATGTATGTTCAGTATCTCTTTATTACTAGTAGATTTTTTGTTTGTCACTCTTTTTTAGTTGCTTTGTAATTTTGCATCTGTTAGTAAACATGGCTATGATCTTGGAAGGACCATTTTGCATGCAATGAAAGTAGTGCACTCTCTGAAGCTTGATCTCTCTTCTTTTCATCAGGAGTGATGTAGATAAATTTCTTTCTGCGGGATTTAAGCTGAGACTATGATTCAATGTAGTTGAAGATGCTGCTATTGGGAGTCAGGTCGGAACTGTGTGATGTAAGTATATATTATTGCTTACACTGGCTCTGCAGTACCTCAATTCCCTTTCAGAAAAAAAAATTTAAAAAAAGAAAAAAAAATCAGATTTGTGTCCGTCGGTTTTTTTGCTGAACAGTCTTAATACTTCGGACATGCAGTATTGTTTCAAGCTAAGTTTATCTAAGCATTAACATTATTGCATCATACTAGAAGTTAAATCATCAGACTTGCTGGGAGTGTGCTAAGTTTAAACTATACAAAAAGTACCTGAACATTTCTTCTTCAAGGACCATGTTCTTGTATCTTGACTAGTTGACTTTCTTCTCAACCCCTTTTGGAAGAAACGGTTTATGCTTTCAAATTCCAAGTATTGGCCTACTCGTATAGCTATCTTAATGGCTTATGGCTCTGCTTTTGGTCTGGTTTTTGGTGAAGGTCCGGATAGGCTTGCCAACTGTTATGCTCTTTTCCATAGCTTTCCTTGTTCCAGATTTTATATAGAATATATTGGTGATAGAAGGATGGAAATGATTGGTGCCAATTTGATTTTAAAGTTGGCGGCATTTAGTTGTATAGTCGTTCAGCTTGCATCAAGAGATGGGTTGGCTTACTCAGCCTGGATGGAAAGGGCATAACCATTTGTAGCTGCTTTGTTTCTTGTAGCATTAGTCAAAACTGAAAACGTCAAAACACCTTGTATATGTAGCACTTTTTTGAAGCATTATGCAGTACAATTGCCTGTTGTCCAAATGCGCTCCCATACGTAGTCCATACTCCATACCAGTACTATATATATTTTGTTATGTTGATATTATGAGCATGGTATCGTGCACTGCTCTTGCAGTTAGCTGCTTGTCTTTTTGTGACATCAGTGTTTTTGCATTGTTGCATTTTGACTTTTGATTATTTATTTAGCGTGTTTTTGCCTTGTTAAGGATATTTCTTGAGTTCAGAAGCTGAAATTTTGGTCGACACATACTTTATTTCCAGGGTGACCCTTTTTGAGGTGGCCATTGGATCACTGGCTGTATGATTCAATGGAGAGACAGAGCAAAGTGTCCTTTGGAAGTTATGCTTTGGAAATTGGAGGCTATCTTTTGTAGTACATTTGTTAATATCTACTCGTACTATGTTAGTAAATTTTGTTGTCTGTTGGTATGTTTGCCACTCCAATTGCATCAAGCTGTAATGTTGTTTCTCAGGTCCTAGCATGGCCTCTGTAGAACTTCTGTTGTAAGCAAGGTTAATTAATATCGGCGTTTAATCTCGTTCTTGGTGTTTTATTCTGCTTAGTATCAAGGAGAACTCAGTGTTAGGAGCTAACAACCCAGTATTCTATGGCTGTTATCACAAGCTTCACGACCTAAATGTATAGCACGAAGTTGCTTTTGATCTACAATTAAATTTTGTTTGCTGCACGAACTAGAACAGATTTGCATGTTGTCATGCGTTGCCTCTGGAGTCCACCTGCGTACAATTAGAGTAGTGGATTATAACCTTTACCAAGGGATGACCTTTTGTTGTCCGCTTACACCACAACCGTAGTGGATTATAACCTTTACCAAGGGATGACCTTATGTTGTCCGCTTACACCACAACCCCTTATATAGGCTGTAAAGAATTACTCCATGCGTCACGAAATACTTGACACTCACCTCACTTTTGCACATATTTGTTGGTGATTTAAACAAGGATTGCCTATGGTTTGGGTTTGGGTATGACAGCAGAAACAACAATACGAGGTTTGAGTATGGTTGGCATGTTCAGGGGCATAAAAATGATGAGGATTTGTACAGTGCAGCAAAAGTTTACGTTCTCAGCACCAATTCATGGAATTGATGGAAATCAGGAAATGTGTTGACTGCATACTTTGGATTCACGTATTTATAGTTTTCGAAGGTGTTTTTGTCAATGAGGCTTTACATTACTCGGTGATTACCTTAAAATGGACTCTGATTGTAAGTTCATTGCAAGTCTTGATCTTTAGAGTGAGAATTTCTTGTTTATGGACAGCCCTAACTATGATGATAAGCAGAGCAGAAATTTGGTGTTGGAACCTGGTGGGAGTCTGTGTCTGATGGTTATTTGTTAGCTTGTAATGTTGATCATATGGCCCCTTCTGAATAAGATCGATTTACTATAAGACTTGTTCTGAATTTTGCGTGATGAAGTACGGCAACAGAGAATCTTGGATTAGGTGTATTGTATTCGCCAGCCGCAGAGTATTGAGTGTCATATAAAGATTACTATAAAGATGGGAGGAAAATGTCTTTAAAGATAGAGTGTTTCGGGTTTAGTTGGTATTATTTGGAGTTTATAAGTGTTATAGGCTGCCAATTGGACCACTCAATATAGGATTTTTTTGCGTAGAGTTTTGTTTCGCTTGAACATAAGCTGCAGCTTAGCGAAGGCAGAACCTTGCCAAAGAAGAACAAAGAGAATCAATCAGCTTTTTTCAGCTATCTTGTTTGCTTTCCCTGCTGCCTAATCCGATTGAATGTTTATTTAATGTCTTCTGTTCTAGTTTTTCTAGTGCTATTATGTGTTCAGTGCTCTATGACTTTTCTTGTTCGTAGTCGCTAATGTGGGAGGAAATTGCTTAAAGCTTATTATTGATGTCGGAAGCAGGCGTATGCCAATTATGTTTACATATAAGGCTGACCGCTAAAACATGTTCTGGAATATCAACAATTCAACATACATGAAAGTATCTTATAATGGCTTAAACTAACTCACCGTTGCAAGTTATGATTTCTGTTGAAGTCCAGAACAAAGAGGCAACTACATGACTACCAGCATATTCCTAATTAAGTAGAGAATTTTACTTTCTGAAAGCTCCTTGAAGCTCTACTGCTATATTATCTTAATCTAGAGTATGGCAAGCTCTACTTATACAAACTTATTTTGATTCTTTATGTAATTTTATTAATTGTTTCAACATCCAATAAATGTTTGTGGCAATTTTTTCGCCCTTTAGGTTTCATTTTGTTTTCTTGAACTAGACATTTTTGAAGTTTAGTAATTTTACATTTAGGCTATGTTTGGGAGCATAAAATTAAATGATAAGGAAATGAAAGAGGAAATGAACGGATAAGGTAGCTGAAAATTTCAGACCTTAAATTGAGATGCTATATTTGATAAAGCAACTCAATTTCAATCAATTTTTGAGTTTAAATTTAAATTTAAGCCTCTTACCCCAAACACGACTATTTATTTGGCGACTTAAACTTTTAAGACCTACTAATTTAAGGACTTAAATGTGTTGCCAAACAAAGCCTTAGTGTAGTAGGATGTTATGTCTTGAAAGGAATATATAATGTATGTAATGGTTTGTGATGCAACGGACTCTCCTGATTCCTGAAGTTCTGATCATCTGATTAGACTTACGATTAATATTTAATGTTAAAATACATATTTTTAATGGCTAATTATATCATTAAGGCTATGGGTTGTGGTGAGAATAATTTGAAACTTATGGGTGAATTAATTTAAGATTTTAAATTGAAAATGGTTTTGGCTGGGAATAACTAACCAGCTTATGTGTGGTTTATGATAATAAAATCCCTAAAACAAATGAAAGTTTAGATAGTAAAACAAATTAACCTTGAGAGTTTGAGATAATAAAATGAACTTCGAGTGTTTTACTTTAGATAGTAAAAAAAATGAAAGCTTAGAACATTTTACCTTCTAGCAGCGCAAGAAAAACACAGAGACACACTTGCCATACTTTTTCCCTCTAATTTTCCTAAGTTGTTGATGATTAGTGAATGCACTTTCCGTAGAATATATAGAGCATAAATGAATTTCACGAAACAATTTCTTAACATCTATCATAGGATCGCAAAAATAAACAAACACACTTAATCATTCAATATGATTAGATGTAAAACCTTCAGCGGATTTCCCGTGGGTCAGGCAAAGTTTTCAAGCATCCGAAATCCCCAAGTGTTGCTCATCACCCACGATCACCAATCGACCACCAACGTTTGTTAGAACGGAAGAGAATAAATTCTCTTGCTTTTAATGGTATATAGGCACCGTCTTAGTGGGTAATAGTTTAGGGTTTCACTTGCTCTCTCTCTCGTGAAAAGAAAATGCTTAATGAATTGATCACCTAAATCCTAATATTATATCCTATATATAATAGAAGAGTCATAGGCTAGTTAGAGAACTAATTCTCATCCTATTCCCCTTATGGCCGTCAACCCTAATCCTAAATGGATTTGGATTGTATCATCCAACTCAGGCTACAACGCGACGACCTCATACGATTAATATATTTTAGTTATAAAGCCCAATCAATATCATTCTATTAATCATAATTATTCTCTATAGTAAGAAAATACGATTACTAAAATAATTAACTTTATTATCTTCATAATATAGTTCCTATTTATATTTAGTAATTGTCTGACGCCTACGACATATTCCTTCAATCTCCCACTGTCCAAGACAAGAACACAATGTTAAATTCCTTAAGTAACTTAATGCCAAATTTGATAATACTATGTTATATCTCAAATTTTTGTTCCTCGATCGCGAGTCGGATCGCTCAAATAAGGATTAACTCTTTAATCATATTCCGCATGGCCATGCAATTTTCCACCTCTCGCTTCATCAAGAGGCCCATACACCATTCCTATTTAATAAGAGGACTTATCCATTCTTGTATGACCACTAACTCTTACTCAATTCTTAGCCAAGCCGATCACCGCCTTTATAACCTCCTTTTACGGCGCGGCGTTTAACAACGTCAAGGTTAAACTAATTATATCGTGGTTATTAAGACATACTCATGTCTAAGGAATCCACTAAATGTAGTAGTTTGATTCTACTTTAGAATCTAATTAGGTCATGTCTTAATGTATCAAATATACATCCATATAATGATCAATTAGACATATCTACGTCTCCATAGCCCATGGAACCGCACTATCAATTGATTGGACACTAGTCCTTTAAATAAATCACTTATGTCCAATTTAGTGATTTAGACTAGGGGACTTTAAATAAATTGTGATTTTAACTTATTTTATAGGGTTCCATTATCAAAACGTCTTCGATAATCTTATTTGAAAAACACAAATTATTTGGACATTTTATTTAATACTAAACCAAACAATTAAATAAGAACGTATTTTTATTGATAAACATTCAAAGCATAATAAATGTCTTTACAATTGTAAAAATGAAGTAAACAACCTAAAGCCATTCTCCCATATGCTTAAGCTCCATACACCTAGTGGCTAGTATGACACATGCTTAGGCTGAGCAAGCGGCTTAGTCAAAGGATCTCGCACATTATCCTCACATGAACCTTGCTAACTTTCACATCCTCTCTTCCAACGATATCTTGAATAAGATGGAATATTCTAAGCACATGTTTGATCTCTCGGGTGTGGCCTGGGTTCTTTGGATCGAAAGCAAGAGCACCATTGGCCACAATACAACTCAATGTCATTATCAAAACAAGAAACCACACCAAGCTCACCGATGAACTTTTAATCCAAACAACTTCCTTTGGCGCATCACCGCCGTAATGTACTCAAATTTCATTGTAGAATCCGCCGATGGTACTCGCTTAAACTCTTCCACCACATCTCCTCCATCGAGACAAAATATGAAACCGTATCGGGATCTAAATCATCTTTGTCACTCTTGAAGTCAGACGGTGTATCCAAGAATAACGAACTTATCATCTCCACCATCAACCAAAAATTATTCGTAGTCCTTCGCAAGTACTTAAGGATGTTTTTTGCCGCAATGCAAAGGCGCATCTTCCGGATTCGACTGGATCTCGCCGCATATACTCAAAGCATATGCAACATCCTAGCCGAGTGCATATCATGGTATACATAATGGATCCTACTCAGTAGAATTATAGGGAACATCGCTCATACGCTCGACTTCATCAGACTCGAAGGACAAAGCGAGTCTCACAAGTGTTATGCCATGTTGCATGGGAATGAAACCTCTTTTTGGAGTTTTCAACTTTGAACCTTGCAAGAACCTTATTAATATAAGTCTCGACTAAGTCCAATCAGCCTTTTCGATCTATCTCCATAGATCTTTATTCCTAATATGTGCTCTCGCCTCTCCTAGGCCTTTCATAGAGAAACAATTTTTAAGCCATTCCTTAATTCGACTCAAGCATGGTTTTATCATTTCCTATGAGAAGTATGTCATCCACATACAAGACTTAAAAAGTAGTACTACTCCCACTTAACTTCTTGTATACACAAGATTCTTCTTCATTTATGAGAAAGCCAAATTTCTGACCGCCTCATCAAATCCGGAGGTTCCAACTCTTTGATGCTTGCTTTAGTCCATAAATGACTTTTAAGCTCGTATACCCTCCCTAGATTTTCCGGATCTTCAAAACCTTAAGTTGTGTCATGTACACATCCTCTTTCAACAACCCATTCAAGAAAGTGGTTTTGACATCTATCCGCCATATTTCATAGTCATGAAAGGCAAAGAATCGTAAGGATTATCCTAATGGACTTCAAAGATGGCTATCGGTGAGAAGGTTTCACATAGTCAATACCATGAATTTGCTTGAAAACTTCCGCCACTAACCCGTTTGAAAACACTAATGTTTCCATCCTCGTCTATTTTCAACTCAAAATCATTGCATCCAATGGGTTTTAGCCCATCAAAGTAAATCAACTAAGTCTCATACTGACTTCGTACATGGAATCCATTTCGTATTTCATGGCCTCAAGCCATCTTTCGAGTCTCGACTATCCAAACACTAGTGGAAAAATAAGGAAGGGTCAGCGATCAAAACAAATTTCCAGGGTCATGGCGCTTTTAGCCGCAGGGTCTTTTTCCATAGCACATCCTTCAATAAATAAGTAGCGGTTCGCGGTTAATCGCAGCCTCACAACGGTTAGCGGTTCAAAAAAGTGTAAAATGCCCCTTCTGCTTCGGGAAGTAAGGTCAAGTGGCTTAAACTAAACGCAAACTCTTCTCTAAATGAAGGGTTTTTAAAGTGTTTGTTAAACCATGCAAACACCTCATTTAAGTGAAGGGTCAATGGTTTAGGCTTAAAAACCGTCAAAATGTGTCATTAAAGCCGTACGCAAGGGTACTAAAGCCAAGTTATGCTAGGCGCACCAATGTGCGTCGACGTACACGGGATTCCCGTGAGTCACACGGAAGTCGTGCGGTAGACGCACTCCTTGTGTGATGTACAGCCGACAATTCTATCTTTTTAAATCGTGGTGCCACATGTACGCAAAATGATTGGGCGTGTTGTGTCCGGGCGCACCAACCGCGCCCGACACGTGTACTACAGTCACACTAGAGACAGCGCAGCGCACTCAAGTGGATGCACGATTTCGCCTTCTTATAAATATGCTTCGATTTTCCGAATTAAATAGGGTTTTTAATATAATTGTCGTACGACTTTACAATTTACGTAACACCTACGAAACCTCTTTACAAAACTCATACTTTCATACTTTTCAAACAAAAACACATACATTCGTACATTCACATCTTCCGCTTAACGATTGCTTCGTCCCGAAGGTCACAATCTCTGTACCCAAGCCACGTTATAATCATGAGGATCCTTGAATAAATTCATTATTTTTGTATTGAATTTACTAAATCAAGCTTTTTATGATGTAGATCTTTAATATAAAAATCACTCTTTGTACATTCTAATCCTCTTTCCTTCTTTTTATTATTATATGCTTCTCGATTGTCTCGCTTCCTTTTCATCACCTACATGTTATTATGCTAATCAAAGACCAAAAGAATTGTTCTAACACTAATCAAATAATCCGAACAACCTCCTAGGTTCCCGTAATTTAATTGCTTAATAACATATCACTCAATATAGTCTTTTAAGTAGTTTCCGAACCAACCTAGACTAAATTATTTTTAGGGTGCATGAAAATATTATTTGGTTATTCTATTACATAGAACTTGATATGAATAGATATTTTGTAGAGGCCAAGAATGGCGAACGTGGTTCATTACGACCGTATTCGTACCCTCAACTTCGAACTCAATTTATGGTTCATCGACCATTAATGGAGTCATGACGCGAAATCTACATGATAAGTCTCACATTTGTCCCTACGATTTCCCAAATATCCAATTATGCTTATGAGTTTTCCTTTGAAAGACTATACACTTCTTTTCAAATATTTTTCAATAAAACCTTAACAATGGCATAGTCAAATACGCACACACCGTGTAGGCGAAATAAAAACACGCCCCGCACATGGCGTAGGGAATTCTAGAGAGAGAAACACTTCTAGCTTTTTGAAACTGCTAGGTTATTATCTTAACCTTAAGTGTGCTTTGCTTAAATGTAAAATACTACTAATTTTTTCCTCGAAAATCTACTTCATTTTTAAAGTTGTGAATTTGCTAAATTCTCCTTGGAATTTTTTTTCGAATTAGGAATATCGTGAATCTGAAGACCCATTTTGGTCTCGAATCCGTAGAATCCACGTATCTAGATATGGGTCTATTTTCTGCACTCCATTAAATCCTATGTGGATCTCGGATCCAAAGCATTTGGAAAATGAATTTGGATCTAGGTCCTTAAGGATTTCCTTGATGGCTCATGAAAAGAGAATGGATAAGTCTACTAATGAAAACGTAGAAGAAAAAGTCTTTCGAGGTTAAGGGGCACACGTTACAAGCAACATTGTAGGGGGTCAGTGGTCATGGCGGAGGTTGCACCATGAAGAAGATGGTGGCCGTGGTATATCCGCAAGCAACTCATAATATATTTGTAACATTGAATACTACTATTGAAAAGGTATGGCAACAAAGAAGACCTAAGTTGGGATAAGGAAAGAGATGAGCCGGTGAATAAAACCAATTTTGCTCAAAATTTTGAAAAAGAGAGCAAGATCTTCTAAACGGAGTTCATGTGTAGCGTTGTGGGATCTTGCTGCTTCGATGAAAATTGGAAGTCATTGAGCTGGGTGGGAAGAGTCAAGAAATGCGCTTAGTCTACTAAAAATGGAAGCTCGACTTCAGCTTAAAGACATGTTTTGGAGCAAGGGAGGCTGTTGATAAAGGGTGTTCATAAATATCCGATCCGGGATATGATCCGTGATCCTACGATTTGTTCCCCTTTTTTAGTTTTCTGGACATTTCCGATCGGATACGGGTCGGATTTTTTATTTTCTGATATCCGAACATGAAAAATTTTCGGTTTTTTCTGGATAATTTTGGTTATCCGATCCATATCCGAAAATATCCGATGATCCGATCCGAAACATATTTTGAAGTTTTCCTTGAAATTTTCAAGTTTTTTAGTTTTTGGATATTCGATGATCCGATCCGAAATTTTTCTGGACGGATTCAGATCACATTTTTTTCAGATCCGAAATTTCGACGGACGGATATCCGAAAATGAACACCCCTAGTGCAGCCGATTAATGCTCCCAAAATCACTCTAGTTCGTTCCTATTATAAGTTAATGGATTTGTTTTATTAAGGGCAATTTTCAAAACTACCTTTTATAACAAACATTTTTCAAAACACTACCTTCATTTTTTCCCCATCAAACTACCTTATATAAGCAATTTCTTTCGCATCACTACAAACTTAACCTTTAAATGGGCGTTGACACCCGTAATGGGGTCACCACCGCACCACCTACTACGTTGACCCCATGGCTCGAGCACCACCGATGGCCCATCCGCGCCCCTAGCCGCCCCCTCCTTCCCCGCCCCTCTTACTGAAGCACCCACTCCGATTTGGATTCTCTCCTCCCTTCTCATTCTCCCTCCCTCTTTCTCGTTCGTCTCGCCGAGGCAAGACCTGTGAGCCAAAGCAATTAAAGGATCAACGCTAACATTTAACATCAAATGATAATAAATTAACAGCTGAATCTTAACACGTCAACGAGTTAAAGAAACTCCCGAGAACAATGTGTCTTGTAAACACCGGTGGCGATCGTTTAACCCGGCCTCACCTAAATCAATTCTCTTCCCGAGCAAACTACAAACCGTAACGTCTTCATCCAAATGTTACAAGCGGGTACTCCTCACCTAACAACATCCCTACTCCTAATGCAAGAGCTCTGGCCAAGTTCGTAGGCGTGGCGCCTGACGTCGCAACGCCGATAGCCCGCCGTCTGAGGAGATTGCGTACCTCACTCAAGAAGCGACGCGGATGGAGAGAATAATCGATGATCCGCAGGATGAAGAAGCCGTCTCTAGAGACTCAAAATCTAAATAATTCTCAAGATGAGCATCAAAGCCGTTCTCACGAGAATATAGCACCACCCTGCAAGCAACTATTCGTCCGTCACGCACTTTGGTGATTAAACCTAAGTCGCCTCCCCTTCATTCCGTAAATCTCAACCACCCTATGCTAAGGATCAAGATGTCGTCCCCGCAAGCATGACCCCACGTCGCATCCGGATGACTAATGTCACGCTCTGGCGAAGGGCATATGTATTTATACACTCAGAGGACGCCATCCTGGGTGTAAGGTTTTTTCGTCTACTCCGACGGGACGTCTTTACGTGGCTTAAGAGTATCCAGCCGGTAACGTTTCTAGCTTTTCTCGCTCGTCTATGTTCAAAGACTCACTTCGTGAGTACCAGCGCCGCGAGCGCACCACCGCGTAGCCGTTATCTATCAAGCAGCAAGTGAGAACGAGAGCCTCGCAGAATTTCGTTGGGCCGTTTTAATGCCGAGGCCGGGCCACTATTCCTCGTCTTCAGCAAGACGGGCCGTCCTCTAGCTCTAATGATCGAGGCCGAGGGGAGCGGGTCTGCGTCAGAGCTACCCGGGCCGCAAAACCTTCACATCTCGAACCTACCCAAAGAAAGGCAAACGACTTAATCGAGGTGGTGAGTTTGATAAGTGACCGCGAGCAACAAAGCCGTGAGCCCGAGAAGAAAAAGGATGATAAGTAAGAAGGAAAAGGATCGTTAGAATGATCGCGCCGAGATGACAAAAGTAAGAGTCAAATGTGGTCAAGAAAGTGAGCACCGCTAAGAATGATCGCGCAGAGGTTCGAGTACAAAGACAAGTTCCGATGCGTATACGCCTCACGACCTCAAGAGCTCAAATATACTGACGAACAAGGATAACGATAAATGGCACGCCCAAAGCAATGTTTCACAAAAACCGTGATAAAGAGCAAGTAGTGCGACTTTCACGGGGATCACTACCATACTATCAGAATCGCAGCATTCAAGGATAACTCGAGGATCCGATGTTAAGAGGTTACTTCATTCAAGATAAGGCTCACCAAAAGATGGAAACGTGGTAAAGCCTAATAACTGAGGTGCACCGCATCACGCGGAAATTCATGTTATAAGTGATAGGCCCGATTCACGGCAAAACAAACTGCAAAAGCAAGCTTCGAAAGCAGTCTGCACTGTGTCAATTTCAACGAAAGTATGCAAAGGAGAATGACGCCACCTATGCCTGGCCATGTCTTTCACGACGAGACGTAAAGCACGGCTGCTTACCCCCTACGACGACCCCTCCGGTGGTCACGCTGAAAGTATCAAACCGCCCGATCCATAGATTCTCGTAGACGGGAGAATAGTTCCGCAAACATATTGTATTTCTCGACTCTGAGAAAATGATGATACGGTCGGAACATTAAAAGTCCTGCTCGCTCCCTATGATAGGCTCCGCACCTGGCGCGCCGATTCCCGAAGGATCGATAACCCAACCTTTGTCGTGGTAGAGAAGACGAGAACGCCAGTGATGTAATGGCTTAATTCTCGGTAATGATGTACTGTGGGCTTACAATGTAATTATTGGACGTCCTTTCATTCACGACATCCAAGGGTCGATTAACTTACTATCTTACTATGTCGTAGGTTTCCAATATCGGGGACGACATCAAGTCGAGAGGAAACCAGAAATCGCAAATCATGGCTATCTAACAAAGATTAAAGCAAATTTTGCAAGGAGAATTCTAGAAGATTTGAATCCGCCCAACCCTGGCAGAGGCGAGCCCAGGAGAAAGCTCTCGGCGAGCGGGCGTAATCTTAGAGCGGGATGAAGATATGATAGAAATATCACCGGAGGAGCCGGAATCTAGGCTGGGATGGTACACCAAGGCCCAAGCCCGATGGAGAAACGAAGGTGGAGAGATGCTTCGCATTTCCATCCTAATGACAATCACCGTTGAACGATACGGACCCGCAGGTCCCGGTGAACTTAGTGACTCTCCAAGAGAAAACATGTTTTCGCAGTTTCCTACGGACGAGAGTGAGAATACCCTACCGATGGACATCGTCCGAACGTCGATAAAGACTGGCCCGACCTATCACAAAAGCCTGAAATTTTCTCGCCGAGAGGAATAAGGCCATCAAAGAGGAAGCCAGAGCAAGCCACCTCAAGCAGATGATTACGAGCCGTGTGATTACCTCCCAATGGTCACAACGCCGGGCCATGCGTGAAGAAAGCTAACGTCCAATGGAGGACGTGGCGTGATTTCA
>CANSZD010001851.1:0-227955 GCA_947648045.1 Beta corolliflora | reverse complement strand
TAGAATCCCACAAATTAGTGTGGTTCTTTGCTCAATTTTGCAGCATTTTTTTGTGCAGCAAAAGTTCGCTAAACTATTCAGTTTACTATAAGTCATTGAATGACAATCTTGTTTAAGTTGTTTTGTTGTTTGCTTGTTTCCCTCTTGTTGTAAAAAAAAAAAAAAAAAAAAAGACAATTGAATGACTATAAGAAAGTCACAAATTGAAAAATAAACCTTTTGATCAGCTGTAATTTCACTACCGTGGGTTCGATAATCGATAGTATAGATTTGAAAATTACTTCCTCCGTTCCTAAATGAGTAATTATGTTGAGTAATTGACGTTATTCATCAACTAACTTTGACTTTATTTTCTCGCTATTATACAAAGGAAAACATAGTCGAGGCATCTTATTAGATATATCCCATGTATACTGGCTTCAAAACATCAACTTTTTTTAATAATTTACTACAATAAATTAAAACCAAGTAAGACTTCTGGCCTGAGTGGTAGCGTTTCTCAGATCTCACAACCTCTACGGCACCTTGGTGGGGACCCTCATACCTTTCCCCACTTCCAAAGGTGTTGGGTCTGGTGTCGGTCAGAATATTTGGCCGTACAACAGTATGCGCCTGCCATCCAATAAGGCACTCTCCTTACCAATTAAAAAAAAACTTGTGCACAATTAAAAATATTAATGACTAAAAAACAAGACGTGAACATCATGAAAAGAAATTTAACACTTATTTAATGCGGGAAGTATAACATTGAAAGATAGTAATCCAAAAAAAGTGTGGCAAGAGTTACGAAAGTTTGACAAAGTTTGCACCCAGAAAAGGGATTGCCAAAGCTGCTTAAAAGTTTACTCCTTTGCTCCATATTTATTGATATGGTTTGACCTTTACACATGTTGATGAACAATATTAATCATATTGATATCTTTAATTTCCTAAATTAGCATTACTCTTCATTCAAGCACACTTTTTAAATGATACCCATGTTTATTCCTCAAGTGTTGAGCCCATATGGGTAGTATCAAATACGTTATACTTCCGATCGTCCTCACGATTGACGGACGTTAATTTTATCAACCATTTCATTACTTGAATCGTAAGGAACCATATGTTCGTGAATGTAAAAACACGGTATTGGTTGTCGCGATATGAAGGTTCGAGTTACTAAACAATTGCTTCTTCATGCCATACGTTGCAAGGTGCACTTCAGTTTTTGCGAGTATGATAATACTTAAGAGTTGAATAATATTTTCTTATGTAGATAAGTTAAGTTCCTTGCAAATACGGAGAACATTAGGGACCCTCTTACAAAGGGTAAGACTCGATCAAAAGACGTTTACTATGTTACATATTTATCTAAAAAAATATAAAAAAATTTGAGTTCTACAAATGAAAAATGAGCAATAAAAGAAGAAGTTTGTAATTGTAACCCTAACCCTAACCCTCCAAATTTCAATCCGTAGAATTTGCTGCGATTACAAAGGTAATTCCATCTCTCTCTGTAAAAATTACATTCTTCATTCATATTCATATTCATATTCATATTCAATCCACTTCGATTTCGAATTTCCAGCATCAATTTAAGTTACTTTTCAAGTAAAGAAATCGAAGGATTTCTTCGACGATTCCAATAACATTTGTTTAGGTTTAATTTACTATACATTTGTAAGTTTAAAGATTCAAATTTTGTAGTTTACCTCTTTAATCATATGATTATGTTGCTGAAGAGTCTGATAATCAATTCAAACTATCTATTTTTGCAGAGTAGAAGCTTTAATGCCTCATAGAACAAGGCCTATGACAGCACTGCTTTTATTTACAGGCTTGAATGTGGTTTTGGTGTCATCAATTTCACCTGTTTATGATTATGTGTGTTTTCATCCTTATTGGGAACGAAGGGTACGATTTCGCAACTTAAGCTTACATTTTAGTCACTTAGATGTAATTTCAATGTTTATTCTTCATTGGTTGCTGTATCTATGAAAAGAATTGTGTCAATATTAAGTTGAGTGAAGAAAGTTACTAATTCGCATGATCATCGGATAAACAGTGTATATTTGTTTTGTTTTTGGCCTTTGTGATGTTAAATTCGTCCCGAAATGAATTGCTATTGGTTCAATTAGTGAGGAAGAGAGGAAGTAGAGTTGAACTATCATGTCTCTTAAGTAAGAATGAGTATTTGATAGTCTTACCTGCCTTTTGTTTTCTTTTTTTCTTCTTCGTCTTTTCTTGGCGTTGGGGTGCATGACGTAGAAGTTTTGTGATTGATAATGTGAACAAGACTGGGGAAAGTAGTGTAATCTTAAGTATGTGTCAAGTATTCGGACAGGGTAAATGCTTTTGGTGCTTGATGTTTTTGGCCATAGTTATATAGTTTCTGCATGAAGAGACCTTAGACAAGATCCTTGGTAAGAAGAAGTTGGGGCTATTTGATGGAACTCGCATTGTGCAGTTGGTGCAATTGCAGCCTGCTGTATTTACTTTTATTATCAATTGCTCCATTGTTATGGAAACCTTTCCAAGGAAATAGCTTATCTGTTATTGTAGGGAAAGTTAGCTCTAAGATCAACTGGTGCACATGACAATAACTAAGAAACAGCAATATACAAGAAATGAAGAGATTTCATATAGGGATCAAAAGGACATGCAAATGTACAGGGGAAACCAAACTGGGATCATAGTCTTAGGTACGAGAAAATGGATCCACTAATGCAAAGGGGAATCACAGGGATAGACAAAATCAACCTGCGTAAGTCCCAAACTTGCATACGAGGGTAATGGCATTGGTTTTAGATTGGTAGTAAGGTAGAAGTAGCCCAAGTAGGAAATAATGCAGCATTACTAACTAACACTGCAAGCATGTAAAATGTTGTAAAAGGCAGAGGTGCTTTTTTAGTTTTTATTATACGGTCTTCAAGCATAGGAGACGGCAATGAACCATAGACAAGGCCTTCTTGTGTTTTGGAACAACCCAACAGCTATACGAAACAACAAGAGTACAAGACCAACACAAAATGAAGATGTACTAGCATATAATGCAACAATAACGGTTATCTGAACATTCTGCCCACTGTGCCAAAACGGCTAGAAGCTAAAACAACCTGAAACTTAAGACAGCCCCAACAGTTGCAGGGTCAACTGTCAAGGCTACATGATGTGGAAGCATGAACATGAATCAGCTCAAGCAATAGTTTTGCAGTTCTAAAGAACCAATTATGAATCTCGCCTGTGATTTAGGATTTGTTCTATAGATTCTATCCAGTTCAGGAATTTTGTTTCCGAAAACACTTCATTGTTAGATTATAGGAGTATTGCTTTAGGAAAATTCAAAATTTGTCTATTGTTCTTTTCTAGGTTGGTTGTATCCTTCTAGGTTTAGCCCTTTATATATGAAATTGCAACGTGTGTTTGGTGTATGTTTTGAGATTATGGATCTTTTGTGATGAGAGTTTTGAGCTTTTGAGAATTTGATTCCTTTCCGTCTAATCAGGTATCCTTATTATTCTCTTACACATGTTTGGATATCAATAATGGAGGAAAGGTAGGAGAGGAAAGGGGAAGGAAAGGAGGGAAGGATGAGTGAGCTTTTATTTTCCTTCTAAAACTTTTTAACAATTACACTGGAAGGATTTAATTTATTAAAAGAGGAAGGGAAATGAATCTTTCTAATTCTCTTCCCTTCCCTTCCCCCATGTTGTATCCAAACAAGGGAAGATGCATGTCTCCCTTTCTCTCCAAATTCTCCTATCTAAACAAACTATTAGTCAGTTTTGTTCAGACTTGCTTGCTTTAGTGAATTGCAACTACTTTTAAAATTTACTTGGTGTTCATTCTGGTAAACTTAGATTAGTGTTCTTTCTATGATGTGAGAGCAAGAGTCTTAGTTTTTAGCTTAAAGTTGTTTAGTGCTTCTAAGTTAGTTCTTTATTATTTTCCTACTATCATTTTTCATTCATTAGCTTTCCTTGTAATATGTTCAGGCAGACCTAATTTATTTACTATACTGTCACCTGGTTCCTGCATCTAAAATGCATCACTGCTTACCTCCAACCACGTGACCTCGCCCTAGAGATAGTCTCCCTTATGAGGGTGTAGGGAAGAAGGTATTTTCTGGATCTTGAAATGAATTGTCCCTTGTCCAGTGAGTAAAAAGGGGGGAACCAAATATAAAGGTGCTAATCAGGAGAGCTGATCACGAGTTGAACTATGCTCTACTCAACTTGAAAATCGTTCGACTCAACTTAAAACTTGCTGAACTCAAAATCCCCTAGCTTAAATTGAGCTTGAAATTGAAGACTCATGCTTAACTCGAGCTCGAAAATTAAACTCCTAGCTCGACTCGACATGAGCTTGAAAAACTCAACTTAGATTGGAAAAGATCAACCTAATTTGAGTACTTTGAGGTAGCCATATTCTCTTTTCTAGAGGTCATAAGTTTTTTTTTCCTTGTAGGAATATAAGTTTATTTTAAAAATTAAAATTATTAATGTTTGTAAACTACTACAGATAAATTTTTTGTTTATGTTTTACTTTATGATTGGGTTGTGTTCCATTCATTATGTTGTAGGGTAGCTATCTTTCTTTTTTTGACAGAGCATAAAATTTTTGTTTTGTTTTTAAAGTTGATGTGGGACAAAAAGTTGTTACTACTTGCTAGTATGGAGTACTAGTTTGTAATATATGCGTTATTCAATGAGTGTGTTTGTCTATGTATAAGTACACATAAATTATTGATATAATAATTGTTAGTAGGTATTTTTCTTTGATATAGAAATTAAGCTTGTACTTTGCTTTCCAAACCCGTGCGGGACATGAAAACTTTTTTACATCAAAATATTACTTCCTCTGTCTTTTAAAGGTTATTCATGTATCAACCTTGACCGAATTTTTTTGTCTAATATATAAAACAAAATTAAGAATGTAAGATGTTGGATTTGTCTTAATGTATATTTCAAAATATCAACTTCCTATAATTTAAACTAATAGATTATTAAAGATATTGATGGTCCAAGTTACACGTTTTCAAGCATTTAAGTAAAAAATGTTGCATCTTTAAAAAAACGAGGTATAAACTAAGAAGTTCTTGAGTTGCTCAAGAGCTAATGAGGCTGGCTTGGGGCCGTTTCAACTTTGACTTGTTAAGTTCTCGAGTTGAGTTTGATATATGTCAACTCAAGTCAAGCTTTGACCGATTCGAGTACGAGTTGCTCATAGCTTTTTAGCTCGAAATGACGACCTTACTCTTAGATAGATATCATCTACCATCTTTGCCTTTCTTTTTCCTCCCTTATATTGTCCTCTTTGGCACCCATGACCTAAAAGCTTTGTGATTGATAGCTTGGGGAAGACTGAAGAAATCGTGGTATTTACAGTTATGTACTGGGTATCAGGACTAGGTAATTTCTTTAGTGCTTTGTGTATTTTGTTATTGTTGTCTACTTTGTGCGTGAAAGATCTGTAAAAGGAAAGACGGTCTCTGAGCAAACAACTATTAGATATTCCCCTAGCTATATTCTAGACCATTTTAGAAGACGCGAATTTCCGAGCCCCAAGTACTGGAGAAAATATCACATCATGCCCACTTGGTAAGGTTGCAGAGGAGTTAGAGTTTGGTTAGTGTTAACCTCAAATCCCTGGTCTATTGGAACAAGGCTTTAGCATTCATGTTATTGTTTAACTTCATATATATTCTTCGTCATTGAATATGGTATTCAAATGTCTTTTCTTTGTACTTGGGTTGTTGAGATTGGATTGATTGCAGAGAGAAAGGCGTCGTATGGAACGCGAAGCTTCCATGAGAAAGGGCTCTATGTCGGCTTAGCCCCAGCTTCAACATTAAGCTCCCTCTTATTATGGACGAATTAGTCAGAGGACCATGTGTCAGAGATCGGTTGCATTCTGCGGTACTGATATGCACATCAGACAAAACGAGCACTAGCAAAATGAATTTTTTCTTCATAACAGCTTACGGTTAAAACAAGTAGCTTATTGGCTTCTGTGAGTACCAAACTTCCCTTTGTGTATCCCAGAATCTTAAGCTTTAGTCGAAATTTAACAGTCGGTCTTGCAGCTGGTCTTGGCTTCCTTATCACTCTTGTAAATACTTTTGCTGATTATATATATTTATCCATTTTGATCCTCATGCTTGAAGCAACCATCTTTCTTTTATTTTTTTAAAGAATTTCAGTTCCTTTTATAAAATTTCATAGCAGTAAAATATTTTTAGGATATAAAGTGTTCAAAATTCAGGTATGACATGTGAAAATTGAAGTGAAAGCTAAAGATACTGACATGTATTGAAAGACTTTGAGTAGAAGCTCAGTATGAAAAGTGCAGGCTGTTTTTATGTAGGATGTGTCTGTCATCTGCCATGAATATTGGGACGCACTCATGTGAGTCATGTCTTATGTAAATCCTTAGGAAAAGGACTGGAAAATTCTAAACCAAAAGAGGAGAGACAGTTTGGTTGTATTTGAACTATTTTTGCAATTTTCTTATTTCCTGAATTTGATTGGAAACAAAGAAAACTTCAGGGCATTTTTTTGTAAGTGGATGGAGGATTTAGCTGACAACGAAATGGAAAATTTAATATGTACAGGATATATAATATGTATATCAATAATTGAGCATGTGAATCTTTAGTATGCAACAAAAACCGCCTGGCTAAAGGACGTAAGCATTAGTTAGCTGATAATTGAGCTAAACTCATGGGTGATAGTGATTGTACATGTTCAATGCTACTCCCTCCGGTCTTTATTAGTTTACCCGTATTCCTTTTTGGGATGTCCCTTATTAGTTTACCCATTTCTTTTGTTTCTATTTTTGGAATGGGACCACTAACTTTCCATCACACATACATTTAACTTTAATATAAAATAATAGTTTATCTTTCTTCCTGTGTTCCACAATATTAGATCTCCTAAAACTCGCAAGCAGTTAAACGTAAACTAATAAAGACAAATGAGGAATGGTTGAGATTCGTGAAAGCTTCTAGCTCATATTGCTTCTTCTATCTTTTGGGAGTTCGAGTTTGTTAGAGTTGTGCATGGGCTGTCCCGGCATAGCCAGGCCCAATGGTGGGTCATGGCCCCTCACGGTCACCAATTTAAATATTGGCCGGAGGCTAGCACAACGGGCCAGCACGCCTCTTAGCTTGCTCACTTTAAACCAAAAACGAATAAAATAGAATTTTTTAAGGGAGTCTGCTGACACGACACGTAGGTTTGACTATGCTTGGTCCCCTTTTTAAAAAAATTGGTACAATTATAGTCTAGCACGATTTTCCCTTAGCCCATTGGCCCATCACAGCCCATAGCACTATATTCTTTGAGTAATTTTTTTTTTGCTTCCTGAACATATGCTATATCTATAATTATTTTTAAACATTTAGTTTTCAATGTAACTAGTTACTCCATAATATTTTATTTTCTTTAAAAAAACAGTTTTAACAAAACACTGCACTTAAAGCTTTCTAATATTACTACTCCGGCCACTGTGTCTTGCTCAAAACTCTAAGCTTTACTTAAAAAGTTGACAAATGGTAACAAAAAGAAAGTACTAACTGTTTTATTGGTTTTAAAATTTAGTCTCTTTCATGCCTTCCAAGATACATGTATATGAATATGAATGCATGCAGTTGGCATCTATTAATCGACTAATTGGTATCAAAAGGAAACAACTTTGTTAATGGTTTTAATAATTTAGCCTCATCCATCTCATTCAGGGAACATGAAAATGAATATGATGCAATTGGCATCTATGCTGTTCTAAACTTCTTATTTTGCTTTGTAATCGAGCTATGGGCCTATGGCTATCCTTTGTTCTAAAAAAAAGTGACCTTTTTCTTTACATTACCAAATAAATTCATTATGTAACCAAATATATCTGCCAAGAACATTTTCCAAACTAAACGTAGGAGCAAAACTAGCAAAAAAGATCATCTAAAGGAGTTTTTTACCCTTTACATCCCCAAGTTTGGACTTTTGGTGAAATAGTAGTATGATGTGGGGAATTTACGTTCCATTTAATATATAATAGAAATTAATAAAAAATAATCTATTTTTGAAATGTATTTTGTTTGTTTTTTAGGGTATTTTCAATCTTTACTTTAGTTACAAACTAGATATGATAGTATAACTTTTCACGAATAAGTCAAAATTAGACTTGTTATATATTAGATTTTTGCATAAATAATTTTTAATCCACTATTTCGAAACAATCATTCATTCACAAAATATAACCACCTTTCCTCTAAGATCCTATGTCAGAGTTGACTAAATTAGCCTTATATGCACATGATGCGTGCGAAAGTGGATAGAAAGCTCAGATGCATAATAATATGTGCAAAAATTTGTTCACAAAGTTCGCTATATTCTTTTTGTTTTGTTTTCTAAAAACCAATAAATTAGAGAAGTTCAATTGTTTTTTGTTAATTGAAAGGTATAATGGTAAGAGAGGGTGGACGGTGGACACCAATCCTAATCTAGATCAAATTTTGCTACTTTGTGGAAAACAATTAATATTAGAAGAAAATGAAACTATTGTCATTTCCTATTTAGGGTTGTAACTTTATTAATACTATAAGATATCTTTTAGGTGGGGGGCCTAAAATCCCCATAATCTGTATCTCCTCCTTTTAATCCTTTTATTATATGGTTTCCATTAATTATGGCAAAAGGTGAAGAACCAAGCTTTGGTGGGTGCATGGGAAGGTAGAGAATCAGGTTATCTGGGAATGAAAATGGGACCAATTTAGCGGACCCCACAATGCAAATGCAATTGCAATTGCAATTGCAATTGCAAGAGAAGAGAAAGTGTTAAGTGTGTGCACGCTTTGTCTCTCTCATTACGCAACCCCATGTGCTTACCTTTGCATCCCTCTCACATGTGCACTTGTCCCATGTTATTGTTATCGTTTCCCCAACTTTTTCTTTTACTTCATTTTTATCAAAATTAATTAAAAAAAATTATTTTTTTCTCATTTAAATTATGGGATCTTTTACAACTTTATTTTGTTTTTCCTACTTTCTCATCATCTAACATTTGTTATATTGTTTGTCTCCTAGACTTGGGTTGTTCCTACTTGTTACTTACTTGAAGATTCCTTATTGTATTTGATTGTGATTGTTATCTAGTCAAAGTTTAAGATATCTGAATTAAGGAATCCCATTTTATCTTAAGAGAAAGATACATTCTTCTCAAAGCTTTTTCTAAATCATAGAAAAAATTAGGTGAACAGACCCTAAAGAATATTGAATTATGTTGTATATTAACATGTTCTCCTTTTAGTTGGATATTTGTCTTGTTTTACCAGGTAATGTAGCGGGCCTGGACCGAGGCCCTATCGCTAGCTGAATTCCCAGCTCAGTAAGCACAGACCCTCCTTCTCCCCTCCCACTCCCATCTTTGTTTCTCCCTCGGATCGAACACGGGTATCTCCCTTCGAAAACAACAAAGGTACAACTAGAGCAAAGCTCACATGGTACCTTTTGGTTGGATATGTCAACAATATCATCGATGCATTACTTGTGATTGCTAAAAAAATATATACATTTTTTCCCAATTTTGGTTTTGTGTTAAAAAAATGAACGAAAAGATAAGGAAAACTTCACTTTCTTATAAATTAGGGTCTAAATTATACTTCATCCATCCCATAATATAGTGCTTACATTTCTTTTTTAGTGTCCCAAAATGTTGTACCTATTTTCTTTTTTATCAATTTATTTGGACTAAAATATCCTTCATTTCTACATAAATTTCCCAAAATCCCCTTACCTTTTTTTCAAAATATGTGCGCCTGTTTATTGTTTATTTGTTTTACATCATTCCAATGAACATTTATTACTTTTTATTTTATTTCAAAGAAAAAAGAAAATTAAAAACTAGTTCCAAGACAAAAGTACCAAAAAAACACATAAATATTTTTTTTGGGAGATCCTACTACTCCTTCCATTTTTCTTAATTCCCATGAAAAATGAGAAGTGAGCATTATATTATGGGACATAGGAAGTAATTTGTAATTTTAAACGTTAAAGGCCCTTATATTACTTTTGTCAACATCATTGTCACTAACATTAAATTCAGGTCCTAGACATAAGATTTAGAGACTTTAAGTTTTTAAAGATAAAGAAAACTCAAACTTTACATTTATTATGTACTCCCTCCGTCCCTAAATAGAGTGCCCATTTCTTTTGGGCACAAGTATTAAGAAGAAATCATGTGTATGATTTTAGTTGTATTAAATCACAATTAAATATAGAAGTTGGTACACTTTTTATGAATTGTTTATTAAGGAGAGAGAATGTGTGGGTCATATGGGAAAGTGGGTGACATTATAAAAGTTGAAAGCAAAATAATATTTTAATTGGTGGACCCATACCAAATAAGGAAATGGGAAATCTATTTGGGACAAAAATAAATGGAAAAATGGGCACTCTATTTAGAGACGGAGGGAGTAGATGATAGTTAACTGGGGAGTATATAATTCATTACACTAATGGAGTGGAAGTCCGTAATTCTTCAGCTACCTTTGTTGGGAGGATTTTGATGAAAAAGAAAGGAAAATAACAGGAAAATATTTAAATGACTTTTTCATGTTGGGTTCCAAAAAAATATAGAGGATTCTATAGGACTATAAGTTTCATATACGACCGTCTTATCATGATTTATAGTAAGACGTGGGTAACTTATTGTCTTGAAAAGGTCACTTATTGTACAAGTGACCCCTTTAAGAAACGGGATGACTCATCATCTAAAAGTAACCCTTTTTAACTCATAAAAAAGACTCTTATAACTTACGAAGTGACCTTTTCGGGGAACAAAGTGAGGTGGGCTTACACTAATTTTATGATGAGGCAGTCTAACACAAGATCACTTACTATTATAGGAAGTGGAAGGAAGTGATGGACAAAGAATATGATGAATCTTCATTTTCCTTTTCTCCCAAAATTGGGGAAATTTGGGAGGAAAGACAACTTAAGGGTGTCCTTTTCGCCTTACAAAAGTAAGTTTGAAAGGTTGATCAGTTTTAATCATGTGTGAATTTAAGGTGAAATCAGAGCTTCTCGGGTGCAAGTGGGTGTAACAAGTTCTGTTCAAATAAGTTCATGTGAAGAGATGCACCGTACCCTAGGAAGTTGACATTTTTTTATGTCCCCTTCCATTCCTTGGGTTAATAAAGCTAATTGAATTGGATTCCTTCAAAATCTTTACTGTTGAATTGCCAAATTGGTATAAAAAAGAGGTTTTTTTTTTTACAAATTGGTATAGAAAAATTCATCGGCAACATATTGCATACAAGCACTTTGACAAATTGGTATAAATTAAACAAACAGCTCCATCATCATATTGACCTAGTTTCTTGTTGGATTTAACTCTATGCTGCTGGATTTAGCTTAAATTCGTACTTATACAATAAAATAAACTATTCTAAATCTCATTTCACTTTATTTTTGCTCAATTTTTCCTTTCAAATGACACAATAATATTAATAATAATGATAATGAGTATTAGGGAAAAATATAATAAGGGGATAATGGTGCAAAAAGGGTGAAAATATGATGTTTACGATAATGTATTAATATTACATGTGAGTTCATGTTAAATCCGACGCCAGAGTTATTTTTTTATTCCAATTTGTGAAAGTGCCTCTATTCTTTATATCAATATGTGATTGATAATTTTTTTTTACCAATTTAGCAAAGACCCAACTTTAAATTTTTTTATACCAATTTGGTAGTTTGGCCATCTTTCTACTAAACCAAACTATGAAAAAATTAATTACTTTCTTTTCTCTTCCTTTCCTTTCTATTTTTCTCCTCTACTAAAAATTTACCAAACAAAGAAGTAAAAGAAACTTCTAGATTCTAGATTGATCATTAGAATGAAAAAAAAAACTTTCCAATAAGTTTCACTTACCTATGGAGGACTAAATTAACAAAGTATAACTTCATATATTTTTGTCAACCAAACTAACCCATACGGCCATATATTCTTTTTACTCCACAATAACTTCTACTTACCATAAATTTGTTAATAAACCAAACAAGCAATAAACCTATTAAACATTGATCTATCACGAGTTAGATAGACTCGGATAATCCATCGCACACTCATGTGTACCATGTGCATATAGTGTTAATTTCCACCATATGGGAACATCGCTTCTTGATACGTTCCAAGCTATCAAAATGCGGAAATCTCTTATAATCAAATTTGTTTTTATAATCTGGTTCATTAAGAAAGAAAGGAATGATATTATTTTTAATAATGCTTCATTCAATAATCATAGAATCCTTCACAAAGCTAAATTTCTTTTTCAAAAATGGAAATTACGTACTACGCTTGATTCTTGCCAACTCGCAGGTACTACTTTCACTTCTCACATTCAAATCTCTGCATCACCACGCCATCATGCCATCATTCCCGTGGCCTGGGTTCCACCACCTCCATCCTTTTTCAAGCTCAATTTCGACGGGTCGGTAACCAACAACTCTGCGGCTGCTGGAATAATTATTCGTAACAACCAAGGAGATCTCATCATTGCAAAAAGGTCTTATAACAACCAAGGAGAAGCTTATAACTTAGGAATTGCCCCTGTTTTTGTTGTTGAGGCCACGACTCTTCAAAAAGGTCTTCTTTTAGCTTTACAACGGGGTATTCAGTATATTCATATCGAAGGTGATAATCTTTTAGTGATCAATGCGGTCAACAATATTTGGAAAGCTCCCTGGCAAATTCAACTCATTGTAGAAGATATTTAAGCCCTTCTTCGTCGCTTCGTTTCTTATCGCATTCAACACATATATCGGGAAGCAAACAAGGCTGCTGATTGGATAGCTAATGTCTACCACTTAGTTCAGTCTTCATTTATAATTGAGCATTGTACTTCTTCTGCGCTGCATAAAATCCTTGTAAATGACATTTTAGGTGTTCCCCTCGAGAGGAGGGTCTCCTAAAATTTATTTTCTTACCTTTATAAAAAAATGTGCATATATATAGTGTTGGAGATATAGAGTATAATGGTGATTTGGTTCATGATATGTTTGTTTGGGTAACTTGGTTATGGTGTCGTAACTCGAACAATACATGGTATATATTTTATGCTATATAGATGTCGTAGGCATTGCCAACACAGCCACAATGTGGGCATTGCACGACTGAACGCAGCCACAACTCCAACTCGCACCACCCGAGGGATGTCGCACCTCGCGACTTGGTGGAGAGACAACTCGCACCTCGCGAGCATTGTCGCAACTCGCGACACAAGGCATTAGCAAGAACACGAGCCAGCATGTAGCAAGCCAGGCAGAAGGAGCTCGTGACTCGCGACCTTGCTGGGCTTCCCAGCTCGCGACTCGCGACGGCTTCTTGTTTCGTGGTGTTTCGCGTATTGTCTAACGGTTACTCGAGGCGTTGTGTTGGTTCGTTTAGGATATTCTGAAGCGTTATAGCATGAATATAAATATGAGAACAATCATATGATGAACAAATGATTAGAAACTCTCTCTTTTCATGTTTGCACGAAAACACTCAAGATCAAATATGATATTCTTCATCATCACAAATCTCTCATAAACTTGTTTCCATTTGATAGTGTTCATAGTAAGCGTGACTACTATTGTTTCTTTTTCGTATCTCAAAGGTGAATTCCATGTAACCCGTGCTTTTCGAATAAAGTCGGAATATTACTTTTGGGAAAGTGCATCACGCGTAGAAGATTGTTCTATCTTGTGACCCTTGTATTTTAGTAGTTTTCCTAACATACAGTGCTTTCTATTTTGCTCATTTGGAGATTTCCTACTCTATTTATTTGTTCATTTAGATCTCTCTAAATGAGCAAATGAACCCATGTATTTAAGTGCATGATAAACCAAGGTGTCATGTAATAGAACCTACCAAAATCCATAATGTCATTGAAAAGATAACAAGAAAACCATCAATATGATTTAACATATACGTAAAGAATGAAAAATCATCATTATATAATATGCATTAAGCTTCAAACAAACAGTGATAGACTAGTAGTTAAATTATTATTGAGTGACAAGCATAGAGAGCCTGATTAACTACATTGATGTTTTGTCTTTTCCAAACAGGCTAAACATTAACCCATAATTTGATACGTTAGGTAGCGTGTTGAGAATTGACATTTGGTTAATTAATTGATAATAGACTAATTAAGTAAGCCATCAATGAATGATTAACCAAATTCATAAAAGTTGCTTTTGAAATTCTATACTTAACGAAGTTAATCATGCGTGCGTATCAAAAGTTCTTATTTCTCTTTTAATAATAAAAATAAAGGACAACCTTACCTCACCAGAAGAAAAAGACTTCACAGTCCGTTTGATAGTTGGTTATAAATGGTGGTAATGGAAATGAATTTGTTTGTAAATTTAGGGGTATAAGTGGATTGGACTTTGTCAAATCCAAATCCAGTCCAAAGTATTTTGGACTCGAGAAATTGATTCCAAGTCCGATCCAAATATTTTTTGAGTCCAGTCCAATCCAATCCGATAATTTTTTCTTGAGTCCGAATCCAGTCCAGTCCGATTATTATACTTTTTTCCCCCGATTTAGATTCAATGATTCACAACGTTTTCTCATAATTGAATTTGAAAAATTAAGCTCATTATATCCATTCCATAAAATAAGTCACATACATCTTTTATATTATATATATAAATATTAAATATATATACATTATATATATAAATATTAAATATATATTATATATAAAATATTTTTGGACTGGACTGGACTTATTGGATTCCAAAGGGGTGAGTCCAAATCCAGTCCGAAAATATTTAGACTCGAAAATTTGAGTCCGAGTCCAGTCCAAAAAAATTTCTATCCAGTCCAGTCCGACAAGTTTGGATTGGACTCTGGAATTTTCGCAGTCCGCTTACACCCCTATGTAAATTTGTTAGAAATCATTGGTCATTCCCATGTTAATGCTAATTTATCCTAAAGTGTCTATTTTTCTTCTTAAATTTTCATTCCCATCCAAGGTGATAATGAAAATTGTTTCCCCTTGGAGAAAAAACACAAGTTTAGGGGTGAGATTGCTTCCGCATGGAGAAAAAAAACACAAACTTGAGGGTGTAAATTTTGCCTCCCCATGGAGATTTTAAGGATGTTTCCCTTGTAATGTTACAATTATAATTCATTCTCATTACCACCATTTATTAACGACTACCAAAAGGGCAGTAAGGGTTTTTTTATGTTTTATCTCTAATTTTGTTGCAAATCTTCATTATATTCTCACATTTTTTAGAGTCTTCTCAGTATTTCCGTGTTTATGTTTTATGTCAATGATTCCCCTACTATTATTTCTCAATCTCATTTAATATATTCCATTGTTTAAATGTTTCATGAACTCTAAACACATTTTTTGGGAATTAAAAAACTCATTCAACTAAGTAATGTCCGTGTTAAGTTGGAATTGCCAGGGCTTGGGCAACCCTAGGACAGTTAATGCTCTCCAAACGTTATGTTGGAGAGATAGGCCTAATATCGTTTTCCTAATGGAGACGATGATTGACGCAAAAGATCTTGAAAAAGTTAGGAGTAGATGTGGTTTTACTAATGGCTTATGTTTGAGTAGTAATGGTCTTTCGGGAGGCTTAGGATTGTGGTGGCGAGATTTAGACGTTCAGATTAAGTCTTTTTCAGAGCACCATATAGCAGCTACTGTTCTGAATGACTCTAATGAACCTTCTTGGTGTGCTATGGGGGTTTATGGATGGACCGAGACTTCTCAAAAAGTGCAAACATGGCGATTGATGCAAATGTTGAAACAAAATTGTGAGTTACCGGTGCTGATGTTCGGAGACTTTGATGAAATTATGAGCAATTCAGAAAAGGATGGTGGTGTAGCACGATGCGAAAGACAAATGGACGCTTTTCGAGAAACTATGGATATATGTGCTTTACATGATTTGGGTTATAAGGGTAGTCCTTTCACTTGGCAGCGCGGGAACTCCCCGAGAACTCTTGTTCGGGAACGTCTTGATCGTATGCTGGCGGATGAAGAATGGTGCAACATATATCCATCCTGGGAGGTGTTACATCTTGCATCTTACAGATCTGACCATACTCCTTTGCTCTTGAAAACAGGTGTTAATGATTCCTTCAGGCGCCATAATAAACTTTTTAAGTTCGAAGCGATGTGGCTATCGAGTGATGAATGTGAAGCTGTTGTTTCGAGTGCTTGGAAAGAAGTTGTGAGTGAATCAGCTCCTACTAGACTGGCCCACGTTACTACAAAGCTTTCTACATGGGCTTCTGTGACTTTTGGTGACATTAAAAAGAAGAAGAAGCAAGCTTTAAAAGATCTTCAAGAAGTGCAGCTCCACCCACCTGACGCAGCAACCATTGCAAAGTGCAAGTCTCTCTCTGCGACGTTAGATGAATTACACAGATGGGAAGAGTCGTACTGGCATGCTCGAGCTCGTACTAATGAAATCAAAGATGGGGACAAAAATACTAGCTATTTCCATCATAAGGCTAGCCAGAGAAAACGACGCAACATGATCCAGGGACTTAATGATGAAGCTGGCGAGTGGAAGACTGATTATGATGAGGTATGTGCGATTGTGGAAAGGTATTTTTCGAATATTTTTTCTTTTGACAATCCGGTGCATTTTGATGAGGCTTTAGAAGGTCTTCCATTCTGTGTTACTGCTGATATGAATAACATGCTGGGTATTGAACCAACTGGTGAAGAAATCCGCAAAGCTTTATTTGATATGCACCCAAATAAAGCACCTGGGGTAGATGGGTTACATGCTCTTTTTTACCAGAAATTTTGGCACATCCTTGGCCATGATATTATCTCTTATGTGAAGTCTTGGTGGCATGGACAAATTAATTTGCGAACTATCAATAAAACATGTGTGGTTCTAATCCCTAAATGTGCGAGCCCGAAAGCAATGACGGAGTTTAGACCTATTAGTTTGTGTATGGTTATTTATAAAATCATTTCTAAGACACTTGCTAATAAGTTTAAACCTCTCCTGGAGTCCATTATATCTCCTAATCAAAGCGCCTTTGTACCTAAAAGGTTGATAACTGATAATGCGCTAGTGGCTTTTGAGATTTTCCATGCTATGAAGCGTAGTGGGGAAGGTCGAGATGGTACTTGTGCTTAGATATGAGCAAAGCATATGATAGGGTGGAATGGGGCTTTTTAAGGAGGGTTATGATGAAGATGGGGTTCTGTAATGAGTGGATAGGCAGAATAATGGATTGTGTCACCAGTGTGTCTTTTACTTTTAAGATAAATGGTGCTATTAACGGCTCTTTGACTCCCACTCGTGGATTACGACAAGGTGATCCTTTATCTCCCTATTTATTTCTTCTTTGTCTTTGGACGCGTTCTCATGCCTCATTGCTAAAGCAAAGAAGGGAGAAGTTGATACATGGAGCCCGAGTTTGTAGAAGGGCACCGAGGGTCTCTTATTTGTTCTTTGCGGATGATAGCATCCTCTTTAATAAAGCTTCGTGCAAGAATGCTCTAAGGTTGCTTGATATTATCCGGACATACGAGAGAGCATCCAGGTCAAAAGATTAATCTTAGCAAAACAAGTCGCCTTTAGTAAGAATGTGAATATGGAGTGCCGCAAGGAGATTACGAGACTTTGGGAGTGCATGAGGTTGATCGACATGAAAAATATTTGGGTCTGCCTACTATTATCGGAAGATCAAAGAAAGTGGTGTTTGCTTGCCTAAAGGAGCGAATTTGGAAGAAACTGCAAGGATGGAAAGAAAAATTATTATCTCGCCCAGGTAAAGAAATTCTGATTAAAGTTGTTGCTCAGGCGATTCCTACGTATATGATGAGTGTTTTTCGAATTCCAGATGGGTTGATTGATGAGATTCATAGTATGTTGGCCCGGTTTTGGTGGGGAACAAAAGATGCGGTTCGCAAGATGCATTGGCATAGTTGGGATTCTCTTTGTTTTCCAAAATCTATGGGAGGTATGGGATTTAGAAACTTACATTGCTTTAATCAAGCTTTACTTGCTCGACAAGCTTGGCGTTTGAGTTTGGATTCCACTTCTCTTTTGCATATGACCCTTAAAGCAAGATATTACAAGCATAATGATTTTTTAGGGGCTCGCCGGGGCAATTACCCTAGCTATTCTTGGAGGAGTGTGTGGGGTGCCAAGTCTCTACTGCTAGAGGGGCTAAAATGGCGGGTTGGGGATGGTAAGAGTATCAAGGTGTGGGATGAAGCATGAGTCTTTGGGGACACGTCTACAGTTGTTCCGACCCTCGGAAATAATAGTAATCCGGATATGTATGTATCTGATTTACTGGATTATGAAGGGGGTGGGTGGAATGTGTCAACAGTACATGAGACGAAGAATGGGCGATGGTGCTGAATATTCCGCTTTCATGTTTTTGGCCGAGTGATAGTAGGTACTGGTGGCCTGCACGTGATGGGGTTTTCACGGTTCGATCATGTTATTGTCTTGGTCGCCTTGGGCATCTGAAAACTTAGGAATTGCAATATGGAGCAAGCGAAGCTGAGAGATGGAAGAAGGTGTGGAATGTAGGTGGTCCTCCAAAGTTGAGTCATTTTCTTTGGCGTGCGTGTAAGGGCAGTCTTGCGGTCAACGAGCGCCTCTTTTATCGCCATGTTAGACCATGTAGTATGTGCCAGATTTGATCAACAGAACCAGAAACTATTATACACACACTCTTTGAGTGTAAGTATGCGAGGGAGATATGGGGAAACAGCGACTTCGCGACGCTGTTAGCAGATGCTCCTGTTAACTCCTTTGCTGAGAGATTTGAATGGCTAGCTGGCAGAGTAGATGTGCATGATTTTCGGATGCTATGTACCCTCATGTGGGCTATCTAGTTCTGTCGAAACAAGGCTATATTTGAGAATGAGTCGCTGACTTCTGCTGTGGTGGTCTCGAATTTTATCAAGTTGGGTCTCGATTCTTGTGATTATCTTTGGGAAGGTGTTTCGAAACATGGCAAAGCAAAGACCTAATCTTGTTTCATCCCGCTTCCTCCTCCTTGTGGTGTCTTTAAGGTAAACTTCGATGCTCATATATGTCATAATGGGGGGGTCGGTTTGGGTGCTGCTATTAGGGACGAAAAGGGGGCTCTTGTGACTGCTGGGTTTTGGCGTAGAACGGAATGTTGGGATGTTCATATGGCAGAGGCGGCAGTAGCTCGCTTTGGTGTATGCTTGGCGAGACAGTTGGGATTTCAAAGGATTGTGCTGGAAGGTGACTCACTATCAGTCATCAACTCTCTGAGGCACAAAGAAGATGGAGCTGCTCCTATATTTTTATTGTTTGATGATATTCATAAGTTTGCTGTTGGTTTTTCTTCTTTTTCTGTTTCTCATGTTAAGCGGGTAGGAAATGTTGTTGCTCATTTACTTGCTAGGTGGGAGTCTAATTCTATGTCGAAAATTGTATGGTTGGACTCTTTTCCCCAAAGTATTTTAACTTTGGTGGATCTCGATTTGGTTTAATACATTTTTCCCGCTTTTCAAAAAAAAAAAAAAGTAATGTCCGTTTAACATCATTCAATTATCGGTTATCGGTTTTAAGATTTTCCAACATGAATTTAAACTTAGTTATACTTAGAGTTATTATGTATATATTTTGAAAACTGACGACGAAAAACTAAAATCTACGGGCTTGTTCATTAAGCTAAAAACTGACACTTTTAAGTTTATTATACCTCTCATATCATGTGACTTTTACATTTATAAAACAAAAAACTAGAACTGGCAGTGATGCTAAATGAGCCCTACTTTTTCAGGATTCCATATTTCTTTTTTAGTTTTCAAGTAGCTAAAAAACTCGAAACAAGAAAGGATAACAAACATAACATAAATTTCTTGTTATAAGATGGTGAAAAAGCAAATTTAACTGAATACTTCTCACTATATAGGTTACATTAGATTAAGGGTTGCATATATCAAGACACTTAAATTAATTAGATTGATTTTGAACCCTAAGTATGTGAGATTATAACTCATAGTTTGGTTCTCCAGCAAAAACGAAAAGATAATAATATATTAAGAGATAATTAGTAAAATTATATTTATATAATATATTATGTGCAAAGCCTGAAATACCATAATATAAATGTATGCATGTTAATTTTAATAATTAAATAATATGATGAATTTATTTTTTGAAATGCCGGACTTTGGGAGAAACATTCAAACTCCACAACTGGACCCAAGTTTTATGAAAATTATCAAAAGTGCAAGATTTCCCCACCATATATGCAGTTTTAACATAATAATCACCATTCTTAGTAAAGGCCCATGTAAGATAGTCAATCGGCATCCAATCATTGATGGGAATTGACAAAATTGCACGGGCATTGTCCTCCGGAAACGCCCCCAAGATCATCTCAGTACGCCAAGTTTGGCTAGGTGCATCAATTAAGTCACAAACCTTCTCAACTCCGTTAATGGGCTCACCTTCCAAAAATCTACTGCCATCCTTACACACCCATGGATCGTTCCATACCTTAATGCTCAAACCATTTCCTACTCTCCACAATAAACTTTCCTTCAACAGAGATTTTAGACCCCCCAAATGCTCCTCCGAGACTAATTACTCATAGGACCTATAAAGGACTAAAAATATGAAGAATTCGGGTAGTACTTCACCTTTACACATACCCAAACAAAGACTCCGGAGCTTGCACTAACCTCCACACCTGGCGTCCCAGGAGAGTTTCATTAAAAACTCCCAAATCCAGAAATCCAAGACCACCGAGGCACTTTGGATTAGAAAGGGACTCCCAACTTTTCCAATGCATCTTCCATTCCGTCCCCTTCTGACCCCACCAAAAGCGAGCCATGGCCGAACGGATAGATTGGACAACAGACACCGACACTTTATAGACACTCATAACATAAGTAGGGATAACTTGTACTACAGCTTTCAGCAAAACTTCCTTTTCGGCACGGGATAACAACTTCTCTTTCCAACCTTTGAGCTTTTTCCAAATTCGATCTTTCATCTCAGCAAAAATCACTTTCTTAGAACGTCCCATGAAAGTGGGAACACCTAATTATTTTGGATGTTTGTCAACAAGTCTCATAGCCAAAAAAATCCGTCAACTAACAATAATATTAACACACGATCTTCTGATGCCCCGAGTTATTAACATTTTCATGTTAAAAAATACGGATTTTTCACCAGGTTCCCCTAAGTTTTACAATTATTCACCGGGTACCCTCGCAGTTTCCAAAATGCACAAGGTGCCCCTGAGGTTTTGAAAAATTATCAGAATACCCTTAATGACTAACGGTCGTTAACTCCGTTAGTCATTAAGGCTAAATCAACCCCTAACTAACCTAATTAATACTTATTAATCCTAATTAACTCTAATTATCTCTAAATGAACCTCATTAACCTTAGTTAATTAAATCTCCATCCCCTCCTCACCTACCAGCCACCCCAACCACCACCATGCCACCATACCAGCCACCACCACCCCGAAGACCTCCCCGTCCCATTCCCCACCGCCGAAAACCTCCCCCTCCTCCCTTCCCGACCAGAAAACTCCCCCTCCCCTTCCCCATCCCCTGAAAACCTCCTCCTCCCCTTCCCCCTCAGAAAACCTCCCCCTCCCCTTCCGACCCGAAAACCTTCCCCCTCTCCTTCCCCCGACCTTATAAAAGCGGTTTTCGGGGTCGGAGGAAAGGGAGGGGGCGATTTTCGGCGGGGAAGGGGGGGGAGGTATTCGGGATGGGGAAGGGGAGGGGCGTTTTCGACGGTGGGGAAGGGGAAGGGAAGGTTTTCGGGGGCTGGGGACAGGAGGGGGCGGTTTTCGGCGTGGTGGTGGCTGGATGGGAGGCTGAGTAAGGGCTTTTAGGCCGTCGGTTGAGAATTTGGCCTTTAGGACAAACGGAATTTACGGAAACTTAACGGCAGGGTCAAGTCATGATTTTTCGAAACCTCAGGGGCACCTTGTGCATTTGGAAACTGCGAGGGTACCCAGTGAATATTCGTAAAACTCAGGGGTACCTGGTGAAAAATCCGTAAAAAATATCATTTAATGTTGCATAGCTTATTGGTCAGAACTTTTGTATATTAACTTGAGGTCATGTGGTCCAATCTTATATGAAACATGTTTTTAATTTTTTTAAATATGCATAATGATGACATGGAATGAAACAATTAAGGTAAGAGTGCCACGTGGATCATAGACATGTTTGAGAACGCTTTTTAATATATTAGTATAGATTTTTTTTATCCAGATACAACTTCATATTAGTTGAGAATGAGAATATAACTATATAATCTATACAAGAAAACCACGATAGTCTATACAAACACTGATCCTTCTCTAAACTATAAGAAAACATCATAATATCCAAATCTCCAATCCTTGTGTTAAAGTATATTGTGGCCTGTGGGCTGTGGGATTCCAGTTGGTAAATTGAGTTTTATCTTTTTTTTTTTTGACAGGGAGTTTTATCTTTTTTCCCGTTGGTAAAATGGAAGCAAATAACACTCCTATTTGGGTGGCGGCAGGTATCTAGTAATCTAGAAGACTAAAAAAGAATAGGAGTCAATAAATCAGGGAATGAAAACAGAACAAATCAGAACAGAACAAATCCATCACATTTCACGTGTCAACAATCTCATCACCCAAATTAATCCCACTTTTCATTCTCTAAACATGAACCAATTATTTAATTTCACTAATCAAACTATCAAACCCATTAATCAAAGGAAGCTTTTTGAGTGGCTACAATAAAATTGTAGTCACTGCAATTATTTAATCTCAATCCTCTATTTTTAGTGACTCATATTGTTCATTGATTTTGTTGACCTTTATGACATTAAAAAAATTTACCGGAAATCAGGTGAACAATTAATTATGAATTTGTTAATATATAACTGTTAATTGGGAAAAACTTTGTCTACCCACTTGGTCATCTACCCATTAGAGATAGACTTCAATAATTAGTGGAGTCTAACTCAGCAGAATTAACTATTTCTAATGAGTAGTCTACTCCGTGGGTAGATGTAGCAATCTCCCTGTTAGTTTTAGTTTAATTATAAAAGTCAACTAAATAAATAGTATAGCTCTATGATTAAAAATTAATGGTTTATACTAAACAAGTTATCACGGCTATAATTTTACTGTACCCATTGTAAAATTATCCTTAATTAAAAACCCCTTAAACATACCAAAATTCCAATTAAATCCCCGCCTAAAAACCCCCTTTATAAAATCTCATTCAAAATCAAAATCCCCAATTTCAAAAAAGCCACAAAACAAAACCCACATTCACATACACACATCACTCACTTTCTCTCTCCTCTTATTTTTTTTCAAAAAAAAAAACTCATTCCCCAAACTCACTCTTCCTCTCTTTCTCTCTCTCTCTCTCCTAATATTCCAACAGCTAAAATAGTACCACTACTACTTTCTTTCTCCTACTACTACTACTTTAATTTCTAGATTGAAAATTTGAAATCCCCCTTTTTAATTTTCTAGGGTTTGTTTATTCCGACAAAATCAAACCAGATCTCGCCGGAAAATTCAAAATGGCTAACGGAGAAGTGACGGCAGCGCCGGCGAGATTGACGTCATCAGCATCGTTTAAGTATAGGAAAAAGAGTGGCGGACATTCTAGAGTAAATTCTGAGGTTGAAGATGTTGTTCATTTTTTACATGGTTCTGATCCTGTTCGTGTTGAGCTTACTCGCCTTGAAAATGAAGTTCGAGGTTTTTATTTTCTCTCTCCTCTTTTTTTTTTTTGAAGTTTGATCGCCATTTTTGAGTTTGGTACATGTTTTATGATTTAATTGATTGCATTTTTTTGGGAGAAATTTAACTACTTTTTGAGTTTTCATTTTTTTGGTGAAATTTGATCGCCATTTTTAAGTTTGGTACATGCTTTAGGATTCAAATGATTGTGTTTTTTTTTGGGAGAAATTTAACAACTTTTTGGGTTTTCATCTTTTTGGTGAAGTTTGATGGATGATTTAGGATTTAATTGATAGTTTTTTTTGGGAGAAATTTAACGACTTTTTGGGTTTTTATATATATATATTTGAATTTTTTCTCTGTTTTTTTTGTGGGTTAGTATTTTATCGGCATTTTGGTACTTTGATGAAGAAAGGAGTTGGAAAAAAATTTGACTTTTTGGGTTGTGTTTAATGGAAAGTTTGTGGTAGAATTTGATTATTCCTCATGGGTTAATTTTGATTTAATTCGCATTTTCAAATTGTTACTGCAATATAAAAGAAATGGGGTTTTTACTTGAACGAAGTTTTTAAATTTTTCTTTAGTAATTTTTTAAAAAAAAGAGATTTTTCGAAATTTATACTATTATTAAGACGAAACTAACAAGATTCCCACGGCGAAAATGGTCTAATAAATATGTGAATAGGGTCGAAATTCAAATGGTGCAATTATAAAAAAAAATTAGGAAGTATAAATTTGTTTTTTTTTTTTTTTTGAAAAGTCGGTGTGATTTCTGGCGTAAGTATCTTAGAATGAAAGTTGGTCAAGGCAGGGAGAGGATGTTCCGTTAAGACAGCTGAGTGTTGTCAGTTTATTTGATCGTTTGTTTCTTCTTAATGGAGTAAAAGATTCTTTTTTTTTTTATTTTTATATATATTTGTATGATTTTTAATTGAGTTTGTAATTCTAATTCTAGGATCGTTGCATTTTTCTATAGTGTTTTTTAATTGAATGATTCAGTAATGGAGGTTTTGTCTCTATTCATTATTTATTTTTTATTTCATATAAAGAGATAAATTTTGTTGGTGATTTAGCATGTTGTATTTTAGGGTTGATGTTCTTTGATCTAAATTATCCTTTGTCTTTTTCATCCTTTTTGGTGTTGAGTTGCAATAATGTCTTCTTATATTCCTATTGTGATATCAATGAAGTAGCAAAGCATCTAGATTGAAAAGTTAATTTTGATGATGATGCTTCCTTGGGAAATTCTTTTTCCCATTAATTGGAAATGATATTATGGGCTAAAGTGAATATTGATGGTTAGGCTCCCTTGGGAAATTTCTTTTTCCCCATGATGCATATGATTCCCTTTAACAAGTGGAAATTGTCAAATTTTGTGAATTAGAGTGCGGTCTCATCTGTCGATCACAAAATCGTGAATTCTGGATTTGGGTTAGTAGATTGTTTTTGTATATTTATTGAATTTTTTATTAAAGAAATTAAATACTGGTAGGGTAATTGGTAAATTGAACTTTGTTTCTTATATTGGGTAATTATTATGAAAGAACAGCTTAGAATTTAGGTATAAATTCTTACTAAAGGAGGAATTACAAATTTCCTAGGACGACATGGAATCAAATGCCAGCATCCCTATATACACCTTCCTTCCACATAAAAACAAATACTCAAAATTGGAAAGTGAAAAAATTGTTACTAGGTGAATATGTAGGGTTCCTGGTGAGCTCTATGTGGGTCATAATCTTGGGACTTATATCATGATGGCTGTTGTTGGAGCAGTGAAAGAAATTTAGTGAATCCGCATGTTACATGGGGATAGACAAGGCTTCAAATTGGGACAACAGTCGTCAAATTGCATACTTAAATAGTAGGTTAAACTATAAGCTGCTGAAGACAATATATGTAGTAAGTGGTTATAGTGAATGATTTATGAATTTGTTCTTGCTTATGGGTGTAGATATTGGCTACGTTTCCTAGTATTGCTGGATAAATTTCCTGATATGGCACGAGTAATAATTGTGTATTTTACAAATGTATGATATTCCTTGTAACTAGCGTTAGCCACTTTAGTTGAGTTTCCTTCAATAATATTCCTTGTAACTAGCATTAACCTCTTTGGTTGAGTTCCCTTCACTTTGTATATGGGAATGGGGTAGCAGACTCAAAATTAATTATTTTTAGCAATTATACCCACGTTAGATCCAGTAATCGTAGTTATACTTGACCGTCCTTTAAACTGAAGGATGTTTGCTATGAAGGATGTTTGCTATCATAAGCTGGTGCATAGTCAGATGGCAGAAGTAATATTTCTATAATTGTAATATGATATTCTCTTATAATTCTTTTCTGGACATCTTATGTATACTTTTGTGTTTATGCTGCAGAGAAGGATAGGGAATTAGGAGAAACTCATGCAGAGATCAAGGCATTGAGGCACTCAGAACGCCTTAGAGAAAAGGCAGTTGAAGAGGTATGACTTTGCTCTAAATACCTCCTGTTTTTCGAGCTTTGAAACCAGTGTATAGAAAGGCACACTATATATTTAGGTGTGAGGTGCACTGGGTGATCACCTTTGCTGTAGGCAAGGTGATTACCGTGAGGCATACTTGAGGTGTTCAAGGAATTGGAGACACGAGAGGCATGCCTCTGCCTGCTTCATAAAGTTTTCTCTTTAAGCTTTTTATTTTAATAGTCGGATCTATTAGATTTTGTATTCTCTATCAGGATGCTACACCTCTTTTTAAAATGCTTTGGTGTTGTAATACATTGTTATGAATTATCAATGCTTTATAGCTATTGTTGCTATTTGTAAGCATGTAGATACTCTTTATAGGGTCAATCATAGTTTTACCTATAGAACATACATGCCTTGCTTACGTGCGCTCCTGCACTTCTTGCCTTTATGCCTAGGCTTACGTGACTGCAATTCTGGCCTTATAAATCATTTTGATGTTAGATTCTACATAAGTCACGCATTGTGCTAATATTATCTACAACTTGTTTGATAGGGAGGATTTGGATGAAAAAGAAAGGAAAGAAAACAATTAAATGAGTTTCCCATGTTTGGTTCTTAAATTCATATGATATTTCGTAGGAAGCCGAAGGAATTGATGATTAAAGAAGTTGATATAATGTTCACTTGCCAATTTCAGGAGGACAGAGAAATTAGTCAACACTTGCTTCTTCTCTCCCCTTCCCCATCTTGCATTATTAAAGCTAAGTAGTTAACCAAACATCAATTTCTTTTAAATCCTTCCATTAAACCAAACAACAGAAGATATATTTAAACTTTTTCCCCTCCCTTTCCTTAACTGAAAAAATACCAATCAAGCTGTTAGTGGCAAATAAGGTAGCAACCTCTCGTGTGGCACATAATAGTATTATAGAATGTTGTACATTCATGGTCTAGAGCAAGTTAACTAAAAAATCAAAGTCATAAATGATCAGAATGACAAGTTACTCATCTTTTCTCCGGTCAATGAAACCAAGGACATTGCAGTTCAATGAACTTGATTAATTTCCAAGGATTTATCTTCTGAAGAATTTCTTCTGTGTTGAAGTAGATCTGTGAAAAGAATCTTTTAGAGATACATAGTCCTGAAATCATAAATTTAGGCTGAGCTACAAAACAAACTCTTCTCTACAAGGACTCTTAATGTGACTTCCTGGCTTCTATTTTTATATAAAAATGACATCATAATTGACAAATTCCCCCATTTTTGGCGTGGAAATCAAATTTTGCTTGTCGCTAGCACCATATCATAGTGATATGCATAAAATCTGTATTAACCCTCCCCCCAGCTTTATGTTTGATGCACCTTCTGTGTTTGTATAAGATTGAACCTGGGTTGTTTGTTAATCAAAAGTTGGTTTGTTCTGCATTACAGCTTGATGAAGAGCTTCAGAAGGTGTATGGAAAGTTCAAAGCTACTGAAGCTGTTCTGGAAAGCAAGGTACCAAGCATAAATATTGTAACCTTGTCTTAGAGAACTAACCATGGAATTTGATTTTTGGATGCTATAACAAAGTGGTTTTATCTTAATTTTGCAGAACCTTGAAATTAAAAAGATAAATGAAGAGAAGAAAGCAGCCCTTGCTGCACAATTTGCGGCAGAGGCCACACTTAGACGAGTACACGCTGCTCAAAAGGATGATGATATGCCCCCTATAGAGGCCATCCTTGCACCACTAGAGGCAGAGCTAAAGCTGGCTAAGCAGGAGGTATATCTTCTTCATTAATCTTCATTTGGTATTGCATCAACCATAACTTACTTTCTGCTTCAAACTCAATCATTTGAGGTGTTTTGCATGATCGTTGAGTACATCGTCAATTCCCGTATCCCTAATGTTATAATTTTTCGTGGTTGAAAATTAATCATTGTTGGTTGGAATTTACGAGTAACTGGTGTATTTCTCTTTTTCAGATTGCAAAATTGCAGGATGACAACAGGGCATTGGATCGTCTCACAAAATCCAAGGAAGCTGCACTTTTGGAAGCGGAGAAGACCATTGAGATGGCTATGGCAAAAGCATCCTTGGTTGATGATCTGCAAAACAAGAATCAGGAGTTGATGAAGCAGATTGAGATCTGCCAGGTACACTATTTTTGGTCACTCAAGTCATCGTGTGCCAACATGGTCTTTTTCAGCTGCTTATTGAATTATATGGATTCAATCAGGAGGAGAACAAAATTGTGGACAAAATGCATCGTCAAAAGGTAGCTGAAGTTGAAAAGTTAACACAAACAGTTCGGGAGCTTGAAGAGGCAGTGTTGGCCGGTGGAGCTGCTGCCAACGCTGTGCGTGATTACCAGCGTAAAGTGCAAGAAATGAATGTAATTTATATTCTCACGATGGATGATTTTTCAAGCAAAAAAATAAACGTTTGGTGTTTGCCTATGGATGCACTTTACGCTGATTCTGAGCTCCTTTTTTAATAGGACGAGAAGAAAACTCTAGACAGGGAGCTTGCTCGTGCTAAAGTTAATGCAAATAGGGTTGCTACTGTCGTGGCTAATGAATGGAAAGATGGAAATGACAAAGTTATGCCCGTAAAGCAATGGCTTGAAGAGAGAAAATACTATCAGGCATGTGATCTTTGGGCTTTGTCTTTTACTTTGTTGCTTTTGTATGACAGTTATCTTCTAGTGTTGAACTTATGGAAATTGGGAGGGGGGGGGGTGCATCGATGTAAGGAAACTCTCTTCAAAATTCTAATGTACCTTCAATGTAATTCCCTGCCATTATGCATGTTTAGAGGAACGAACATGCGTCTCTATCCAACTTTTTTTCCATCTTAAAATATGATTAGAAAACGTCCAACATAGGGATCCTTGGAATCTTTTTCTTGATGGTCTATTATGAAGACATGTTTTGTTGTCTGGTCTACAATTGGCTATCATGATGACACTTGTGAAGATAGAATGGCTATGCCACTATGGAGCCTAAATTTAGTTTCACCTTTCTCCCTCATGTGATCGATATGTTGACATGTTTGCTGTGTGTATCATTGCTTTCTTCTGTTCTTGACTGATGAGTAGAATGACAGACGGGGGGAGACTGAAAAGGCCATATTGGAAATAGCCACCGACTCTAATAGCTTTAGTATGGCATAACAATAGCATTTTTTTTTTTAAAGATGATGTAGATGTGGATTATTAGATTTTTCTAAATGTTCATTCTGTTTGCTATATCCTTTTAGGGGGAAATGCAGCAACTTCGAGATAAGCTTGCTGTGGCTGAGCGCACAGCAAAAGCAGAAGCTCAGTTAAAAGTGAGAGCACTATCTTTTCATCATTGTTGTACATCTTTCTCAACTGTTGACTAACGCTTATTCATCAGGAAAAATACCAACTAAGATTTAAAGTTTTAGAAGAAAGATTAAGAGGACCTGCGAGTGTCAACTCTTCCCGTGTCACCCCAGAAAGAAGAAGCATAAGCAGTGGTCGAACAAGGCGCCAATCTCTTGGTGGAGTGGAGAATTTCTCAAGGTTGACATCTAATGGAACATCTAAGAGAACAACAAATTCAGCATCTGGGACCCTGCGATCTAACAGTGCTGTTGCATTACTAAAGAATGCCAAGAATTCTTCACTGTCATTTGATGGTGGTGATAAATCGCAAGGAGGTAAACCATGTCCAATGATGGCCACTGCAACTTCAAATGGTATTGACAAGATCCAAAATGGTTCTCAAAAAGAGGATGATCACAATCTAGTTGAAGAAACAAAAACAAACTGCGATGACTATGTATCTGGGGCATTGTATGATATGTTGCAAAAGGAAGTTGTAAGTCTCCGGAAAGCTTGTCATGAAAAAGCTCAGAGCATAAAGGATAAAGACGATGCTATAGAGGTTAGATACTGCTGCAGTTCCCGAACTATCTTCTATCTTAGATTTTGTTGGGTCTGTCTGAACATTTTCAATGGGAAGTAATCTTTTGTTAAAAACATTTTCCAAGAGAAAAGACATCTAAAAAACTAGTTTCTTTTGTTTGCTTCCCTAGAAGAAAAGTTCTAGAGAGGAGAAAGGGTGGTCAAGAATAGGGAGGAAAATGTGACATTCAGGAAATTTTTTTTCATCCTTGGGAGAACTATCTTAAAACCAAACAAAAGAAGATGGGAAACTAATTTTCCAGGCAAATGTTTTTCTTCCAAACAGACTCTCTTAGTCTTGTATCTGTGATGATTACATCATACCTAATCTTTAATGTGTGAATTCCTCAGATGTTATCAAAGAAGGTTGAGACCCTGAACAAGGCAATGGAAGTTGAAGCAAAGAAAATGAGAAGAGAAGTAGCAGCAATGGAGAAGGAAGTTTCCGCCATGCGTATGAACAAGGAAAATGATCAAAGAAATCGGAGAACGAGTATGGCTAGAGGGGTTGTTAATGGTTCTCACCCGCATTCTGCAAGGTAAAGTACTGTACAATTTTGAAGGTTGCTTGTTGAATTTGATATTCTTTTTCTCTCTTCGGTTCTATTGCAGCACTGTTCACAACTGTGCTATATTTTTTTATCATTCAGGAACATCCGGAATTTGTAGGGGATGCTCTTTGCAACATAATGCTTATATACAAAGGATTCAGTCCTTGAAATCTAGAATGATAGGGCCAGTGTATGTTTTTGTCCTTCACTTCTCGCGCTTTCTTCTGACATTCCTATATCTTGTTCTGTAGGCTTCCTCAGTCCCACTATTCATTTGTAAAGAGCTGACTTGTTAATTGTTCCTGGAAGAGATACCTCAAATCTTGTATATTTTTGTATTAACAACATGGTTGTGAATTTTTCTGAAAGTAATGGTATGTGAAGTAGGGTTTTTGTGGTAATCTTCTGAAATTTACAACACTGAACAATTATCTGTTTAGTGGAGATCAAAAGTGTATATCAACATTATTATTGCTACCTTTTGTACGTTGTTTTCTGTCAGTATGGGTAACTCGATATGTACATGGCAAGGTTGCATGCATACCCCAGTTATTACCTCAGGGCGCAGACACTGTCAGATTGCTACTCATGAAGCATGGCTAAAGCTACTCTAGTTTCATGTAAATATTTATGGATGATGGATCTCTTCTTAAGTGCCTGCAAATTCAAGGATTGCATGTGGAAAGGAAACCTGCCAGCTTTGAAGGGAAAGGAAAAGGGTTTAAGAAAGAGAAACAAGGAGAATGGGAAGCTAAACGTTTTGATGAAAAATGTTTGGAACTTTGGATTGAGAACTAATCTTCCTCTCACCATTATTGCTCCTCACATTCTCCCTCTCTCTCTCTCCTAAGTACCACTGCCCCCACCTCACTGCCGCCCTTTCATTGCCGCCCATCATCGCCACCCGTTTCCTCACACCCCCACCACCTCACCGCCGTCCATCACCACCCCCCTTCTCTACAACCATTAAAGGCCACATTTGATGTTTTAATTAAAGATCAAACTGAACCATAAAAACTATGGCTGAATTTGACCATCTAAATCCATAATCAACTTGGAAGGGTAAAGAGAATGATTAACAAACAAAAAGTAAGAGAATGAAACTACTTAATTCTCTTACCCTTTTCTAAAAACCCCAAACCAAACTCCCCCTTAGTTTTTTCGTTCTAACATTTTACGATTTTAGGAAAGCTAGCCAAAATTTTGCTTTTAGTATGTTTGATTGGATATAGCATAACAATGAATTGATTCATTGATTAAGGAACAACTAGTGAAAATTTTACGCAAATTTGTTGTGTACTAAGTTCTAGTGTTCTACCATGAAGAAATACTAGGCTATACTACGCTGTTTAGCCCGTGCTTCACAAGTACTTGACAATACTTGATTTTACTCCCTCTGTTTCATTTACATAAGGCGCATAAACACCCTTTTTTCGTTTCACAATATAATTTTCTCTTTGAACAAAGCCTAATTCGATGTTTTTATTTAAAAGTTGACATTGATCAACCAAAATCTAATTTTGAACGCGAGTATTTATGTGTTCATGTGCTTACAGACCATGCATACATCTCTAATACTTTATTAAGGCCTGATGGGTCTAGGAGAGACTTTGGAGGAAAACTCGTGGACCAACAATAATAGTGGTGGCAAAGCAATAGATGCTACCGGCAATAGTGGCGGTAGACTAAGCGACAGTGGCCTGAAAAATAAAAAGACAGGCGGGAGTGAGTACGAGTGAAAGGAAGGATTTTGGGGGTTTTGGTTTGAACTTGCAGCCTTCAGTAGGAGGAAGGTGTAAAATGACACGAGTGGAGGAGGTCTGTGGGAGGAGAATTAGATTAGAGAGAATAAATGGTATTAAAACTGACATGTTTTAGCTATATTAATGACATGTTTGGCTATATTATGACATGCTTTTGGATATTAAACAAGCGTATGATCCAGTATCAAAGACTTTAGTGATAAGATCATGTCTTACAGTACTGATGATTCTTGGCTGATTTTTTTGTGTCCTTGGTGATTCACTTCATTGATGAACTAATGATATACTAACGTTAGGTAAACTTTAGTAATGAACTTTAATACTCTATTGCACAGTGGAGTAGTAATGTAGTATACTTTTGCAGTCTCAGCCTTTATCTTGTCAGAACAAAAGTATACTTCCTACTCATAGCAAATGGTGTTTAGATGTACTAACAATAACACAAAATATACCAAATGAAGGTTAAATGGTGGCTTCAGTAGGATAAAATAAGGAAGGGAAAGAATTCTAAAAATAGTATGGAGTGTCTGACTTGTTAATAGATATGCATGGATATACTTATGATTTTATGTACTACTTGGTTTCAACATTGATTATGCTCAATTCTCAACCAACCACCTTGTTTCATTATTATTTATACATACTTTAGAAGATCATCTTGTTAACTCTATTCTCTATAGTTATAATAGTAAAAGTGGAGGTCTGTTGTTCATTAAGAAGAAGATGAGAGGCCAAACAAGTAATTCATCTCCAACAACAAAGAGAAAGGGACCAAGTTTCTTCAAAATGATGGTAGCCCCTAATTCAACCCAATACCACATGCTAGTAAGTTTTTTTTTTTTCTTCAGTTTCTACTTACCTAATAGTGTGTACTTAGTCTTAAACTTGTTTGTAATGTGCAAATTATATTGTTGATTAGCTGCGTCGTATATTGAGTTTTTTGAGAGAGAAAAAAGACAAGTGAGAATGTAGGAGCTACATTTTTTTTTTTATTTTGAATAAATTGAGAAGAAAGAAGATTACAACTTATAGATACTAAGTTATTAAGTCTATCTCTCACAAAAGCTTAATATAGAAGACAAGAAAATCTAGAAAGTAGTATTACAATAAGCTAGCTAACAACCTTGTAACCAACGTAACTGTACCTGAAGTATAACAGAACTGTAGATTATAACATCCGCCCTCAAACTGGAATGGTTGTAAAAGTATTCGAGTTTGAACTTTAACATAATGTTCATATAGCTAAAGATTAGTCAGAACTGCGCACTTTGAGTTAGGCTAAACTGAGCTTGTTGGGCAGTTAGGCTGAAATTATCAATAAGTGAGGTCTGAGGTGGGTATTCCAAGATCTCCCATCAAACTAGTGTGGTTTCCAGTAAATCAGTCTAGGTTGAATATAAACTGGGTAAACACATGTGAGTGATGTGACTGCGGACTGTGGTGCTGTGAGCAAAGTGGAGTACTAATTAAGGATGATGTTTTGTTGGTGCTAATCTTAACATATGTGCAATGATGCTTGTATTTCAAAGAAACCAGAAAAGATGCTTGTACGCTCCTTATCAGTAGCCCCAAGAATGTAATGATACCATGCTGCGCGCAGATGGTTCATGGTAGGAAGTGTGTTTAAGAATTGACAGAACTTTAGGTTTGGAACAAGAGAAGGAAATCAGGAGTTTCTGTTTAGAGCAAAAAGAAAAATTTGAAGCTAACAAGTAGGTCTAGAATAAAAAATCCGGAACCTAACAGAGAAGGATTAGCACGAAAATTTGGAACCTAACGAAGTTGTCTTAGCACAATATTTTGGTACCTAAAGAAGTATGCTTAGCATGAAAGGATCTTGAATATCAGAGAAAATGATCACACAAACGGGTGACATAATATCAGAAATATCAGATAGGAAAAAAATATGAAATCAGTAAATGAAGTTTAGAACAGAATCAGAACATGAATGTGATCAATCAGAACAATAAATTTGATCACAATTCACAAAGAGCAAGTGAAGAATCTGTACAAGTTGACAATCCAAAGTGAGCACATAATGAAAAATTGAATTCTAAGTCAATGTAAAGAATTTAACAGATGAGTAACAAGGAACAAACAAAAGTAAAGAATTATTGTGCCGAAGGTCCATGATGAACAAATTCACAACAATTCAAGAAGAGGAATTGAGTGGAGAAAAGAGAACAAACCAGAATGATATGAACTTAATGTAAGTTAACTTGCAGGAACTTAGGAAACCACAAAGTCAGTCCAACATCCTATTTTCAGAAGGAAAATTCTAGGAACCTATTAGCATGCCTGCACACAGTAGAATCTGTTCAACTACAAAAGCTCTAGGACTCATGTCAATTCCAATGAAAATCCCCATATACATTTGATCAAATAGAAAATTAATCGAATAAGCCGCTGTTCCCATGTCCTTGCTGACCCATCATGCAAAACGTACGCCATTAGAGTGAGTGCGCTTTACTACTAGTACCTTGTAACTACCTCTAAGACACATTATTTCTTGCAACCTTGTAACTAATTCTTATCTTCTATACCCGAACTCTATATTCCAACAAGCTATCTTCTGATTGGCGTATATTCTGTCTATGTAATGCAGAAAATACCTGAAAAATATGTCAAGTCATATAAAGAGCAGCTCGCAAAAGATTACGTAAAACTCAGAGTAATCAATATTGATGATGGTCGAAGTTGGAACATAAAGTTGCTTAAAAAAAGTGGGGAAATCTGGTTAAGCAAAGGTTGGGAGAAGATTGTGAAGACTTATTCTCTCAAATATGGATATTTCCTCTTGTTTAGGTATAAAAAGAGGGATTCTGAATTTCATGTCAGAATTTTTGACACAACTTGTTGTGAAGTTGAATATGATTTCGCATTTGATTTTCATACCAACAAGGGTAAAGAAGTGATTGAATTATCTTCGGAAGATGAATACATGAGTAGAGATGATGATATATCTTCAGGTATCTTATGTCTTTTAATTTCTTTAAACTCCTACCTTCTTGCTATTCATAGTACTTTGGTACCATGACTTATCTTGTTTTTCTATGTAAGATTTATCAAAGGAAATAACTAATTTTTTCGATGCATACAATTCAGAGAATTTATCCTTACAAGTTACACATAATCACAATACTTTTTTGGCCTCTTACTTCTTGTTATATTTCTTGTTGATAAGCCAGTTCATTCATCACTTTGAAAGTATATATGTTCTTACTAAATAGGCAATACTTCACGTAATCACGTCATTACCATATACCTCAAGAAGCTAAGAAAAATCAATCCATGGTAAATTTAAGTCTTAAACTCGTTATTTCAAGTTTAATTCGAACATTAGCATAATTGATAATAAGGGACAATGTAAGAAGAAATTTAGAAAGGTTTTAGTCACTAAAATATTAGTTCACAACTTATGTAATAAGATAATAATGGTTGTATCTGCAATAACTTGGAGCATCACCCTATCTCGAAATCTAGTTGAATTTATTCATAATAAAATAGTGGATTAATTCCTGATTTCCTACAATAACCTACACTCATGAATATGCATTTTACATCTGATACTCGTTGGATTATGCGTATATATAAAACCATACAAATCACATAACTCATGTTATTATGAATTCTTCTTTTCTCATTTAAATTTATTTATATATTGAAGAAGATGGTGTTGCTATGGACGGAAAGACAAGATTCATCCCATGTTGTGAAGGCTTCCAATCTCGAAATCCTCATTTCAAAGTTTGGATCGGGCATTGGAATTATACTTCACGAGGAGTGGTAAGTGAAACCAATTTACCATCGCAAGTCCTAATAATACTTATACTTCCCCGTCTTTTTAATTATTGTATCATCTTGACTTTTGAAAAATTTCACTTTGACTTTGTTTTATTATTTTTACATAAGGAAATACATATTCGTGTAAGATTTTTTCAGTTTCATCTCATATATAGTTTCATGTTCTAGGTTTTATTTTTAGTCACTCATACACAATTAGAGATATATGGTCAAAGCCGTGCATTAACAAATGTGTCATGGCCTTTGGGTACAATTCACTTTTCTGTTTTCCTTTTAAGAAGATGTTACAAATTAAAGAGTACATATTCTTATTAGACTTATTGTTGTTTCCCAAAATTGGTGCAGATGATTCCTCTTGACTATGCTAGAGTGCATTTAAAGGATAAGCACAAGGAGGAGTTAATCTTAAAAGGACCAAACGATAAGAAGAGGTGCTACAAGTTAAAGCTATATGTGTATTTGCACAATTGCTACAAGGTCAAGGCAGAACTCAATGGATCTGCATGGCGAATGTTTGTGCAGGATAATGAACTGAGGATTGGAGATGGTTGTGTTTTTGAGTTGATCCATCCCCAGAGTAACACGTACAAGGTTACTATCTTTCGTGCCCCATAGCTAGTGAAATACATCCGTCCTCCCTCTCAACTTGTAGTCACACTAAAAAGTAAAAACTAGTTTGTTGGTCCCGGTGATTTCTCGTGTCATTACATGTAATATCTCCCTGCTTTGAACATCAATCTAGCTGCTATAGGCTGTAGCTTTATAGAAGCTACCTTTTTTATTATTAGAGTACTGTTAACTTTATAATTCATTTAGTGCACATCTGGCAGCACTAATATTTTATCCTTAAGCACTAACCTATATATAGAAAGAACCTCTAAGAATCAGCTCTGAAAAAAAGTACATTTCAGTTGCTAAGTTATTACTTAGTTCAGTAAACTCTGATGAATATAACCTCTACCTGAATTCTGGCTAAATTATTATTTTTAGTTCAGTAAACCCTGATGAATATAACCTGACTCCCTAATCAGATTATAGCATTTCACATAAATTATCAAGCAAAGGTGAGGTGTTATATGATTTGCAGGCGGCTAATTAGAATTAGAGAGTAGCAGTTGCAGATAATAGAGATCAGATAGATAAGGTAATTCACAGGACACTCATGCATAATTTACAACAAAGTACCTTACGTGAAAGGTGAGAGTAATAGACATACATTATTGATATCAAAATGAGGTTTAAAACCTTTTTTTAACTAAAAGAGGAAGTTTAGATAACAACTTTAACACTCATGCATAATTTACAATAAGGTACCTTATGTGAAAGGTGAGAGTAATAGACATACATTAATGATATCAAAATGAGGTTTAAAACCTTTTTTCTAAGGAAAAATTGTCTAAGAATAAGCTAACCTTTGCGTTGACCGCTTCTAACAAGTCAACCTAACGATATTCCAGGAATAAGTTTACCTTATATACCCCTCCGCTTTTAACAAGTCAAAACTGGCTTTCACCTCTTATTAACCTTTTTAGCAGGTTAAAGTGACACTTGTCACTTCTTTATTGAACATTTTTATAATTAAAATTTATAGTTCAATTAATAATTAAAAAAATATAAAAACCCCTCAACCATCACCCACCCCCCCACCGACACCCACAAAATCAGACCACCCAAACTAGTTCCTCACCCCCAACATCATCCACCAACTTCTTCTCAACTTCAATCACAGAATATACAGGGAATTCTAAAGATATTGAGATGAATTTCGAAACTTATCAAAACTTATGCCAAGAAACCTACAAGGTTCGAAACCCAGGAAAAAAAAACTTGAAGAAATCAACAGGAAGAAAATAAATATTACATTAGAGATTAGAAAAAGACGGAAAAAGAAATCAACAAGTATTTGAAGATTAAGAACAAAAATTACTAGGTTACTTTAAGCTATAAGAAGGAAGTTTTTAGCAAGAAAACATGGTGTTTATTGCTTTTTGGGTGTTTTTGGGTGGATACAAGAATTCACTCTGCTTACAACTGATGCAGAATGAAGGTATTTATAATAAAACTGCAAAGTACTATTACTAAAGCAGAGGGGTGACTCACCCTTGCTTTTTACAAAGATACCTTTACTTTTCTAAAAGTAATGGTTCTGGTTTAAAGAACTAATAAAGCATAAAAACGTGTTTGTTTTTAAAGGGAAGCTAAATAATGGATGATGACTCATCGTCCATTAATACAGTGTAAAATAGTAAGAGACTTAATCGTACAGATCTCGTCCCTGTAGGTCTATGTCTGTATCTCCATCTTCATCACTAGGATATTATTCAGACATTTCAACATCCTCTAAGGGTTCTCCATATGGAGGAATGTTGAGCTTGATAGTTAATGGTCCCCATATCTTGAAATATGGTCCTTCTGCTAAGAGAATACTGTGACGTCAGTTGGAGTTTTTTGATGGTTTTTGCTGCATAAGCCATTTGTATAATTCTGGCTTATTAATATACTGGAAATTTTGAGGAGTGCTGTTGTAGACTACAAACATTGGATCAATATAATACTGTTGGTAAGCTGGTCGTTGGTGTAGACCTTCTACCTTGGGTAAGGTGCTGATAACTTGGACTACACTTGATCCGATTGTCATGTTAGGTTCACCTATGTTGCAGTACTGTAGGCAATAGGTGAGTCGTTCACCTAGTCCTGCTGGAATATCACTATTATTTTTGTAGTAGAGAAGGTTGATCATCCCATGATCTAACAGATCAACTATCTCTGCTCTGCTTAAGTTGGTCTTTGTATAGTTTAATATCCGCCTTGAAGAGACTCCGTATAAACTATTTCTTACGCATTTACTTCTTGACACATTATTGTCAAGATTTCTTCTTCGGACCTCTACACCTTGGATTTTTCTTTCATTAATTGGTTCTCCAAAGTTTATTCCTACTAACTTTTACGGAGGCGATCATGTCTTTGTATTACACTATCTTCAACCTTCTGTGCTATGATTTCTACTACGTCTGTTCCACCATCTTTTTCTAATAATTGCTGTAGTGTTTCTTGTGTTTTTAGTTTGAGTCTAGGTTTAAGGTAGTGGAAGGGAATATTTTTATGTGGTGTTAATCCTTTTTTAATAAAGGAGGTAGAATATGTAGCTAGCTGAGTTTTAAGGCTGCTATTTTGCTCTGATATTTACGTGAGTTCTTGTTTAAGATGATGAAGTTACTCGCTACAAGATTAAAGTTGTGTTTTCCAATAAGGTCAATTGTATTGGCCTTATAAGCACATTCTGCTTGTAATTCTCTCATTTCTTTCTGTAATTTAAAGAACTGATCATTCATGGCCATATTAGTGCTAGACTGTACTAATTTTTGCGAGTAGGTTGGAGGGTAAAAACCTCTACTGTAAGTAGGATCTGGAACAGGGGTTCCAGGCTGTGAAGAGGAGGGATTGAATTCTCCTCTTTGTACTGAGTTTAAGGTGGTATCAACACCTTTATCTGCTACAAAGAAATTTGGTCCTAATTTTAGTTTGACAAATTCCATTGCTTCTCCAAAATTATGGAACCCTTTAAACAAGGGGGCTGGAAAACCCTCTATTTGCTGTAACACTTGGTGCCATGTGCGATAGACTCCAGGTCTTCTACCATGTACCACTGAATAGAAACTAAAATTTTTTGAAAGAGGTTTTTGTTGTATTTTATTAAAATAATAGGTAAGACAATTCAATGTCAATACCTTATGCTGTGTAGACTGCATGATCCATAGGTTATCACAGATAACTTGCTGTGTTTTATCTAATGTTTCACCTTTCAAGGGTTTGAATCCCTTACTTGGTTCAACGCTGTACTATTTATTTTCCCGAAGGAAAATTCTTCAATTTTTACCTGGTTGCTAGACGAACTAGCGCTGTGTGTAGAACTGCTGGATTTAAGCTTATTAGCTTTATCCATTCTTCTGTATGTATCTGTCAATTATCCGAGATAACACATCAGCTAGATTATTATTTATACCTTTGATGTGTTCAAACACTATCTGATAGCCTTTTCCTGCAATTAGATCTTGAAAGTTAATCCAACGTTTATTATTAATTTTCTTACTATTGCCGTTTTAAATAAATTTAACGGTTATTTCACCATATACCCCTGACAAATCAAGAAATTCACCATATACCCTCAATGTTTCAAAAATTCACCATATACCCCTGCCTTTTCAAAATTGTTCACCAAATGCCCTTTTTGGTAACGGACGTTAAGTCACCGTTAGAGTTATTTACAATTTTGCCACCCTAACACTAACCCTAACCCCCTAAATCCTAACCCCCTAAACCCTAACACTAATCCTAACCCCTAACCCCAACCCTAAACCCTAACCTTAACCCTAAACTCCCACCACCCTCTCCCCCCACCCTCCCCCCCCCACCCCCCCCCCCCCCCCCCCCCGGCCAGCCCCACCCCCCGCACCCCCCCTCCCTCCCCCACCCCGGCCCCCCCCTCCCTCCCCCACCCCCGGCGCCCCTCTCCCCACCCCGTCGCGAGAACCCCACCCCCTCCCCGCACCGTCGCGAGAACCCCACCCCTCCCCTCCCCGCACCGCCGCGAGAACCCCACCCCCTCCCCGCACCGTCGCGAGAACCCCACCCCTCCCCGCACCGTTGCGAGAACCGCACCCGTCCCCTGCACCGTAGCGAGAACCCCACTCCTCCCTTGCACCGTCGCGAGAACCCCACCCCTTCCCCTGCAGTTCGCGTTTTCTCCCTCTTCGTTTTCGATAATTTACCCACCCCCAATCCTTGTAACTCCCATTTTCGCGCAATTCATCAACATCTTCGCTCAAATCGCGCAATTCATCAACATCTTCGCTCAAATTAAGCTACGTTTTCGGCATAAATTCCAAAGAACATTACAAATCTATGTTTGTTTAACTCATGAAAAGTACTTGGGGTTTACGATGGAGGGGGTTGCGGGGCACGGGGTTGCGAGGGAGGGGGTTGCGGCCTCGAAGGGGGGAGGGCTGCGGGTTGGTGGGTAGTGGGGCGGTGCGGGTTGGTGGGCGTGGGGGGCGGGGTGGGGGGGGTGGGGGGGGGGGGGGTGAAAGGGGGGAGGGAGTGGGTTAGGGTTAGGGGTTAAATTAGGGTTAGGGGTTAGGGTTTAGATTAGGGTTAGGGATTAGGTTTAGGAGCTAGGGTTAGGGGTTAATAATGGCAAAATGGTAAATAAAGCTAACGGTGACTTAACGTCCGTTAGAAAAAGGGTATATGGTGCACAGTTTTGAAAACGCAGGGGTATATGGTGAATATCTGAAACATTAAGGGTATATGGTGAATTTCGTGATTTGTCGGGGGTATATGGTGAAAAAACCGTTGTTATTATGTTCCTGCTATCACAAAGAACATTATTTCGATTCCTGTTTTGGATTCCGAAGGTTATTCATTTACAATAAAGAACAATTGTTGTTCTGCGTAATTGAATGATATGTTCTATGTCTCCGCTAAGTTATCAAATGGTTTATATGTGCTAGACTTAGAAACCCACATCTATAACATAGACAGCAAGAAACATAAAGCAAATGATTCAAACCCTACATACCTATGGCATTGTCGATTAGGCCACATAAGCTCAAAGCGCATTGAGAAACTTCATAAAGATGGAATTCTCAAATCATTTGATTTCGAATCATTTGATACTTGTGAGTTTTACTTGATGGGGAAAATGACAAAGTCTCCTTTCACAGGTTCAAGTGAAAGGGCCAATGACCTTTTAGCCCTCATACATACGGATGTGTGTGGACCTATGAGTACGTTGGCTAGGGGAGGGTACAGTTACTTCATTACTTTTACCGATGATGTGAGCAGATTTGGATATATTTACCTCATGCGGCATAAGTCGGAATCCTTTGAAAAATTTAAGGAATTCCAGAATGAAGTACAAAACTAACTTGGGAACAAAATTAAGGCATTACGATCCGATCGTGGTGGTGAATATTTATCTCAAGAATTTGGTGATCAATTGAAGGATTATGGAATACTTTCACAATGGACTCCACCAGGAACACCGCAGTTAAATGTCGTTTCTGAAAGAAGAAATCGAACTCTACTTGATATGGTTCGATCCATGATGAGTCTTGCTGATCTTCCTATTTCATTCTGGGGATTTGCGCTTGAAACAACGGCATTCACACTTAACAGAACACCATCCAAAGCAGTGGAAAAGACACCATATGAAATGTGGACTGGAAACGTTCCAAAATTGTCTTTTCTAAGGATATGGGGTTGTGAAGCCTATGTAAAACGTTTACTTTCTGATAAGCTTTCACCCAAATCCGATAAATGTCTCTTTGTGGGTTACCCAAAAGAGACTAAGGGATACTACTTCTACAACCAAAGCGAAAACAAAGTGTTTGTTGCTCGTAATGGTGTCTTTCTGGAAAAGGAGTTTATTTCCAGAAAAATAAGTGGGAGAAAAGTATATCTCGAAGAAATTCGAGATGAGCAACAAATGGATGAGGTTAACACCTCATCAGAGGCGGCCCGGCATGAAAATGCTCAGGAGGTGGTGCATTCAATTCACGTACCTCCTACCGTCCAACTTGGAGATACTGATCCATGCGAAGTCACTCAACCTAGTGAGGTAGAAACTTCTTCTGTTGTTCCCCAACGTAGGTCTAGTAGGACCATCATTTCGTCAAAGAGATATATTGATTTCCTTTTGACTGAAAGTTATGAAATAACGATCTTAGAATCAGAAGAGCCTACTAGCTACAAAGATGCTTTGGATAGTCAAGACTCCGAAAGATGGCTTGAGGCCATGAAATCTGAAATGGATTCCATGTCTGAAAATCAAGTATGGACTTGGTTGATTTGCCTGATGGGGTAAAACCCATTGGATGCAAATGGATTTTCAAGTTGAAAACAGACAAGGATGGAAACATTAGTGTTTTCAAAGCAAGGTTGGTGGCGAAAGGTTTCAAACAAATTCATGGTATTGACTATGATGAAACCTTCTCACCAAGAGCCATGTCGAAGTCCATTAGGATAATCCTTGCGATTACTGCCTTTCATGACTATGAAATATGGCAGATGGATGTCAAAACCGCTTTCTTGAATGGGTTCTTGAAAGAGGGTGTGTACATGACACAACCTCAAGGTTTTGAAGATTTAGAAAATCCAGGGAGGGTATGCAAGCTTAAGAAGTCCATTTATGGACTAAAGCAAGCATCAAGGAGTTGGAACCTCAGATTTGATGAGGCAGTCAAGAAATTTGGCTTTCTCAGAAATGAAGAGGAATCTTGTGTATACAAGAAGTTAAGTGGGAGTAGTATTACTTTTCTGGTCTTGTATGTGGATGACATACTTCTCATAGGAAATGATAAGACCATGCTTGAGTCAGTCAAGGAATGGCTTAAAAATTGTTTCTCTATGAAAGACCTAGGAGAGGCTGAGTACATATTGGGAATAATGATCCATAGAGATAGGTCGAAAAGGCTGATTGGACTTAGTCAAGAGACTTATATTGATAAGGTTATTGCAAGGTTCAAGCTGGAAAACTCCAAGAGAGGTTTCATTCCCATGCAACATGGCATAACACTTGGCAAGACTCAGTGTCCTTCGAGTCCTGATGAGGTCAAGCATATGAGTAATGTTCCCTATGCTTCTGCAGTAGGATCCATTATGTATGCCATGATATGCACTCGACCGGATGTTGCATATGCTTTGAGCATATGCAGCAGATACTAGTCAAATCCAGGAGATGCGCACTGGATTGCAGCGAAAAACATCCTTAAGTACTTGCGAAGGACTAAGGATAACTTTTTGGTTTATGGTGGAGATGATGAGTTGGTTGTTACTGGATACACCGATGCAAGCTTCCAGAGTGACAAAGATGATTTCCGATCGCAATGCTGGTTTCATATTTTGTCTCAATGGAGGAGCCTGTGGTGGAAGAGCTCTAAACAGTACCATCGCGGATTCTACAACGAGGCCGAGTATATTGCAGCGGGCGATGCAAAGAATGGAAGCTGTTTGGATAAAAAAGTTCAGTGGTGAGCTTGGTGTAGTTCCTAGCATTGAGAATGGCATTGAGTTGTATTGTGACAAAAATGGTGCCATTGCTCAGTCTAAGGAACCCAGATCGCATCCAAGGTCTAAACATGTGCTCAGGAAATTCCATCTCATTCGAGAAATCGTTGGTAGAGAGGATGTGAAAGTAAGCAAGGTTCATACTGAGGATAACGTAGCAGATCCTCTGACTAAACCGCTTGCTCAACCTAAGCATGAGTGTCATACTAGGTCTATGGGGCTTAAGCATATGGGAGAATGGCTTTAGGTTGTTTACTTCATGTATGTTTACAATTGTAAAGACATTTATTATGCTTTGAAATGTTTATCTATAAAATTTCGTTCTTATTTAATTGTTTGGTTTAGTATTAAATAAAATGTCCAAATAATTTGTGTTTTCAAATAGGATTATCGAAAACGTTTTGATATTGGAACCTTATAAAGTGAACTGAAAATCACAATTTATTTAAAGTCCCTAGTCTAAATCACTAAATTGGACATAAGTGATTTATTTAAAAGACTAGTATATAATTAATTGATAGCGCAGTTCCATGGGCTATGGAGACATAGAGATGTCTAATTGATTATATAGATGTATAGTTGATAAATTGAGACTTGACCTAATTAGATTCTAAAAGTAGAATCAAACTACTATATATAGTGGATTCCTTAGACATGAGTATGTCTTAATAACCACAATATAATTAGTTTAACTTTGACACTGTTAAACGCCGCGCCATAAAAGGAGGTTATAAAGGCAGTGATCAGGTGGGCTAAGAATTGAGTGGGAGTTATGGTCATACAAGAGTGGATAAGTCCTCCTATTAAATAGGAATGATGTCTGGGCCTCTTGATGAGCGAGAACTGGAAAATTGCATGGCCATGCGGAATAGGATTAAAGAGTTAATCCTTATTTGATCAGTTCGAACTCAGCGATCAAGGAACAAAATTTGAGAATAACATTGTGTTATCAAATTTGACATTAAGTGACTTAAGGAATTTAACATTGCACTCTTGTCTTCGGACAAGTGGGAGATTAAAGGAATATGTCCTTAGACATTCCAGCAATTACTAAATATAAATAGGAATGTTATTATGAAGATAATAAAGTTAATTATTTTAGTAATCATATTTTCTTGCTAGAGAATAAATATGATTAATAGGACAATATTGATTGGGCCTATAACTAAAATAGATTAATCCTATGAGGCCACACATTGTAGCACAAGTTGGACAAAGCAATCTAAATCCATTTAGGATTAGGATTGGGCCGGTCCAAAGGGGAATAGGAGGAGAATTAGTTCTCCTAACTAACCTATGACTCTTCTATTATATATATGATATAATATTAGAGTTTAGGTGATCAATTGATTAGTCAGTTTCTTTTCACTAGAGAGAGAAAGAGAAACCCTAGACCTATTCCCTAAACTGGCGCCTATACCATCAAAAGCAAGAGGATTTTCTTCTCTTCCGTTCTAGCAAACGTTGGTGTTCAACTGGTGCTCGTGGACTGATTAGAGGAGCAACACTTGGGGCTCTCGGATCTTCAAAAGCTTGCATACAACAGGGAAATCACGCTACAAAGGTTTGATATTTAATCCCTATTGAATGATTCATATGTTTAATTATGTTTGCGATCCTATGATAGATGTTAGGAAATTGTTTCCTGAAATTCCGCTATACGCATCTATATATTCCTACAATAACATTATTGTGTTAAGAGGTTGTCAAACAAACCCCTTTGAGATCCTGTGTATGGCAGGGAATGCTATGAGAAAAGAGGAACAAAAAGGAAGAATGGTAGTTTTTACCAAATGAAGACGAGTAAGGAAAATTCTCATAATGTGGAGTGGAGAATTGTGCATGGAGACATAGAGGGCCCTATATTTATGATTATTATCGATGGAGCACGGAAAAAATATGTGAAAAAAGATTGTCCTTCAGCAAGAATTGGATGGATTGGTATAATGTATAGAATAAGGATTTTCAAGGGAAATAATGACAAAATTATGGCTAGATCGACACTTCAAAATGAAGGTCCGGCTGTGCTATGAGGAATGAGGGAGGCTCTTGATCGAGGTATGAGAAGTATCAAAGTCCTTATATATTCTTTAGTCCTAGTGAAATCTTTGAAGATTAAACAATTCGCCTTTCAGGTAGCTAGCATTCTACATGATATAAAAAACTATGTATGGTAAGTTTAGCTATTGTGAAATCCTTAATATTGCAACTAGAAGTGGTAAGATTAGCTAGGGTAGAATTTAATTTCAAGTTGTCAGTTGTGTTTGTTTGTTTGTACTTGTTGGAAAAAAAAAGACGATTCAACTACTACACGTCTAGCTTCGTCCCAGGAAATAATTTTAGTAATCATCTATCAACCCAATTATTGCAATCTTATTGATTTTTTGTTTGAGAACATTGAAATCCTATTGATAATCACGGTTGTCTTAAATATTTTAGAAGCCTTATACTAAAATGATTCGTTTATGGATGGAAAAGTTGTAATCTTTTTTTATTTTTATGATTATAGTCGAATAACAATGAAATAACAAGGAGATAGTTCTCTCAAATCACAGTTCAAGAGGTCTTCTTATAAGTTCAAGCTTCAAGATAACAATAATTGAAGTTTATGTATTTGGAATTAACAATTCATACTGTAAACAGTTAACAATTTCTTAAACTCAAATCTCTCATCTTATCAATGAGTTTGTAGCCTTTAATTAGCATCAGGTTACTACTAACAAGATAACAAAGAATATCTAAATTCTAGCTAATCCTAACAACTCTACCTTGGGCGCCAAACAAGAGCTTCACACGCCTATTATTAACTGCGTTGCAATCTAACTATAATTCCTTATGTGCTTAAATTATGAAAAACCTATTTTAAGTATAATAGTAAAAACTTACGAGCAAAAGACTCCTAAATTAACTAAAACTTTTAATTTACATAGAATTCCTAACACATTTACTATTATACTAACCGAACTAGGACTTGTAATATAAGAAATGAGCCATGGCACATGGATAATCCCCTCCCCCTTAGAAGTAACCTTGTCCTCAAGGGTCTTATAAGCAATCCAAGTAATCAACCATATGAAACGAACGAACAAGATCACTAACTGTAATAGATCAAAGATCGAACAATGGTTCATTTCAACCAAATGATGTGAGAACTTACCTTCACATGGAAAAGATCAAATCTTTTGTTCAATACCAATTATTTATTTCAAGATGTGAAAAAGATTCAATGTTTTCTTGTTCTTCAACATCAATTTCAATTTCAATTTCCAGTACCTCTTCCATGAGATCATCAACATAGGTTAGATCATTAGCTTTTTCTTGTTGCTGTTTTGCAATCTGTTGCGGAATCAAATATATATCTCCGTGTTACCCTTTTGAAGTCATGCCACTCTTTCTTCAAGGGTTAGTGGAAATTTAATATTATATACTGTTTGTTGAGCCCTTTCATATCGTTCATAAGTATCTAAGAAACCAAGCGGCCATCCATCTGCATCCACATATCTCAAACTGACAGAAAACTACTAGAAAGTATCATCTGAAGTAGTTTTTTAACCACCGCAAACTGGTTATTTATCTAAATCAGACGCAATTTTAACACTAGAAAGCTCAACACCTTAGCTTTCCAACGAAACAAAAATTGTCCAATTCTGTGCACACACGCGCTCTCACGCTCCTTTTAAACTTACCGGTGTCTAACTATTTTGACTTTTGAAGCAAATGTTTCTGATTGAGACGTGTGATCCTAATGTGCTTAAAGTAAGAAAATATATTCCAAGTAGAATAAAAAAACTTAAGCAAAAGACACTTAAATTAACTAAAACTCTTAATTTACATAGAGATCCTAACAGAACTAGAAAACTAAGTAAATGAGTCCTAACGTAACTAGGACTTGCTTGGAAATGAGCCATGGCACATGGATCAAATTTTACAATCCATCATCAAACTTTCATTTTTAAATGCATTATGGCCCAACCGTTAACTAGGTCACATCATTATTTCCATTAACTATTTATAATCTAGTGAAACTATTCTAACTTGTACATAACTCAACGGCTGTACGGAAATTTTTTCATAAGTTAGATTAGTCCATTATATTACAAAACAATAAATAAAATAAACGACGCTTAGGTAATGATGGGGGACTATACATTAGAAAGGTAACTTTGAGGGTATTATATGGAATTTAAAAAAGGTTAGGTAGATAAGAGAAATTGACAAGATACAATGATATAACGTAAAAAAAAACCGTCACACCCTTCTTTAATTGATTTATTTCTTTTAGCTTTTAGCGACTAATAATAAGTTCACTGCTAGATCCAAGTTCTTAAAATAGAATAGCGCAATATTGCGAAGTTTTCATGAGATATAAATTCATAAACTATTAAATACGAAAGTCAAATAAAGTAAAATACAACCTAAAAACATATTAACAAAAAATTACAATTGCCCATGTCAATTTTTTCGTATTGCGGGAACAAATATTTCTCAAGATAAATAAGTGAATTAAACATTAACAATAGATATCAAAATAAATAAAAGCAACTTCAACTTTTGCATATCACATAGTCAATATGGGCGAAGTTGGAGAAGCAAAAGCAAGGAATTCAGGCTTGGACTCCAAATTTTCCATATCTTTCTCCTCTAAGAACAACCACACTTCAATTCCAACCCCATCGGAATCAGAATAATCATTCAAGATAATGAAATTCCTAGCATAAGGAGGAATTTTCCCATCCGTTGGAATCATCCACTTGGGCTTCCCAAACCCAAAATCTAGATCACTAAATCCAAGATTACACCAGCTAGTACTTCCATAGGCCGTGTCTTGATGCTTTACGCACAATTTACGAAACTCATCTGAATTTTCACGCATCGCTTTCACCCCTTTCTCCCCCTCGTATTCCTTAACCTCCTCCTTCCTTGCACAAATTGCTGCATCGATGCTAGCAGCAAGTTCAGGTAGTGCCGCCCTTGCATTGGCAGAGGCGACTGTTTGTGTGAACAGGTTGCCTATGGATGCTTCTGGGAGTGGGGGGTTCATCCTCGGTCGCAAATTTATGTTTACAACGTATACTGTTTCGTCTTCCTCCTGGCACTGGCATGTTTTTGATTCCAGGGCTTGTTGCCAGATGAAACCAGATAGGGCCAGAAACCGGGATGGGTGAGGCACTTGGTGGCTTGCAGCCTTGACCTTAAGTTTTCTTAGAGAATCATCGCTGAATTTGAAGCTCTTTACTACAAGATAGCATTCTTTAAGCTTTATCTGATCAAAGGACAATGGTTGTGCAATAGAGGCTGGAGGGAAGGCAGTGAGGCCGGCACCAAAATCGGGTTTTATTAGGTTTTTTCATCAGACTTTCTGCTTGCAAGAGCAGCCCACTGCTTAAAGAAGGTCGCGGAAGAGATGCCATCAGTGAGTTTATGGATATCATACCACGCAATCGCAACCCCACCGCAGGTAAAGACATTGATCTGAATGCAAATGTGAATTCGCTCACATATTACCTGCTTATTATTAACAATGCACAATGATTCTGAAGGGGGGAAAAACTTATGGAGTAATCCCTCATGTTTAAAGAGTAAAGGGGAGTTTAAGACAGTGGAAAGAGGGCAGTTAACCCGAGTTTCAAAGACAGGTAAACCTTCATCGTTGCAATCGATGGCCGATTGTTTGATTCGACCGGCTAATGGATAGAAATTAGTGAGTGTTTCAGAGAGACAAGTTTTTAGCCAAGCAATGTCAAGGGGTTGTTGTGTTGGGGATGTAGCAGTGTAGAAGATAATGACCGGAGTCTGCAAGGGAGGGGAGATGGGTATAATCTGATCAACGTAAGAAAATGTATAGTTTTTGAGATGTGAAGGTGTGGGAGTTGATGGCTTCACCATCTCTGTTGAGATTACTTTTACTTCAACTTTCAAACTTCCATCCATAATCTTTTTCTTTTTTTTTTATTAGGAAATAGTATCTTTGTATTTTTGGGATGAAGAGGGTAAGACCAAAGGTCCAAAGCCCACATTATATAGAGCATAATTTTCGATTTTCTTTCTAGTGTTTTTTTATTCGATTTTTTTTGTTGGGAGGCAAAGAAATAGGTGTATCATCCTAAATTCCTAATGGTTCACATAGGAGCAATGCCGTAATAAATTCTCCAAATAAGCAAAATTCTACTTTCAAATCACTTATTTCTGTCTTTTTTTTCCTACTCTTCTTCTTCAGTAATGTCTCCTCCGTTGTTTCTCTTATCTCCAAATTTCTCTTTCCTCAATTGTATTTCACCTCCAAATCTATATATATATCTAAAACCCAAAGCAAACAATTGTAATGATGCCACATGTTCTTCTCCCTTCCAAGCAATTGACATAAATTAAACAATAAAAATGTATGTGTTAAGACTCGAATCCACAACCTCTCCTTTGAGATACAAATACTCTAGCCAACTAATCTACAAGCTCACATTGATTTTTTTTATTATAAGTAGAAGTAATTATGCTTCTTAAGCTGACACACAAATTCGACTCCTACATTAATTGACCTATCAAGTAAATGAGTAATATGTTGATATATCCTCGTGTTACAAGTTATATTACCTATCAAGTTTCCGTTGACCATAATAGTGATAATAAAACATCAAATCAACTTCGCTGCATTATAAAAATCTCTAATGGGCCCACCAAACGTTAGCTTATGCTTAGCCTTAATATAAAAAAAACAAAGTATTACCTATCTGAAGGAGAAATTTGAGAAAAATACTGTAATTTCAATCAATTATAGGTAGGAACGGAAATGGAACGTGTCTTTATGACTTGAAAAATGATATTACAAACTTTGTCGTGTCGAATCAACTAATGTGAAAGACCGATCCATTGTATGCTATGAGTTTATGCGCGGGTAACTATTTGACTTAAATATGTAGATACTTATAAACTTATATAGGAGTGATCTAGCTATTTAACATAAAAAGTTACCCTTTAGACGTGAGTAACCTTTTGTCCTAAATGGTTCACTTTAACTTATATACAAGTCACTCATTTAAGGTAAACAACTATTCTTTGTTTAAAAATGACTCATTTTGACTTAAACGAGTGACCCATTTTGCGAACAGTGAATGATATCACAATAAATTTATTATAAACCCGGTACTCAATACTAATTGAAAGTTATGAAGCATTGTAGGTCATCACGTGTCATCTAAATGTATATTCTATTATTTTGATATGGGGGGATGTAATTCAATTAATTTCATAAAAAAAAAAAAAAACGAATTATACATAGTGACCCGGGGCTTCGGCCGAGGCAACAACTGGTTTTTCTTCTATACATTGTTATTCTTTCTCCTCCAAATTTACAACCTTCATTGTGATTAATCATTAGCAAAAATAAAAATTGGATATTCAAATTTCAATTAACCAAGGTGGAATTAATTTTTGATTTCGGAATCAACATTATATTTTCCATAATTTTTTAAGAGCAAAATTGATGATCGATAGTGCAAAAGATGATGTAAGAAATAACACTAGTTTTAGATTTATCTCTCACCTCCATTGTCTCTCTTACCTCCAAATGTCTATTTCCTCCATTGTCTCTCACCTCCAAATTTATGTCTCTTTGATGGTTTCTCTCACATCGTGGCCAACAAATATATGAATTGCAACATATGATTTGACAAAGTTGAGCTTCATTAATGGCAAAAACAAATATTGAACTTTTGGAATTCATCAACGGTGGACTTAGTTTCACATTTAAAATCAACTAGTTTCAAAATAAGCAAACATTTATGCTCATTTTAAAAAATGAGCAAAAAAGTTTGCTCATTTTCTCAAATGAGTATAATTGCTTACTCATATGAGTGAATTAGCATAACTGATTAGAAATGAGTAGAAATTTGTTCATTTGGAGAATTTCAAATGAACAATAAGCCAAAAATAACCTGGAGTGTACCATGAGTATTGTATATCCGGGTGTATGATAAAAGTTGTCAATTCTAATTAGGTCGAAACAACTTTCATTTATATTAAGATAGTATAAATTGAGACTTGAAGATTACACACTCTCTTCCTCTAAACTTTTGCTCTGACTTCTCTCTAAACAAACAACCCTACCCCAAACAAACCCAAGGAACTCACCGGAGTTCCGGTGCCGCTTAGGTTTTCGGCGGGTTCTTCGACGAGTTCCTCTGTTCTTTTCATCGCCTTTCATTCCTTTTTTCAGTTTTTTCTTAGCTTTTACGTTCTTGCTCTTTCTTCGCCGTGAGCAACGACAAATTCTGGCGGCCACCAACTCGTCAGTTCCCACCCCTGTCACGTCGGTTAGGTTTACTTCCCCCTCCCTTGTTTTTCGTTTGTTGGATTCGTGCTAGTTTGTTTGGCCTCCCCTCCCCCCTCCCCCCTTTGGTGTTAGTTGTTAGTGTTAGTGTCGGTGTGGTCTCCCCTCACTCTCCCCTTGTTTTTTGTTTCCGTCGCTGGTTGTTACTCTAGTTTTGTGGCTGCTAATTCGGGTCTTCCTCCTCCCCCCTCCCCCCTCCCCTGTCGCGTCTGTCGTGTGTCCTTTCACCCCCTGTTCCTTCGTCGGGATTCCCTTCCTCCTCTCCTGTTTTCATTAGTCGGGCTTCCCCTCCCCTTTCCCCTCCCATGTTCGAGTGCTTCGGTCGAGTCATCACCACATCCCCGTTCGAGTTTTCGGTCGAATCCCCCCTCCCCGTTGTTGGTTAGTTTTGTTTGGGCATCCCCTTCCCTTCCCCCAAGTCGTTGGGCTTCCACTTCCCCTTCCCCCTAGCTATGTTAGTTATCAGTTTGGTGGTTTTTTTTCTCAGTATGTATGGTTAGTTGTCCAATAGTTGGTGTAAGTTTGTTCGTCCGAGTTGTTAAGGATCTAGTCTGTTGTTGGTTCTGGCTTTTAAAAAATGTTTGCCAGTTGAATCAGGGATGGTGGTGTAAGGTTGTAGTAGTAAAATCTGTAGTTTATTTGAAATGCTTGTTGAAGGAACTGGTACGTCAGATGGATGAGAAGTGTGAGTATGGTCGAGGCAATGTTCGTTATTCATGGTTGGACTTTGTGTTTTCCGGTTTCAGAAACCGGAGCTGTGTTTGAGAGCTCACCATGTTTGAAGCTCATTTTCGATTGGCAATGATCTTACTGGTCTTTGCCTTGAAAAATTCAAATCTGCAGGCGGCACCCCAGTCTCATCTGGTGGATTTCAGCACGCCCCATTTCTCATCCTTTACGGAGAAACATGACATACTCTCGAAAGAGAGTCACGAGTCACCTAGGAATGTGACTCTTCAACAGATCATGAGCCAAGAATCCCACGCGTCAGAAGTTCGTTGGGATTGCTCTTGCGGCGAGATGCGAATCTTGCCTTTGGTTCATTGTCCGGATTGTGATCAACATTTGCTTCTCCTACCACATCCATCAGTCATCGGAGTTTTGACTCCACCAGCACATTCATCGACCAGCGACGCGCTACTTAATAGGCGACTCTTTATCGGCTTTGCTTATTTTTGTTTTTTAGGGCATGTAAGAGCTCATAAAGCTCCTTTAGGTTTTCCTTTGTTTTCTGTGTGGTTGTATTAGCAATAGGTTGTACTTCGTTTTTTAATCAATGCACAATTTCTCGATGTTAAAAAAAAAGGTAATATAAATTATTGATATTTCATTGTATTAGAGTATGATATTAGACAAATATATGAATAATAATTTTTTCTCCTACCGCACACCAAAAAAAAAAAGTATTCACTGAATACAACTTTATAAAAAGTAATCAATGAAAGAATGAAGTACTAGTTAATGACTATAAGTCCGGTTAAAAAATTTAATGACCACATCTAGTTTTCTTTTATGTATAAACTTTGACTATACACGCTTCCTAACACATAATTTTAACTACTTAGCAACTTTAATTATTAATATGTAAAAAATATACAAAGTTGTTATTTAACTATGTTTTTCCTTGTGTATAATTTTCCAATAATGGTCAAAGTGAAATATTCTGTATGTTCTTTATTAATATCAGCAATTTGACTTTTGCACAATTCACACTCTTTACTTTGACCATCATTTTTCTCATGATATAGTCTTATAATTTCAATTTTTTTATAATTTATACATATAAACGATAAGGATATTGAAGTTAAAAATATTGCATTGAGAAGAGTAAAAAACAAAATGTTGCAATTAATTCATTGGATCGAATATGAGAATACGAAATGAAGTGTGATAATTAAGTACATGGAGATGAATAAATCTGTTTTGTAACACCACCAATCCCAATATATATTTGAATTTGTCTAAAGTGGAAATATTAAGGGTATTATTGTTGCGGTGAGAGAAAAGACTTAGGTATGTAAAAGTGTTTATAACTATACAACTGGCCATTGAATACTAAACAATAATATTAAAAAGTAGATGTTTAAAAATCTGTATTATATATGGCAACACATTGGGGACACCGTAAAATAGAATAAAGAGAAAAATAAAAATAAAAGGGGAATAACTAACTGCTTCATTTAATTAAAAGGGGACAAAAAGGAAAAAAAATACCATATTTAAAATGAATAACAGTTTTTTAAAAAACAAAATGCAAAGAGAGTTTTTGTACACAATAATGACAACTGATCAATACTTTGATCATATTCCTCGAAATAATCCCAAATTAATGTCTCCACCATAACAATAAAACGCTCTTAGAAACTATTCCTAACCAATATTCATGATAGTAATAAGTATAATAATTATTGGTAGTCAAAACCCATAGCCGATACTAACTCCCATGTATAACCTCCGATATCATCTTATTACCGTCACATGGAGATAAAGAATTCTAACTCCAATCCCATACACTCATAACAGAGAGTTGAAACTTGTATGATCTGAGTTTTGTTATGTAAAGAAGAACAAGAGTTACAAGATTGACTTAACTATGTACAAAAAAACGTGAAGTTTGCAGCAATAGCACCATCTATGACAAGAAAAAAAAAACCTAGCCGCACTCTCTATTTTCTCTCTTCCCTTCAGCGACACCTAAGCGTAAACAAGAACCCCTAGGGGCTCGACGACCGCCTTGACACGGTAGCCGTCGAGCCCCCCCCCCCCTTTTCCCTTTTCCTTTTTAGTTTTCTAGTTTCGTTGCTCGGTTTTCAGTGTGTTCGTCGGTCGATTTTCAGCGAGTTCGTCGGTCGTTTCCCGAGTTCAGTTGGTAGTTGACGCTGGGTTCCCCAACCTTTTTTCTTTCTTCCTTCCCTTTTCGATTGCTGGTTGTCATAATGTTCGTCTCCCTTGTTAGTAGTCGGGGTTGTGTCAGTCGTCGCTGGGTGTTTCAATTCCCCTGTTTCACGTTTTGGCTTTTAGTTCCGTTCAATTGCTGGTTGTTCGATTGCTGGTTGTCGTATTTTAGTCTCCTCTGTTAGTAGTAGATTTGTGGTTGCGTTTTCTTTCTTTCCCCTATTTTGGGCTTTTCTGGTTCGTGCTTGTAGGGTGTTCCTAGGGTGTTGTCGCTGCCGGTTTGCTTGCGATTGAAGGTTCCCGTCCCCGCTCCCCATCTTCATGTCTTGTATGCGCAGTCCCGTAGTTCGGTTTGTGATTGTTGAGGGCTTCCCCTCCCCCCAGTTAGTTTCGGGCTCCCCCTTCCCCCTTCCCCCTGTTAGTGTCGGGCTTCCCCTTCCCCTCCCGCCCGGTTGTTGGAGTTTCCAACTAGTTAAGTCAGGTATTTTCTTAAAAAGTGTGTTAAGTCTCCGAATAAAAGGAGTGCGTTGTTTTCGAGTTGCTAAAGTTGTTTTCGGTGGTTGGTTGTGGCCATCGGAACGTATTCGTCAGTTGGGTCAAGTTTGGTGGTTCAAAGTAGTAACAGTTGAATATGTCGGTTTTTTGGACTATGTGCTGAGGGACAAGGTAACTCACGATGTTCGTGAGCAAGGACGAGGTGATTATAGGCTTTCATGGTTGGGACGTGTCTTTACCGGTTTTGAAAACCGGAGGTGTTTTCGAGGGCTCAACTTCTTTGGCTCTCCTTTTAGCTTGGCATTGATCTTAATGCTCTTTGCCTTGAAAACTTCAAATCCGCAGGCGGCACCCCAGTTGCATCTGGGGGTTTACAGCACGCCCACTCATATGCGTTTCTCCTTCAACATGGGGAAACCTGACTTACTCTCGCTCGAGAGTAGTAAGTCACAATGGAACATGACTCATCATATGGACAGGAGCTCAGAATCCCAAGTGATGACAGATTGTTGGGATTGCTCATACGGCGAGACGTGACGCTCGCCATTGGTTGTTCGTTCTCCAAATCGTGATCGTCAATTACTTCGTCAACCACTTCCATCAGCCATCCGAGGTTTGCATCCACCATCATCAGTACTGATTAGCGACGTGTTCCTCTCTACGCGACTTTGTTTCGGTTTTATTTATTTATGTTTTAGGCGGAATATAAGAGCTCTTAAGGCTCCTTTAGGTTTATGTGTTTGTTTTAGTTTGGGTTGTATTAGCATTAGGCTATACTCCCTCTTTTAATTAATGTACGATTTCTCGTTGTCAAAATAAAAGAAGAAGAAGAAGAGTTACAGTAGTTTTTATAACTGTAGTGTCATATAAGAATAGTAGATTTTAAACTCGTGCGATGCACGGTTTTTTTATGGCTTTGCGATAATATATAAGATAAATTGGATACTTATTGAGAGACATCTGATCATGATTGTATTAATTATAGTAAAATAATTATATTACTAATTAATTATTATTGTTTTGATGCAAATCTCAAAATCATTCAATTATAATAAAATTGTGTATTTTTAGTAGTATGTAGCAAAAGTTACATACCCAATTGTATTTTTGATTTTTAGATAATTTTGGTGGAAATCAAACTTCATTTTCTCTCAATAATTCTAAAACTTCTATTCTTACCATAATCATGTAGCGCCTCTTTGGCCCTGTTCTGTTTAACATATTGTAACTTATTTCAAAAAAGCTAAGGTAAGATAAGATAAGATAAGATCAGATAAAATAAGATATTAGACAACACAATAAACTTGAATATAAGTTCAGATAAGATAAAATAAGATAAGATAAGATAAGATAAGATAAGATAAGACAAATAAGTTGAATCAAATGGATAATCTTCTTATATGACCCAATGCATAGGTTAAAAATAAAACATTACCTTTTTTTTTTTAGTTGTAAGCAAGTTCCGATTATGCAAAAGTTTTGATTTTTCGAATTATGTAGCAAAAATTATACCAAAATTTTATTGAATAATTTTTTTAGGTTCTTTAGTTAAAATCAAACTTTAACATTTCACTATACAAAACTATAGACATGTATTTTTTTTATCTTTATATAACTCAAGTTTTAAAAGTATGATTTTCAAAGACATAATTGCTATTATCACATATAATGTGCTATATTATAGTTACTTTTGTACTCCCTCCGTTTCATTTTAATCTACACACTTTGACATTTTACACTATTCACAAATTTCACTTTGACCATCATTTGTGATTTATACACGGATGAAAATATAGTCATGTGGGATCTTGTTAGATTCATCATAACATGTATTTTATTAATATGTACTTTTTATAATTTTTACAAATACAAAACTAAAGATATATGTCCTCAAAGTTTTGCATTAGCATGCGTGAAAAGTGTAAGTGTGTAGATTAAAATGAAACGGAGGGAGTATGTATTTAGAATAAAGAATAAATAATACATTATTGTTCATCTAAATGAATATATTTTCATAAGTTGTGAAACTATATTGTATATGGACATTATTTCAAAGATATTTCGAGCACTCTCTGATGGTAAAAAACTATAATATTGTAAATTATGTAGCAAAAGTTATATTCAATTTACATAGTATAATAATTTTGGTTGTTTATTGAAAATCATACTCTAATCTTCACTTATCCAAAACACCTTATATGTATTTTTATCTATGTGGAATGTTTTTTTAAAACTTAAAAACAATGACATGACATGCTAAGGTGGAGCTCTCTATACTTTTCTAAGGTTGGTTTTTAAAATCAAACTCTAATCTTTTTATAATCCAAAACTCTAATATATATGTAATTTTATCACTAGAAACTTTTAATTTTTGATGTAACAACAAAGTTTCTTTAATGAATGTTGTTGCAATACTAAATTGTTTGGGTTCAATTGAGTAAGGATGAGGTTTTGAAAGATAATATGTTTAATCCTATGAATTGCACCCAGGATCAAATGCTATAATCACATATAGTAGCTATTATATTTATCTAAAAGAAAGACTAAATAATGCGTTATAGTTCATCTAATTAAATATATTTTCATTAGTTGTAAAACTATATTGTAAATGGATCTTATTTTGAAGCACATTGCAAGCACTCTTCAATGGTATACAAATTATAATGTTTTGAATTATGTAGCAAAAGTTATATTCAATTTACATAATATAATAATTTTTGGTTGTTTATTCAAAACCAAACTCTAATTTTCCTCTATCCAAAAACTCATTTTATGTATTTAAATCTATGTAGTACTTTAGTTTTCTAAAAATTTTAAAATTAAAATTAATGACATGGCAATCCTACGTGGCACACTCTATTTCATAAGTTGTAGAATTATATTTTAAATGAATGTTATTTCGAAGCATATTTCGAGCACTCTCCAATGGTCCAAAAATTATAATATTCCAAATTAAGTATCAAAAGCTATATACAATTTACATAATATAATAAATTAGGTTGTTTATTCAAAACTAAACTCTAATTTTTGCTTATCCAAAAACTCCTTATATGTAGTATTTAAATCTCTGTAGAACTCTATTTTTGTAAAAGAAACTAAAAATAAAAATTGATGACATGGTAATTCTACGTGGCCTCGAAATCTTGAAAAGTGTTCTCAAAAAGTTCCTCCTTTATATATTTACTAGTTTTGGGACACGAGCAAAATTCTGTTTTCATCATGGAAAAGATGTAGACTTTTGAGATTTTTGTAATGTAATAATTCGAATATTCTAATTCTAACATGAATAGGTTTTGTAGAAAAGTCTTAATTCTAATTGAAGTCCTAATTCAAATTGAAGTCAGAATTCTAATTGTAGTTTGTAACTTTAATGCATGGTACATAAAATATTTCTTTTTTAAAGTTATTTTAATATAAAATTTATATATAATATACATGGATCTTATTTTAAACTAATTTTTAAATACTTTTCAATGGTGCACAAATTATTAATTTCCAAACTATATATTAAAAGTTATAATCAATTTACTATACTTAAGTTTTCCATAGTGAACCCAACTACATTTCTTCTTATCCTAAATTGTATACATGTATTTATATTAATTTGGAACTCTATTTATTTTAAGAAAAGCGACATGGCACTTAATAAGTGTGACGTATGGCGTCCAATGAAGACACCAAATGTCGTAACCTTGTGAGCTGGCTTTTGGACCCTAATTCAAATTGAAGTCCTAACTCTAATTGCAGTTTGTAACTTTAATACGTACAATAGAAAATATTTCTTTTTTAAGTTACTTATATGTAAAATTCAAATATATTATAAATGGATTTTATTTTAAAGTATTTTTTAAATACTTTCCAATGGTGCAAAAATTATAATTTTCGAAACTATATATTAAAAGTTATAATCGATTTACTATACTTAAGTTTTCCATTGTGAACCCAACTCTATTTCTTCTTATCCTAAACTGTATACATTTATTTTTATTAATTTGGAACTCTATTTATTTTACGAAAAGTGACATGGCACTTAATAAGTGCGACATATGGCGTCCAATGAAGACGCCACATGTTGTAACCTCGTGAGCTGGCTTTTGGACCCTAATTCTAATTGAAGTCCTAATTCTAATTGCAGTTTGTAACTTTGATACGTACTATAGAAACTATTTCTTTTTTTAAGTTACTTATATATAAAATTTAAATATAGTATAAATGGATCTTATTTTAAAGTATTTTTTAAATATTGTCCAATGATGCAAAAATAATAATTTTCGGAACTATATATTAAAAGTTCTAATCGATTTACAATACTTAAGTTTTCCATTGTGCATCCAACTCTATTTCTTCTTATCCTAAACTGTATACATGTATTTTTAGTAATTTAGAACTTTTTTTATTTTAGGAAAAGTGACATGGCACTTAATTAACGTGCCATACGAAAAGTGACATGACACTTAATAAGGTGACATGTGGTGTTCAATGAAGATGTCAAATGTCGCAATCTCGTGAGCTGATTTTTAGACCCCAATTCTAATTGAATTCCTAATTCTAATTGCGGTTTGTAACTTTAATACGTACTATAAAAATATTTCTTTTTTAAGTTACTTATTTATAAAATTTAAATATAGTGCATATGGATTTTATTTTAAAGTATTATTTAAATACTTTGAATTGGCGCAAAAATGATTAATTTTTGAACTATATATTAAAAGTTATAATTAATTTACTATACTTAAGTTTTTCGCAGTGAACCCAACTCTATTTGTTCTTATCCTACATTGTATACATGTATTTTTTTATTAATTTGGAACTCTATTTATTTTACGAAAAGTGACATGGGACTTAATAAGTGTGACATATGGCGTCCAATGAAGACGCCACATGTTGTAACCTCGTGAGCAGGCTTTTGGACCCTAATGTTAATTGAAGTCCTAATTCTAATTGCAGTTTGTAACTTTGATACGTACTATAGAAACTATTTCTTTTTTTAAGTTACTTATATATAAAATTTAAAAATAGTATAAATGGATCTTATTTTAAAGTATTTTTTAAATACTGTCCAATGATGCGAAAATTATAATTTCGGAACTATATATTAAAAGTTATAATCGATTTACTATACTTAAGTTTTCCATTGTGAATCCAACTCTATTTCTTCTTATCCTAAATTGTATACATGTATTTTTAGTAATTTAGAACTCTATTTATTTTAGGAAAAGTGACATGGCACTTAATAAGCGTGACATAGGAAAAGTGACATGACAATTAATAAGCTTGACATGTGGCGTCCAATAAATACGCCAAATGTCGCAACCTCGTGAGCTGGCTTTTGGACCGTAATTCTAATTGCATTTTGTAACTTTAATAGGTACTATAGAAATATTTGTTTTTTAAGTTACTTATATATATAATTTAAATATAGTATAAATAGGGCTTATTTTAAAGTATTTTTTAAATATTTTCCTATGGTGCAAAAATTATAATTTTACGAACTATATATTAAAAGTTATAATCGATTTACTTTACTTAAGTTTTCCATTGTGAACCCAACTCTATTTCTTTTATCCTAATTATATACATGTATTTTTATTACTTTGTAACTCTATTTATTTTAGAAAAAGTGACATGTCAGTTAATAAGCGCGACATGCGGCGTCTAATGAAGACACCAAATGTCGCGACCTCGTGAGCTGACTTTTGTACTCTGCTTTATATATTAGTTATATGATTTAGATTAAAAAAATTCTCCACCATTACAATAAGAAATAAATTGGGCAAATTGTAACTAATCATAGGAACCATAAAAGTGGACAACCAGAAACATAGAAATTAGTCCCAAAAGTAATCCGACCCCACCAGATCGTGCACGTGCCACAAATACAAACAAAACTACAGACGCGATGCGTGGTATATGAGGGGTTGCGGGCTTTGGCCTAATCTATAGTGTGTGGGTAAGAGCACTTCAAACATTATATAAATATTATGCTATATTAGTAAACATAAATCATGTTGATGTATTTCCTTATTTGGAAAGCCCTTAGTTGGCTATACTTGCTGTAGACTATATATTGAAAGGAATGATAATAAAAAGGCAACACAAATTAAACCTAAAACACTTTGTCATGGTATCAGAGCCAGGCCCATAGTTGGGACCATTAATTTAATTAGGGCCAATTGAAAAAGGGACCTCACATGTGAGGGGGAGTGTTGAAGCTATATCTCTCCTTGTCATGGTATCAGGCTTGGTCTAGCCGCATACACTAACCTTTTATCTTGGCTGGTGATGCGTCGTCCAAGGACAACCCTCCACCGGCTACTATCTCCACAACTTCTCCTTTCTTCCTCGGCCCTGAGGATAGGCCGGGTGACTTCATCACCCCTACTAGACTCACGAAAGATAATTATGACCATTGTGCCTCGGATGTGCAAATGGCCCTCGAAGCCCGACGCAAGTTCGTCTTCTTAGATGGTATTATCAGTGCACCTTCTCCACCGTGTACTTCATCCGACTGGAGTACCATTCAAGCCATGCTCATCTCTTGGATTATGAATACGATCTCCCCGGATATTAAAGGTACGCTTTCCAAGTATTGTGATGCAAAACGATTATGGGACTCTTTAAAAATATCGCTTTGCTTTGGCTAACAGCCCTAGAATTCACCAACTTAAACCATCTCTTGCCCGTTGACAATCTAAGTCCATGACTGTTGCTTCTTATTTTGGAATATTAACTGTATCATGGGAGGAACTTCATAATCATGAACCTCTTATTGAATGTAATTGTAGTTCTTCTTGTACCGTGGTTCAATTACATGAGTATCGTCGCGCTAATGGCAAACTTCATGAATTTTTGATGGGTCTTGATTCTAACTATTATAGTATTGTACGTTATAATATTCTCTACCAAGATCCTTAGCCTACACTTGATAGGGCTTATCAATTAGTTGTTCAAGCGGAAAGGGTTCATTTGGCAAAATCTATGCCCGATGATGAATCCCATATTGTGGTGAGTTTTGCTTTGCGCATGGTTAATCTTGGCAGCACCTCTTCTACTTCTCCATCTCTTCCTCGGATTCGCGAGGATATATCCCATCTTCAGTGCACTCATTGCAAGAAAATCGGGCATGAGATGGCTACATGTTTTGAAATTCACGGATTCCCATCATGGTGGGAAGACCGCCAAACTGCTATTGCAGGCCGTGGGGGAGGTCGAGCCCTGCTGCCCGTGCAGCCCATGGTCGAGGCCAAGTTCGAGCCAACGCGACTGCCACAGCTGCTGCCGCAGCCCCTAGTACCGTGATCGGGGTTGCTGGAACTCCGTCTACTGTCATCCTGCCGACCAATGGAAGGCTTTGGCGGGACTTCTTGGTAATATATGATCGGTTGCACGGTATGTTTACTAGTACTAAATGGATTTTGATAGAAGCGCTTCCAATCATTTTACTGGTGATGCATCTTTATTATTTGATCTTATTTGTATTGACGGTTGTCCTGTTGGTCTTCCTAATGGCACTGTTGTTATGGCTAAACACGAGGGCTTTGTTTCTCTTCTCACTCATGTTCTCTTTGTGCCTCATTGCATTGCAATTTACTTTCCGTTTCTCAATTAACTGCGACTATGAATTGTATTGTTCAATTCAATTCTGATGTTTGTGCTATACAGGACCCGTCGAGAAATCTGATTGGAACAGCGGTTAGGTGGGATGGACTTTACTACTTTGGAGGAGGGACTTATGCGTTTCATGTGTCTATTGGTAAAGCTGCACCTTCCTTTGAACTTTGGCATCATCGCATTGGTCATCCTTCAAAGAAGATAGTCAAATTACTTCCGCCCGTTCTTCATTTGCAGGGTAGTTTGAATAAGGGTTGTGAGGTGTGTTTTCGTGCTAAACATCCTCGCACTAAATTTCCCAATAGTAATCATAAAGCTAGTCGAAATTTTTAAAAAGTTCATTGTGACTTGTGGGGACCTTACAAACATGTATCATCTTGCATTGCGGTGCTCGGTAATTTCTAACTTTCGTGGATGATTATTCTAGAACTGTTTGGGTTTATTTGTTGGTTGATAAAATTGAGGTTTTCATATGTTTATGGCTTTTAATGTTATGATTGATCGATAATTTTCCCAAACTATTCAAATTGTGCAAAGTGATGATGGTACTGAATTTAATTGCCTTAAAGATTACTTCACTGCTACTGGCATCCTTTTTCAAACCTCGTGTGTTAGTACTCCTCAACAAAATGGGCGGGTTGAGCGCATACATCAACATATTTTGATTCTTTTTCCTTTTTTTTTTGGGGTAAGAGTATCCTTACTGCCGCTCATCTCATTAAACGCACTCACTCCTTTACTCCACAACAAAACTCCCTATGAACTCTTGTTTGGTCATACTCCCTCTTATGATGCTACTAAGGTCTTTGGCTCTTTGTGTTTTGCTCATAACCACCGTTCTATGGGGGACAAATTTGCGAGTCGGAGTCGAAAATGCATGTTAAGGTTGGAAATTGTTTGATCTTGATAGTAAGGAGTTTTTTTGTTTCAAGGCTTGTTAAATTTTCTGAGGCCATTTTTCCCTTTTGTGATCTTGAAGCTGCAAATATTAACCCTCACACCATTGTTGAGCACCATGATAATATTCACCTTGATTTTACTGATTTCAAGCCCTCTTCTTCTCTTATCCAGCCCACTCCCTCTAATCCCACTCTACAAAAATCGACCATTCCTTCTCCTCCTCTAACCTAGTCCCCTACTTTTAACCCAACTCCACAAAATTCCCCTATTACCCAACTCACTCCCTCTTCCTTTTCCTCGCCTACTGGACCTCCTGTCCGCTCTTCCCAGGCCCAATCTTCCCCCTCTATTACCGGACCTCACATCCCCTCTCCCTCGCTGACCCGATCTTCACCCGCGCCAAATCTCTCGGCCCAACCCATTTCCCTTCAGCCCAATACCTCCTCAAACACCCCTCCTGGACCTGCTGGCGCCTCATCCGCGTCCCTTCCTTCCCATGAGCCCACTGATCTCCCTGAGTCCACTGAACTACCCGAGCCCACTTGTTCTTGGTTCTGCATCTGGGCCGCCTACTGAGCACACTGAATTGGGCCGCGGTCTTCACACAAAGACCCCTTCGATCCTTCTTCTCAATTACGTAACCAACACAATTCAAGTAGAGAGTCCATCTCCTCCTTCCTCTGCTCCTCTGCATTACTCCGATAAGCCTTATCCTATAGCACATTACATTAATTGTCAAAGTTTTTCTGTGAAATATCGAAAGCTTATTGCTTCTCTTACATCTATTACGGAGCCCAAATCTTTTAAAGAGGCTAAGCAGGATGCATGTTGGCGTAAATCTATGAATGGTGAGATACGTGCTTTGGAGGAGAATGATACTTGGACCATGGAGGCTTTGCCTCCGGGCAAGCGTACTCTTGGTAGTCAGTGGGTTTCTCGTAACAAATTTGATTTGGCTAGTAATTTGGATCGTCTGAAATCTTGTTTGGTGATACTTGGGAATCATCAAAAGGAAGGCATTGATTACACTAAAACATTTGCTCCGGTGGCTAAAATGATCATCGTTCGTGCCTTTCTTGCTATTGATACTTGCTAAAAATTGGGCGCTTTATCGGATGGACGTCCATAATGCTTTCTCGTCATGGTGATGCGGAGGAAGAGGTATACATGAAACTTCCTCCTGGTTTTGAGTCCTCTCGGCCCTAATATGGTTTGTCGTCTCCGCAAACCTCTCTATGGTCTTGAACAGGCTCCTCGGTGTTGGTTTACAAAACTTGTATTTGCTCTAAAAGGGTATGGATTTTTAAAATCTTTCTCTAATTATTCTTTATTCACCTTTACTAAAAGGTTATGTTCATCAAATCAATGTGTTAGTGTATGTGGACGATCTTATTGTTGCTGGGAACGATTCCGCTACTTTGAAGGCTTTCAAAGCCTATCTCTGTGATTGTTTTAAAATAAAGGACTTGGGTCCTTTAAAGTACTTTCTTGGCATTAAGGTGGCTCACATTTCCTCGGTTTGTTTCTTTGTCAGCGCTAATACACTTTGGATATTATATCTGAAGCAGGTCTTTTAGGCTCTAAGCCGATTGGTTTTCCGATTGAGTAAAACCACAAACTTGGTCTTGCTACTAGTGCTTTGCTTGATGATCCTGAGCCTTATCGGCGTCTGGTTGGCCGTCTTATATATCTTACTGTCACTCGTCCGGACTTGGCTTATTCTATGCACATCTTATCTCAGTTCATGCAGGCCTCTCGCATTGATCATTGGGAAGCTGCTTTGCATGTCATTCGCTATTTGAAGGGTAATCCCGACAAGGATATTCTCTTGCGGCCCGACATTGATTCAACTCTCGCTGGTTGGTGTGACTCTGATTGGGCGGCTTGTCCTCTAACTTCGCCGCCCTTCTTGGTTGGGTCGTTTTTCTTGGTTCTTCTCCCATTGCTATTTGAAGAAAATGAATATTTGGTGAGTTGAAATGGTTGAAAGGTCTTCTATTGAGTTTGGGTGTTATTCATCTCACTGCCATCCGTTTGTTTTTGAACTGTCAATCTGCACTTCATCTTGCCAAAAATTCCATTTTTCATGAGTGACGAAGCACATTGAGGTTGACTGCCATTTTGTACGGGACGCCATTACTAATGACCTGATTGCTCTGTCCTATGTTCATACCACAGAGCAACTTGTTGATATCTTTACTAAGGATCTCGGGAAACTTCAGTTTGAGTCTAGCAAGTTGGGCATTTATGATCCACATGCACCAACTTGAGGGGGGTATTAAGCTATATTAGGCAACATAAATCATGTTGATGTATTTCCTTATTTGGAGAGTCCTTAGTTGGCTATACTTGCAATAAACTATATATTGAAAGGAATGAGAATAACAAAGGCAACACAAATTAAACCTAAAACACTTTGTCAATAAATCTATTTAATACTTTTTTTTTTCTTGAAGGTGAAACAATTTCATATTTAGATCAATTAAAACTATTCTAAATTCTAATTCTTTCATGTGAAACAAGAGATTTATTTTTCCTACTTTTGAAAAATTTATTTTACATAATCATGTTGTGTCTTTCATTTCCGGTATTACTAGGCACAAGGTATCATCTCTTACGTACATTATTACCTTTCATTCATGTTGACTTATTACCTTTCATTTGTATTGTTTTCATTTTAGATATTTTTTTTTTGTCTAAGTGCCATTTTGGTTTCATCTGATCTCCTTTCTTCTTCATCGTGTTTTGTCAAAACAAGAGATGATATCAATATATGGTGATCACCCGATTCGAAAAGAATTTTACTTATAACCTAGGACTTTTTGTTAAAGTCAATTAAACAAATACTAAAACAACACCTATCAAGAAACACTCGCTTGATTTCTCCACTCTAGTCATAATGTAACTAACGTGATGTAGTGAGATCATACTCACAAAATGTCAACTGTAGGCTGTAACGATAACTAAGTGAGATAGCTAGAAAGAAAGATTCGATACATTAAGTACTCTCAGGTTGTTAGTCTTTTTTTTTTTCTTGGGGTTGGCAACTCCTAAAAAACAATGTCAACCAAAATGAGATAATAAAATAGTACAACATTTAGATTTGCCATTTTTTGTCGCGTCCGTCTTGGGTGAAATATGTTACATTATAAGTGGGTAACATAAACTCATATGTGCGAATAAAAAAAAAAGAAACGCGCTTCATTAAACGTCGACCAAATTACATAGGATTTTACAAAATCTCACAAAAAACTCGATAAATCAAAACCTAGCTCAACAATAGCTAAAAACGAGAGTATATTGGAGAAGTCGGCTCAAATTTTCGAGAAAAACAGAATTCGATATCAGATGTGAAATAGTCAAATGACTCCATAAACGAAAGAAAAGGATCAATAAACTCTAGAAATCGAGCTATTATACCATTCAATATAGAAGACAAAGAAACCATGCACAAATTTCATAGAAAAACTAAAAATTCATATTTCAAAAGGTTACATATAAAAACAACTAAATATGAATTGAATGGTTTTAATTTGGATCCACAATATGTCGGCTTACCAAAAAAATTGAATTAATAATTCTATAATCAGTTCAAATTATTGTTGACTAAACCTTTGCCATTTTATATTTAGCACCATATAAGAACAACTTATGTCATTTGATTATGTTTTAATAAACGATGGATCGACTAATGTTATTTAAAAGTAATTTTGTGTCATTTGTTAATGTTTTGGTACGAGTTTTTAGTCATTATCGTATCATTAGAATAATCGTAGTGGTATCCACTATAAATAAATGACACAGACTCGTAGAAAAATGACATAGTTTAGACATTTGAGGACATAAGATTAAAGAAAAATGACAATATAATAAATATATGAAGAAACTAACTCAAACGACATACACTTAACTAAAAATGACACAAGGTTAAACAAAAACAGCACAAAAAAGAATGACACTGTACGCAAATGTTGCACCATAAATGACATAGACTACATATGTAATTACTGTACTACTATTGACAACTCACCCATACTTTCAGATTCCCTGAAATAATCCCAAAATAATGTCTCCAAGATCACAATAAAACTCTTTTAAAACTATTCCTAATCAGCAAGGGCAGGGCTGAGCACGTGCGACATAGGCAACCGCACAAGGCCACCAAAAACTTAGGGCTTCGATATACTATTTTTATATTAATAGATATTGACTCATTGTATAAAACAGTTTTCATTGTTGGTGTTGGACTCATATTATCATATATGCAGCGTCTTTATTGGCGAAATCTGATAGACATGTAATCGGATAGTAAATTAGCCCAAATATCACTCATGATCATCAAAATTACGGTTCTAGTTCCCTTAAACAACTTGTAATTTAAGTAATCCAGCAATAATTTTAATACACTCCTGAATGAAAGATTAATATGACTCCTCAACAATTTTCAAAGAATATTTTTACAATTTTCAACCCTTGAATGAAGTTAGACACCTTTTATTTATACTAATAACAAACTAAGTCATACGTCGAATATAACTCCTATTGGGTTTAAACAAGCACAACTTACACAATGCACCATATAAAACCCTTACCTTAAGGGTAATGGTAAAATTAGGAGCTTATTAACTATTAAAATATATAGTATAAGATTAGATTGTAACACATAGCTATTCATTAAGCCAATTGATACAAAATATAAACTCTTATCTAGATGCAAATAAATTAAAGTCAATAAAAACCAACATTAAAAAGACAACTTACTGAAAGGCTGCCTTTGATTTATATCAATGATGTTAATGTATATTTTTATTTTATAATTCAAAATTTAAATTTTGAAATATATTTGTACTTTTAATGTATTAAGAAACGGGCTAATATTATCTTCATTGTATATGGCCTGTTTGGTAACCGAACCCCCCTAAATATATGGATATTTTTATATTTTATACTATTAAATCAAAATTGAACACATGTTTGCACTTTTAATCTATTAATAAAGGGTCCAATACAATCTTAATTGCACACGGATTTCTTGACAATTGAACCGTCCCATCTAATCAATATTCATGATAATAATAACTATAACAATTATTGGTATTCAAAACCCATAACCGATTCTAAGGGCCTGTTCTCCCCAGCTTATTTTCAGTTCAGTTCAGTTTAGTTTAGTTCAGTTCAGTTCAGTTCCTAAATTATTATCATTACTATTAATTAGTTATAATTTAATTCAGTTCAGTTTAGTTAAGTTCAATTTAGTTTAGTTCAGTTCAGTTCAATTCAGTTCAATTGTTTTATGCCGAATAGAACAGACCCTAACTCCCAGGGGCGTATCCACTATAGGTTCACTGGGTTCAGTTGAACCCATAGTGGATATGGAAAAAAATGTTAAATATAATATCTTGAAACAATGTACTTCCTCCGTTTAGAAATAGTTGCACCATTTCATGTTTTCACGCTTGCCAATGTATTATTTCAAATATTAATATCTTTAATTATCAATAAGTAGAAATTATAAAAAGTTGATATTAAAAAAATGGGATAGTATCTCAGATAACCCTGACATATAGGCCTTTTCTCAAATGACCCTGACATATTTTTTTTTCTCAGATGACCCTAAACTTGTATTTTATCATTAAAGCTGACAAAATTCTTAATGGCGTTAACTATTTTGAAACATAAATTAATTAATACCTAAAAAAACCCAATTAATCTATTTCTCTCTCTTGTTCTTCATCATTTTCTCTCTTGTTCTTCAAAACAAAATCAAAATTAATATATGTGCTGATCATTAACTTCAATCCTTTTCACTTCCTTAGCTCTAATCAAAAAATCTGCAGCTCAACACAAAGACAAATTAACAAAACAACAATAACTAAAATAATAAAAAAAACTCAAAAAATACAAGAAAATGCAGGAAATAATTACTGCGACGAAATGAAAGCTGGTGATGGTTGAAATCAAAAGGAATTTGGGCAAAAGACAAAACCATATTCAAGAAATTGGGCAACAAAAATTCTCGTAAAAATGTCAGAGAAATAGAATTAGGAGTTCTGTGAAACCCTTGTTCTACAACAGAATTAGATGGCGTCGAAGAATTAGAATCGTGGGAAAAAAGGAGAAATTGAGAGAGAGTGATGTAAAGGAGGAGGTGGAGGTTGAGGACGAGAGAAGAGAGAGAAAATGCGAGAAGAACGTTCGCCACTGCATAATACAATCGAGAAGAACGAATTTGCTGGGTTTTAGGTCCACTTTCTGCTGGTTTTTAGGGATGTAGTGGGTAGTCGATTTTCGTGGCTGAACTCACCGGTTTTAGGGCCGATTTCGGTAGGTTTTAGGGTCGATTTCACTGGTTTTTGTGGATGCTTTTACTGGATTTTTTGGGGGGGGGTTGTAGTGGGTGTCGTTGCTGCTTTTGCTTAATGTTCTTGGTGGATGCTTTTGCTGCGTTTTGGGGATTTCTTCATTTCTTAATTTCCCCTTCTTCATTCCCCTTTCTATATATCATCTTCTCTTCTTCGTTGCTGCTTTGTTGGATCAGTTCTTCCATCAATTGTTCAAAGTTTACTTGATATTATGTGAAGAGTTCGAGATTTCCATTGCTCTAATTTAGTTTTCATGGTAACCATTGATGAATGCTTGAGAAGAGATGAAGAACAAGAGAGAAAGAGATGAATTTGATTTTTTTTTATAAAAAAAATTACAATAAGTATTTTTGTTTGAAAATAGTTAACGTCGTCAACAATTCCGTCAGGTTTAATGACAAAAATCAAGTTCAGGGTTATCGGTGACAGGGCTGCCAAAGTCGGGGTTATATTGGAAAAAGGCCTATATGTCAGGGTTATCTGAGATAATATCCCTAAAAAAATATACATTGAGACAGATCTAATAAGAACTCATATGACTATGTTTTTCCTAAAATATAAATCACCAAAGACAATTAAAGTGTAAGATGTGAATAGTAAGCACTATACAAATGGTGCAACTATTTCTAAACGGAGGAAGTATTTGAGAAGCTTCTTTGCAGAGAGTGGTAGTCCGGTGTACATTTTAAATACATGTGCCTGATATGTTGGTCGCTGGTTCGACTCCAAGCCTCTATAGTTTACAATTTTTGTTCCTTTTCTTTCCATATTCTCTTGTCTTTTACGTGCAATTAGCAATATCTTTCCCTTCTTCTTCCAACTTTTCTTTTTTTTTTTGGATTTAAAAAATAATTTGCCCAGCAAACTGATCCGGTTTTCTTGATGAACCGGATCAGCTACTTGCAATCTGAAATTTAAAAAAGAAAAACTAGCTGTCATTCAATTAGCAGGGGCAGACCCCTTTACAGCTCATCTAAACACTTCATTCTTGTTTTCCCTATACAAGCAGATGTACCATACAAGAAAATATACAAAATGGTTTAATCACCATCATTATACATCAATCTTCCAACTTTTCTTTCATTTAATTTCTCTTGTTTCCTTTCTTATATAATTCTTTCCCTTGTCTAATTTCTTGTTTTCAATTTAAATGTATATGCAAAAAATACTTAAAATTAGTTATTTTTATAAAAAAAAAATTATAAAGAAATGTTGATTGTTTTCAATGAAATTTCTCGTCTTCCTAAAAAAATCTTAATGTATTCCCACCTTGTGTTTTTGGTTATAGTTAAAAAAATTAAACTAAGGTATATATGTTAATTTTACGAAATTATTATAGTCATCTCACATGTTCGAACCCATATACTGAACTTTCTGGATCCGCCACTGCTAACTCCCATGTATAACTCATATAAGCCCCAATATCATCTTATTCCCGTCACATGGCGATAAAGAATTCTAAACTCCTATCCCACACTCTAAACAAAGAGTCGGAACTCTAGCGTTATATAATAATATTAAAAAAATCATCCACCATTACAATATAGAAGAAATAAATTGGGAAACTTGTAACTAATCAGGAACCATAAAACTAGACCACCACAAACATAGAAAGTCCCAAAAGTCACCCAGCCCTAACACGTTGTGCACGTCCCACAAAATACGAACATAACTACAGAGATGATGCGTGGTATACGAGGGTTTGCAAACTTTGACCCAATTTATAGTGATAAAGAGCACTACAAACATTATATAAGTCTATATAATACTTTTTTTCTTGAAGGTGAAACAATTTCATATTTAGATCAAGTAAAAATTATTCTAGATTCTAGTTCTTTCATGCGAAACATGAGATTTATTTTTCCGACTTTTCCAAAACTTGTTTTACATAATTATGTTGTGTCTGCAGCGTCTCTCATTTCCTGTATTACTAGGCACAACTCACAAGGTAGCATCTCTTCCATACATTATTACCTTTCATGCATGTTGACTTAGCTTATTATAATCATCTCACATGTTCGAACCCATTACTCGGCACAACTCACAAGACTCGCTTGATTACTCCAATTCTAGTCATAATGAAACTAACGTGATTTAGTGAGATCATACTCACAAAATGTCAACTGTAGGCTGTAACGACAGTTAAGTGAGATAGCTAGAAAGAAAGATTCAATACATTAAGTACTCTCAGGTTGTTAGTCTTTGTTTTTTTCTTGGGGTTGGCAACTCCTAAAAAACAATGTCAACCAAAATGAGATAATAAAATAGTACTCCCTTCGTCCCATAATATAAGTCTTGATTCTGTTTTTACACGGGAATTAAGGTGAAGCGGAATCTTGTTTTATTAGAATAAAAAAAAATTCATTTTTATTGGGAAACACCTACATTGTTTTTTTTCTTTTTAACAAAAAATAAAAGCTGAACATTAATGTTGCATGGTTTTATGTGTAGAAGAGTATAATGGGGTATAAGATTCTATTTTATCATTAATAATGGTGCATTGGAAACTTAATTATAAGGACTTTTGGGAATTAATTATTTTAATGAGGGCATTTTGGGCATAATTATAGATTGAAAATAGAATAAGGACTTATATTTTGGGACACTTTAAAAGGAAAGGGGACTTATATTATGGGACGGAGGGAGTACAACATTTACATTTGCCATTTTTTGTCGCGTCCGTCTTGGGTGAATTGGGTGAAATATGTTACATTATAAGTGGGTAACATAAACTCATATGTGCGAATAAAAAAAACAAGAAACGCGCTTCATTAAACATCGACCAAATTACATAGGATTTTACAAAATCTCACAAAAAACTCGATAAATCAAAACCTAGCTCAACAATAGCTAAAAACGAGAGTATATTGGAGAAGTCGGCTCAAATTTTCGAGAAAAACAGAATTCGATATCAGATGTGAAATAGTCAAATGACTCCATAAACGAAAGAAAAGGATCTATAAACTCTAGAAATCGAGCTATTATACCATTCAATATAGAAGACAAAGAAACCATGCACAAATTTCATAGAAAAACTAAAAATTCATATTTCAAAAGGTTACATATAAAAACAACTAAATATGAATTGAATGGTTTTAATTTGGATCCACAATATGTCGGCTTACCAAAAAAATTGAATTAATAATTCTATAATCAGTTCAAATTATTGTTGACTAAACCTTTGCCATTTTATATTTAGCACCATATAAGAACAACTTATGTCATTTGATTATGTTTTAATAAACGATGGATCGACTAATGTTATTTAAAAGTAATTTTGTGTCATTTGTTAATGTTTTGGTACGAGTTTTTAGTCATTATCGTATCATTAGAATAATCGTAGTGGTATCCACTATAAATAAATGACACAGACTCGTAGAAAAATGACATAGTTTAGACATTTGAGGACATAAGATTAAAGAAAAATGACAATATAATAAATATATGAAGAAACTAACTCAAACGACATACACTTAACTAAAAATGACACAAGGTTAAACAAAAACAGCACAAAAAAAATGACACTGTATGCAAATGTTGCACCATAAATGACATAGACTACATATGTAGTTACTGTACTACTATTGACAACTCACCCATACTTTCAGATTCCCTGAAATAATCCCAAAATAATGTCTCCAAGATCACAATAAAACTCTTTTAAAACTATTCCTAATCAACAAGGGCAGGGCTGAGCACGTGCGACATAGGCAACCGCACAGGGCCACCAAAAACTTAGGGCTTCGATATACTATTTTTATATTAATAGATATTGACTCATTGTATAAAACATTTTTCATTGTTGGTGTTGGACTCATATTATCATATATGCACCGTCTTTATTGGCGAAATCTGATAGACATGTAATCGGATAGTAAATTAGCCCAAATATCACTCATGATCATCAAAATTACGGTTCTAGTTCCCTTAAACAACTTGTAATTTAAGTAATCCAACAATAATTTTAGTACACTCCTGAATGAAAGATTAATATGACTCCTCAAATATTTTAAAAGAATATTTTTACAATTTTCAACCCTTGAATGAAGTTAGACACCTTTTATTTATACTAATAACAAACTAAGTCATACGCCGAATATATCACTCCACAAACTAAGTCTGTTACCGATTTTCATGGTTCGTGGAGCGGTTCTGGCGGTTCGTGGGCCTAGCGGGCTGGCGGTCCGGCATGAGAATTTTTTTTTCCTAAATATTGAATCATTGAAATTATTCATTATTGTTACATAAAACCTTTAAAAATAATTAAAATATATACAATTATTAATATTAATGAATAATTTCATTACTTTTGAATTGGATTGAATTATAATATATGCAATTTGATTAAAATATATACAATTCGATTAAAATATACATAATTTGGTTGAATAATTACTTGGGCTATAGACTGGTCCGGTTCATGGGCTGGGCTGGACTGGACTGGTTTCGTGGACCGGGCTGAGCGGTTTTAGTAGCGGGCTTTCGTGGGTTGGGCTAAATAAAATCGGCCCACGATTCACCCACCAATTTCACGGTTCGAGGTGGGCTGGACCGAGCTTTTCGTGGGCTCGACACACATGGCCCACGAGGTGGGCTAGGCTGGATTGGCCTGCACTGTTGGCCATCTGTAGTACTTGGAACTTGTATGATATGAGTTTTGCGATGTAAAGAATAAGAAGAGTTGCCATAGTTTTTATAACTGTAGCCTCATATAAGAATATTTAAAAAATTCTCCACCATTACAATAAGGAATAGATTGGGCAAATTGTAACTAATCATAAGAACCATAAAATTAGACCACCATTAACACAGAAAGTCCCAAAAGTGACCCAGCCCCACCACGTCGTGCAGGTGCCACAAATACGAATAGAACTACAGACACGATGCGTGGTATATGAGGGGTTGTGGACTTTGGCCCAATCTATAGTGTGAAAGAGCACTTCAAAAATTATATAAATCTGTTTAATACTTTTTTTTTTCTTAAAGGTGAATTAAGTTCATATATAGATCAAGTAAAACTATTCTAAATTCCAATTCTTTCATGTGAAACAAGAGATTTATTTTTCCTACTTTTCAAAAATTTGTTTTACATAATGATGTTGCGTCTTTCATTTCCGGTATTAGTAGTAGTCCTAACTTGGAGTAAATCAACATGTGAACTAATTAAGCACTCAAACTCTGAATTATTTTTATTATTATTAATTATCGTCATAATGTTATATTCTAGATCTTCTTAGTTGACTTTTTGTGTGAGGGGAAGGAACCGGCCATGTTATGTTCTTGAACAATTTAAAATTGAAACTGGAAAGTCTATCTTTATTTGTCAATGAAGGTTCATCTAAGAAAACATAGCACATCTTTCTATCTGAGATACTTTATAATAAATTATCATATTTATGTTGAAGCTAGGAATCCCAATTTTAGAATTACTTAGCATTCATTGCACATCTAAAAAATTCCAAGTTGATCAAATTGTTCTAACCCCACGTTCCTTAAAATACTAAGATGTTTCACCCAAAATGTGGACATTGAAAAAAAAGAAAATCAAAAACTAACAAATGGGGAATACTTCCGTCGAAGTAAAAGTGAAAATAGTCTTAAGAGAAAGCGTGAAGCCATCCATTCCGACGCCTTCTCATCGCAAAAATTTCACATTATCTTACGTTGATCAGATCCTCCCACTTGTCCCGCCCTTTCTTACGTCCGTCCTTGTCTTTTACGCCGCGACACCTGAAACACAACCCCTTAACGTTAATCGCCTAAAAAGTTGCCTCTCGAAAACACTAAATAGATTCTACCCTTTAGCTGGCCAAATCAAACAATCAACCATAACTTGCAACGACGAAGGGATACCCTTTATTCAAACTCAAGTGAATTGCCCTATATCCTATGTCCTAAATTCGCCTCGAAAACTTAACTTAGTCAACAAGTTTCTTCCACCTCGAGATTCACTAGGTGTTCTTGGTGTTGATGATAATCTGCCAATCATGTTAGTACACCTTGCAATCCAAATCAATGTATTCACCTGTGGAGGTGTCGCTATTGGATGGTATGATATCCATAAAGTTACGGATGGAACCTCCTCCGCAACTTTCTTTAAATATTGGGCAGCTCTTACAAGGGATGACTTCAATGAAAAGATAGTGCATCAGCCTGATTTCGAAGCCGCCATCACTGCCTTCCCTCCGCAGCGTAACCCGGAGCTACTCCAGATGGGTATGGCCAATGATAATGGTTACAAAAATCACATTCACGGCTCCCCTTCGGTGGTGGTTAAAAGTTATATCTTCCGGAACGATGCTATAGCCAACCTCAAGGCTAGGGCATCTAGTCAGCAAGTTCCCAACCCGACTCGATTTCAGGCAATGGCCGGATTTATTTGGGAGCAACTCTTAGTAGTCTCAGAGATGGCGGGGGATCAGTGCGATTATACTGATACAACGCTTCAAATTACGGTAGACTTGCGACCCTTTATGAACCCGCCACTCCCGAAAGGTTCTATAGGAAACCTTATCGACACTGCAGTAGCCCGGGCTGGGACATTGGCCAGCCTTCCGGATCTCGCTGCAGAGATTCATGGAGCAGTTTCTAAGATGAAGGACGAGATTAGCGAAAAGTATCATGGTGAGAAAGGAGTGGAGGCAGTACGTGCAAGTTGGGATAAGTTAATCCCCATGTTGTCAGGGTATAAGGAGAGGGCTTATAAGGTTGTTAGCTGGTGTAAGCTTGGGTTCAGTGATCTAGATTTTGGGTTTGGGAAGCCTAAGTGGATGGTTCCTACTGATGCGATTATCTCTTCTTTTCATAAAAATGTGATTATTTTGAGTGATTTTACTGATTCAAATGGTGACGGAGTTGAAGCATGGTTTTTCCTGGAGGAGAAAGATATTAAAATTTTGGAGTCTAATTCTTATTTCCTTGCTCTTGCTTCTCCTTTTCAACGCATGTTGTGAATATTTTCGTATATTGTTTTGAAATTGTAAATGTGTGTTTTTCACTATTCATTTTGCTCTTTCTATAGTGATCAACTGTTCATACTTCACACCATTTGTGATATTGTACATTATCTGAGATATTGTCCTACTTCCTACATTTTTTTTGTTGTATCCATTTTGCACTTTTGCCAATACCCAACTTTAAACATTTATGTAGAAGTAAAAAAATTTAAAAATTGATATTATGAAACTAAATGACTTGACGAATATAACAAGATCCTACATGAATATATTTGTTGATATTTTTATATAATTAAACAAAGCCAAAGTGCGTGGAATATGTATTGAACAGAGTCAAAAGTTCATATGATACAACTAAAAAACCGAAGGAAGAATTTTTCATACTTTTCATTATATCTTGGGTTGCCAAGCAAGTTGAGTTTTAACTTGTCGATGTGAGGTTGATAAGGATTATACGCATTCAAGTATCGGTTGAGCTTGACTGAGCTTTTGAATTTGTTTTCCGATATTGTTTCGTTAAGCATTTCACTTTTTTGACCTCGACTCACTAAGGTAGGCTTAATTTTGAGCCCAGCTCGCGAATGTTGGCTTACATTTCAAGGTCATTCATAATCTTAAATAGAATGTAAACGAGTTTTGTTTGATAACGGGATTTGCAATTTCAGCTATTTTTTAGAGATTGAAGCAACAATTCTACGACCTAAACCAACATAGAGAGCTAAGGGATTCAAATCTGTTGTAACGAATGCAATAAATCAACAAAGAGTTAAAGAACAATCAACACAAGAATTAACGTGGTTCACTAACAATGTATAAGCTACGTCCACAAGCAGAGGATAAATGTTTTTATTAGGTTTAGAAGACAGTACAAATTTCAATATGGAGGCAGAAGTTAATTATAAGGTTTATGTAGTACCCTACTAATTAGCCTAAACAGATTGGGTTAAACCCGAAACTAAAACAGACTCGATATACTCCATGTACTCTGCTGCAGTAGTAGACAAAGTAACTATAGCCTGCAAGGTTGCCTTCCAACTAACAACATAACCACCAAGAGTAAATACATAACCAGTCATAGACCTTCTATTGTCATCGGACAAGTACTATACATGCTACTAATGGAGCCAAAATGGTTACTTTCATCTTTCTTAAAATCAGGGAACATTTCATCAATAAACCTCCATTGCGGGGAATCAGTTGGGTGTCTCATTAATCTATCCTTAGTACGACCATTATGATGCCATGTTAACTTCTCTGCATCTCCTGGATTTGAAAAGAAACGTCGAAACCTTGGTATTATTGGGAAATACCATAAAACCTTAGCCGTTATTCCTACCTTTTTCTCATATCGTGATGCATTACACACATGACAATCGTCTAATGATTCATACTCATTATGATATAGAAAGCAATCATTACGGCAAGCATGGATCTTCTCGTAGCACAACCCCATAGTAGATAACATCTTTTTTGCCTCATAAGTACAACCTAGAAGAACACTATCCTCTGTAAGCATGTCTTTCATCGCTTCAAGTAACAGAGTAAAACTTGCATCACTCCAACCACCACCTACTTTCAAGTTATACAACTTGAGGCTTCCATCTTTTGTAAAACTTAGGGTTGGTCAGTGTAGACTAGTATAATGTGAGCCAAGAAATAGGGCCTTAACTTTCTGCTGGCCATGACGAGTGCCAATCCAAACTTCTCGACCAGAGTATACCTATTTTCCGCGTCCTTGAGCACATGACTCACGAAGTAAATTGGGACTTGCACGGACTCTCTTTCAGCCAGCAGAATAGCACTCATGGCCTGGGTGGACACATGCAAGTATACAAACAGTTTTTCCCCCTCGGCTGGACTGACCAATCTAGGGAGCTGACGAAGGTGATCTTTGACTTGCTGAAGTGCTTGCTCAGCTTTTGCTGTCCACTCAAACTTGGCTTTCTTCTTGATAGTAGCGAAAAAGTGATTGGACTTGTCGCCCGACTTAGACAAGAAACGTCCAAGGGCAGCTAAGCAACCCGTCAATCGATGAACTTCCTTTATCTTTGACGGGGATTTCATGTCTAGAATAGCTTGGATCTTGTTAGGGTTGGCTTCTATTCCCCTCTGATCTACTAAGAATCCTAAGAACTTCCCAGACAAAACTCCAAAGACACATTTTTTGGGGTTCAATTTCAGTTTGTACTTTCTGAGAGTTTCGAAAGTTTCTCTAGAAATCACCAACATGACTTTCCTCTTGCCGACTCTTGACTATCATATCATCAATATATGCTTCCATGTTTCTTCCCAACTGTGGCTGTAAGACAGTATTAATCAGTCTTTCAAAAGTGGCATGCGCATTACGGAGGCCAAAAGGCATCCTCAGCTAGCCATACATCCCTTTCTCGGTAATGAAGGACGTTTTGTCCTAGTCCTCGGACCACATGGGGATTTGATGAAAACCTGAATAGGCGTCCATGAAGCTTAACAAAGCATGGCCGGCCGTGGAGTCCACCAGTCGATCTAACTTAGGCATAGGGAAATTGTCCTTAGGACAGACCATGTTGAGATCGGTGTAGTCCACACACATCCTCCAGGTGCCATTTCGCTTTGGCACCATGACCACATTCACTATCCATTCTAGATAGTAAGTCTCTCTGATGAACTTTGATTCCAACAACTTCTGAACTTCCTGGTCGACCGCCTGGTTCCTGGCCGGTCCTAAATGTCTCTTCTTCTGACGCACTCGCTTCATACTTGGATAAACATTCAACTGATGGACAGCTATGTTTGAGTCTATTCCAGGCAGCTCCTCCACACTATAGGCAAACACATCTTGGAATTCTTTTAGCAAGTTGATTAAAATGCCCCACAAACCAGGAGAGAGTGAAGACCTAATCTTCAAGGTTCTTTCTGGACGGGTTTCATCCAAACAGACATCTTTTAGGGCTTCTACCGGCTGTGGACGTAATAATGCCACCCCCATAATGGCCATCACTTCTCCAGACGAGGGTGGCTCTTCCTTGACGAGCTTATACTTCCTTTTCTGGCTGGGAAGGTGCTCAGACATTTTCCTTGAGGGGACAACAGCGTCTGAGGACTCTCAATTGCCATTCTAAGTGAGGCCACTTGGTCCTTTACATTTTCGGACGCCTTCCTTTCGCCAGCCACTCTCGTCTTATCTTCATTGTCTGCTTTCCATGATGATGGCTTCAGGGTAGTTAGGTAACATTCCCTAGCCGCCTGCTAACCTCCATACAAGGAGCCAATTTGGCCTCCATCACATTTAAACTTCATAAGTATCAAGTGAGTTACTATTACAGCTTTAACATGATTCAAAGTTGGTTGTCCAAGTATGACATTATAGGCTGTCAAATCTCGGACAACCAAGAACATGATAAACAAAGTCCGTGAGGCATCTTTCTCTCCAACTCGGACGGGCAAAGTAACTGTTCCCATAGGATGGATGATTCCTCCCCCCAAACCCTATGATGAGATGGTGGACGGGAACCAAGTTCTTTTCATCAAACTTCAATATAAACAAGCAATCTGCACTAATGATGTTTGTCGAGCTTCCGGTGTCAATCAGAATTCTTCTTACTCTCAAGTTTGCTATCTTCATTTCTACAACCAAAGAGTCGTCATGGGGGGTTCTCAGCTTCCCCCGATCTTGTTCACTAACCACCACCTTTGGGAAGGGCTCGGCCTTTGTCTGATTAGTTCGTAAGACTTGGCCGAGCTCCCTGAGATAGTTTTTGTGCCCTCTATTGGTTGGTCCTCCAGCGGCAAATACTCCTGAAATAACAAGGACGACATCCTCGTCAGTGCTTTCACTCTCCTTCTTCTTGCTTTGACGATCATCTCTCTTCTGAAACTTCTTTCCACCTTGGGGTAAGTATGAGTTCATCTTTCCTTTTCGAGCTAAATCCTCCAAAGCCCTCTTAAGGTGTTTACATTCATTGGTCTCGTGACAACAGTCCTTGTGAAAATGACAGTATTTGCTCCTGTCTATGTTTCTGTAAGGAGTCTTCATCTCAGCTGGAGCCTTCAGCTCATATAGGTCCTTTATCTCCATAAGAATGGAGTATTGGTCCTTGTTGAATTCAATGGACTTGGTTGAAGGCTCAGATTCCTTTCTCTTGCTTTTCCTGGACGAAGTAGTGGTTGAGGTGATGGCCCAAGTCTCAGCCTTTTTGGGGTTGCTCTTCTTTGGTTGAGCAATCTCTTCAGGCTTCTTGGACTCGGGGTGCTTTGCCTCAGCACATACTTCAGTGGCGTGTATAAACGCTTTAGCTTCCTTTAAAGCTTCGGCAAAAGTGGTGATTTTCTTCTTCACAAGGTCAAACTTAAAACTTACTGGCCTCAATCCCCTAATGAAGGCATTAAAGGCCACTCCAGCATTGAGATCTTGAATTTGAAACGCTTCTAGATTGAATCTCTTAACAAAACTTCTAAGGGCTTCTTTTTGTCCTTGGACGACCTTGCCCAAGTGCATGCTTGTCTTTTGTTCTTGCCGATTGGCAACAAAGTGACTAGTAAATAAGAAACTGAGTTCAGTGAAATTGTTGACTGAATTGGGGGAAGATTATTGAACCACTTATGAGCTACTCCTATCAGAGTAGCTGAGAAATTCTTACACCAAGTAGCATCATTTACTCTTTAGACGTACATCGATGTTTGTAGGCGGACGGATGATCGTGCGGATCGGTTGTTCCATCAAAAGGCTCTATTGTTGGGAGTTTTACCTTTGGGAAGGGGGCGCCTCCATGATCCCGGCTGAAACGGGGTAGGCCAATTGATCCGAAGGGCTCCCAATGTCCCTCAATGGGTATGAACTCCTTTTGATATTATTTTAACACCGGATTAGATGAAGTGTTTGCCGAGGCTGGACGCCTATAAACCATTGGCTGAACCACCGTCTTCTCTTGCCTTGGACGAACAAGAGAAGGACCCAGACTTCTTCCTTCTTTTCTAGATGGGATCCTTAAAGGAGGGTCTCTTAAGTACGGGGTAGAGCCAGTGGCCAACTGTTGCAATGTCGTAGCCCTCTTCGCCTCTAGGTAATCCCTGGCATCTGTTTCCATTCGGTGTCCATTCGTACGAGCTTGATCTTGGGTCCTAACCACCATATTCCGAGTCCATCTTCCTTCGCCGCTCACTACCATCATTTGCCTTTTTCTCGGCCGTTCTCCTAGAGAGTTCTTGACGAACAGATCGACTAGGACCTGGACGATTCTCTTGAGAACGACCCCTAAGAGGAGCTGGATTATTAGCTGCTGGCTCCGGATTATGATGGAAAAACAGCATGTTGTTCTTAATCTGTTCCTGGACGACTGCTGCCATCTTAGTCTGGAAGTCATTCAGGACGTTCTCTAGATGGGCAGCAGTCACTAAACGTTCAAGATTCTCCTGAATGACAGTTGTTTGCTTGGTCCAGGGACATTGACGATGGACGGAAGTCTATCCCTTCCTCGAGGCGGTCTCTCATGTTCTACTGTGTCTTCGACATTGACCTGAAAACTTCGGTTCCTAGCCACGTTGGACGATTGACAATCAGTCATCGTTGCGTCTCCCCACAGACAGCGCCAAATGTTTAGTATGCTTGTCCAGCAAGTAAGCTATACGTTTAGCCTCCTTGTCTGGCAAGTAAACCAGTTTTCCTTAGATGTTCTTCACTTGGAGACTTGTGCAACAATGTCTGAATCTGTCCAGTCCGATCCGAGCTTCGTTCCCGAACTTGCAAAAAGGGACCCACCCTGGAGGTTTGGGTGGTGGTTCCCCCTCCGAAGCTTAAGTCAGATATCAGGAGTTTGAAGGAAAAAGTAGAGATAGAGAGAGAAAGTGAGACAAAACTTTTTCAGAGTAAGTTTACACTGTTTGCATTGAATGCCTTTTCTCCTGATTTCAGGGGTATTTATAGCGTTTATGGTATGGCTGCTGCTCCTTTTAGGTTGCCTTAGAATGGGAGCACCTGATTGGTTAGGCAATCAAAACATGACACTTGGCAAGATACGATTGGGGATGGATCATCAACCAATCACCTGCAGCCATTTATGGCTTTTGGATCTGATTAACCTTTGGGCCAAAAGGAAAGTCTTTTCCTCCCATCAGAGCATTGCCCAATGATTTAATCATTTTTCTTTAGGCTCTATGAGGGGACACGTGTACGGCCCTGATGGACCCACGTGTCGCTAAGAGAGCCGTAGATATTTTAGGCTACAACAATATTGTATATGGACATTATTTCGAAGATATTTCGAGCACTCTCCGATGGTAAAAAACTATAATATTGCAAATTATGTAGCAAAAGTTATATCCAATTTACATAGTATAATAATTTAGGTTGTTTATTGAAAATCGTACTCTAATCTTCACGTATCCAAAACACCTTATATGTATTTATATCTATGTGGAGTGTTTTTTAGAAACTTAAAAACAATAACATGACATGCTAAGGTGGAGCTCTCTATACTATTCTAAGGTTGCTTTTTAAAATCAAACTCTAATCTTTTTATAATCCAAAGTCTAATATATATCTAAGTTTATCAATAGAAATTTTAATTTTTGATGTAACAACAAAGTTTCCTTAATGAATGTTGTTTCAATACTAAATTGTTTTGGTTCAATTGAGTAAGGATGAGGTTTTGAAAGATAATATGTTTAATCCTATGAATTGGACCCAGGATCAAATGCTATAATCACATATAGTAGCTATTATATTTATCTAAAGGAAAGACTAAATAATGCGTTACAGTTCACCTAATTAAATATATTTTCATGAGTTGTAAAACTATATAGTAAATGGATCTTATTTTGAAGCCCGCATTACAAGCACTCTTCAATGGTAAAAAAAATTATAATGTTTTGAATTATGTAGCAAAAGTTATATTCAATTTACATAATATAATAATTTTGGTTGTTTATTCAAAACCAAACTCTAATTTTCCTCTATCCAAAAACTCATTTTATGTATTTAAATCTATGTAGAACTTTATTTTTCTAAAAATTTTAAAATTAAAATTAATGACATGGCAATCCTACATGGCACACTCTATTTCATAAGTTGTCGAATTATATTTTAAATGGATGTTATTTCGAAGCATATTTCGAGCACTCTCCAATGGTCCAAAAATTATAATATTCCAAAGTACGTAGCAAAAGCTATATACAATTTACATAATATAATAAATTAGGTTGTTTATTCAAAACTAAACTCTAATTTTTCCTTATCCAAAAACTCCTTATATGTATTTAAATCTATGTAGAACTCTATTTTTGTAAAAAAACTAAAAATAAAAAGTGATGACATGGCAATCCTATGTGGCGTGCTCTATGACCTCGAAATCTTGAAAAGTGCTCTTAAAAAGTTCCTCCTTCATATATTTACTATTTTTGGGACCCAGGCAAATTCCTGTTTTGATCATGGAAAAGATGTAGACTTTGAGATTTCGTAATGTAATAACTTCGAATATTCTAATTCTAACATGAATAGGTTTTGTAGAAAAGTTTTAATTCTAATTGAAGTCCTAATTCTAATTGAAGTCTTAATTCTAATTGTAGTCTGTAACTTTAATGCATGGTACATAAAATATTTATTTTCTTAAGTTACTTTAATATAAAATTTAAATATAATATACATGGATCTTATTTTAAACTAATTTTTAAATACTTCTCAATGGTGCAAAAATTATTAATTTCCAAACTATATATTAAAAGTTATAATCAATTTACTATACTTAAGTTTTCCATAGTGAACCCAACTCTATTTCTTCTTATCCTAAATTGTATACCTGTATTTATATTAATTTGGAACTCTATTTATTTTAAGAAAAGTGACATGGCACTTAATAAGTGTGACGTATGGCGTCCAATGAAGACGTCAAATGTCGTAACCTCGTGAGCTGGCTTTTGGACCCTAATTCAAATTGAAGTCTTAACTCTAATTGCAATTTGTAACTTTAATACGTACAATAGAAAATATTTCTTTTTTAAGTTACTTATATATAAAATTTAAATATATTATAAATGGATATTATTTTAAAGTATTTTTTAAATACTTTCCAATGGTGAAAAAATTATAATTGTCGAAACTATATATTAAAAGTTATAATCGATTTACTATACTTAAGTTTTCCATTGTGAACCCAACTCTATTTCGTCTTATCCTAAACTATATACATTTATTTTTATTAATTCGGAACTCTATTTATTTAAGGAAAAGTGACATGGCACTTAATTAACGTGCTATATGAAAAGTGACATGACACATAATAAGGTGATATGTGGTGTCCAATGAAGATGTCAAATGTCGCAATCTCGTGAGCTAACTTTTGGACCCCAATTTTAATTGAAATCCTAATTCTAATTGCGGTTTGTAACTTTAATACGTTCTATAAAAATATTTCTTTTTTAAGTTACGTACATATGGATCTTATTTTAAAGTATTTTTTAAATACTTTCAATTGGTGCATAAATGATTAATTTCCGAACTATGTATTAAAAGTTATAATCAATTTACTATACTTAAGTTTTCCATAGTGAACCCAACTCTATTTGTTCTTATCCTAAATTGTATACATGTATTTTTTATTAATTTGGAACTCTATTTATTTTATGAAAAGTGACATGGCATTTAACCTCGTGAGCTCGTGAGCTGGCTTTTGGACCCTAATTCTAATTCAAGTCCTAATTCTAATTGCAGTTTGTAACTTTGATACGTACTGTAGAAACTATTTCTTTTTTAAAGTTACTTATATATAAAATTTAAATATAGCATAAATTGATCTTATTTTAAAGTATTTTTTAAATACTGCCCAATGATGCGAAAATTATAATTTTCAAAACTATATATTAGAAGTTATAATCGATTTACTATACTTAAGTTTTCCATTGTGAATCCAACTCTATTTCTTCTTATCCTAAACTGTATACATGTATTTTTAGTAATTTAGAACTCTATTTATTTTAGGAAAAGTGACATGTTGCTTAATAAGCGTGACATAGGAAAAGTGACATGACAATTAATAAGCGTGACATGTGGCATCCAATGAAGACGCCAAATGTCGCAACCTCGTGAGCTGGCTTTTGGACCGTAATTCTAATTGCATTTTGTAACTTTAATAGGTACTATAGAAATATTTGTTTTTTAAGTTACTTATATATAAAATTTAAATATAGTATAAATGGGACTTATTTTAAAGTATTTTTTTAAATATTTTCCTATGGTGCAAAAATTATAATTTTACGAATATATATTAAAAGTTATAATCGATTTACTATACTTAAGTTTTCCATTGTGAACCCAACTCTATTTCTTCTTATCCTCACTCTATACATGTATTTTTATTACTTTGTAACTCTATTTATTTTAGGAAAAGTGACATCAGTTAATAAGCGCGACATGTGGCGTCTAATGAAGTCGCTCGCGACCTCGTGAGCTGACTTTTGTACTCTGGTTTATAAATTAGTGTAGACACATAATTGTGTCTCCCCATTTAAGGATCCGATGATGAAACATACTGTGGTCTTAATTGGTCCGATCCAAGGGCAGAGCAGTCTGAAAAGCTATTCAAAACCATTTCGAAAAGTGTTAAAGTCCTATTTTAAAGTCTTATTTTAAAGCCCAATTAATTATTCATGATAATTAATTGTGTTTGAGACCAATTAATTGATAAAAAATTGATTTATTTTAATAAATAAATATTTTCAAAGATAATTTTTATAGTTAAAATCAGATTTTATCCCGTAAAATCAGATTCCGGGATTAAAGGATAAAAGAAAATCTTTTAAAAAGCGTTTTAAAAAAAGGATGGCAAAGGCGTGTCAAAAGCCAGGCTGGTGCGCCTAGTGCATTATTGTGCTGCGTAAGGCGCAGCTTTTCCTGATACGTTGCACTGTGCCACACACTGTGTTGTGCGCCTGGCGCACAGCTTTGCGTGAAGCGCAGGTTTCTTTCTTATCTTTTTCAAAGCGCGTACCACGTGTATGCTTTTTACTGGTCATGCCGCGTCGTGCGCTTGCCACGTTAGCTGCGCCTGGCGCAGCCAGCGCGTGAGGCGCAATGTCGTTTTCCCTATAAATAGGCCTGATTTCCGTACAGATTTAAGAACAGATTTTACACATTAACACACTTCGAACTCGAACAAATACTTTACGAATTCTCTCTACGAACTACCAAACTTCCCTACAAAAACTAATACTTTCAAACACAAATACATTCAATCTACATACTTTCATACATTCAGATTTTCAGGTTTCACGATTGCTCGTGCCGAAGGTTGTCAATCTCTCGACCCAAGCCACGGTATAATCCTGAGGGTCCTTTAATAAATTATTTTTATATTGAAGTTACTAACAGTTTTCTTTACTGCTGTAGATCTTTAATGTAAAATCGCTATATTGTATATTCTAACCCATTTTTGTATACTTTCTTTTATTTTATTTTATTATTATTCATGCCTTTGTATAGTATATGCCTGCCTGATCATTATATACATATTATATGATTATCCTGCTTTAATGCTTTCATCACCCACATGTTATTTTTGCTAATCAAATACCTAAAGAACTGTTCTAATATTAATCAAATTAATTTGGACAACTTGCTAGGTTCCCTGTAAATTGATTGCCTAATAACATGTCACTAAAATTTAGTCTTTTTATGTGTTTCCTGAACCAATTTAGACTATATATTTTTAGGGTGCTTAAAACATTATTTGATTATTCTTTGGCATAAATTCTGTAATGAATCGATATTTAGTAGACGCCAACTTTGGGCGAATGTGGTTCATTATGACCATATTCGTACCCTCATCCCCGAACTCAATATTTGGTTCATTTTGACCATATATGGAGTCATGACGGGGAAATCTACATTGGATCATTTGTCCCTATGATTTTCCTATATCCAATTACGTTTATGATTCTTCCTAAAAAGAATTGTTGGCAACTTCTTTCAATACAAAACAATTTTCAATAAAACCTTAACAACGGGGTAGTCAAATCTAATACGTGCTCACACCGCGTAGGCGAAATAAAAACACGCCTACAATTTGGCGACTCCACTTGGGAGGATTTTAAAAAATTAAAATTTTTAAATGAGTGGATGAAACTTGAAAAATACCATTCATTTTTATTTTTATGCCTTGGAATAATATACAGTTTTGCATATGCATGGCTACTGTTCAGCCACCATAAGGACAATCTACCTTGCCTCATTAGCACATGTTCTATGTGTGAGGTCACCCCCGGGGGGGTTTGCGCTTTGTCCTTCCAAAAAGCTTCTTGAGCGATAGTGTTGGATCATTGTCATAAGCAAACCTACCCAACCATGGCATTGTTCTCTTGTTCCTGACTTGAGACTGGAGTGCGTCTAACACGTGGCCAATTCTTTAAGTAGGGGTACGAAGCGTGGGATCTATCTCTTAGTCATGGACCCTTTTCAGACTGAACTTAAACCTGACCAATAGTTTCAAACATAGAACTGAACTTTAGGTTGGAACTTTTGCATCCATGTTATATGACGTTTGCCTGTGATTGCAATTCTTGCCTGCTATTTTTTTGTCAAATTATCACTATTACGCGTCGTTCCTAAAATCGCGTCTAACGAACAAGAAAAAAATTTGTCATGCTCATCTCCCCTGAGGATAGACCGGGTGACTTCATCACCTCTACTAGACTCACGGAAGATAATGATGACCACTGTGCGTCGGATGTGCAAATGGCCCTCGAAGCCCGGCGCAAGTTCGTCTTCTTAGACGGTACTATCAGTGCACCTTCTCCACCGTGTACTTCATCCGACTGGAGTACCATTCAAGCCATGCTCATCTCTTGGATTTTGAATACGATCTCCCCGGATATTAAAGGTACGGTTTCCAAGTATCGTGATGCAAAACGATTATATGACTCTTTAAAAATCTCGCTTTGCTCACTAGAGGAAAAAAGCCCAAGGGCTGCGGTCAAAAGGGGCCCAAGGGCTGCGTTTTTTGACCGCAGCCATTGGACTAGCAGCCCTTGGCATTTAGGAAGGGCTGCGGTTTTTAACCGCAGCCCTTGACACGTTAAGGGTTGCGGTCAAGGCAAAAACCGCAGCCCTTGGTGGGTTAAGGGTCATGTTATGGGCCAAAACCGCAGCCCTTGGTGAGTTAAGGGTCATGCGGTTTTGGCCCTTAACCGCAGCCCTTAATCCACCAAGGGTGCGGTTTTTGCCGAACTGCAGCCCTTTGGACCCAAAAAAAAATTAAAAATTTTTTTTTTTTTTTTTTTTGCATTTTTTTGTCCTAAATGTTCCCAAACAGTTATATATATATATTAGTATCATAAATTATGCTTTTTTACACAAATATAGAGAAAACAATAACTGAATTACATTAGTTTGAGGTTGCCCTCAAGTGTTCGAATTGCAATACATGAGCAGGATCACAAAAACAAACTAGCATTACAACAACTCCACCAAGACTAGCATCCGGATACCTCGAAAGCAACTTCTCTGGAGATGATAGAACCTGGGCAAATAAAACCAAAATCGATATAATTTGGAGGTGAACCAGGGGGTGTCGGGGGCAGCGGGGGGGCTTTGGGTGCTGCTTGGGTAGTGGGGGGGCCGGGAGGTGTAGCAGGGGCGGGGGTACAGGGCGGCAGGGGGTCTTTGGGCTGGGGTGGGGTGTAGCAAGGGGGGCGAGGGGGAGCAGGGGATGCTTGGGGTAGGGGGTCGTCTTGGGCGTGGGGGTGTAGCAGGGGGGCGGGGTGCAGGCGGCGGGTGTTGTGGGGTCAAAGGGGTGTAGCAAGGGGGGAGTCAAAGGGGGGCTTAAAACGATGACTAAATGCTAGAATTTTGGCTTAAAACGAATAGCGTGAATGTTGTAGCATGAAACTTTTGATACAAAAAAAGTACACAGAGAAAAAGAAAAGAAGAAAAAGAATAGACTAAAAATTTGACAATATCAGATAATAATTGTAATACTTTGGTATTCAACAAGTAAAGTGTAGCTAAAACTTTCACTCCGATCCTCTTTAATCAACTGACTTGTAACTATTGCGTGATCGGATTCCCTTTAATTAAGGTTATAAAGAAATATGAAGTACTTAAATGCTTATTTATTTGACTTTGTGTTTCCAAACTTTCTAAGACAGACATGAAAAAAAGAAAACAATTCAGAAATGGCAGGTTTAAAGACTGCAGGTTTTGGATTAGGTAAAATGCACTTATAAATGAATGTTACTCTGATTAAGAGTAGGTTCTATCTATTCCCCTAAAAAAAAATAAGTTTTTGATGTGATAAGTGCATATAAATGAATGTTACTCTGATTAAGAGTAGGTTCTATTCCCCTCAAAAAAACAAGACCAACAATAATGAATAATATATTAAAAATTGCAATATCATGAAAGGACTATAGGAGTAATATATTCATGCGCAACTGAACTGAACCCATTCTCAAAACTCTTCCCTTGCTCAACCGATACATTTTATCAAGCATTATTTCTAGCCAGGTGACTTCTTTTCTTGATCTCTTTATTTTTCCTACTTCTTTTTACCAATTAATTGATGATTATTTGCTTGTTCTTTGTATTGCTCGTATATTTGAAGATGATATTGCTTTGTTTTGCTCCCCTGTTACTAATTTAATTCCCGCTTGTAGTGTTATATTCCCACCGTTTTTTTTGCATGTTGATCGTAATAATAATTCATTTACTTTCTTGAAATCAAATAAAAGAAAAGAAAAAAAATGTTTATGCATGAAACAATCAATCAATGCCAAAACGATTCAATAAAACCAACACCATGATCCCAAAGGGGCTACAATGCCCATACTAATTCCTCGAACAATCATCTTCAACTAAGGGGAAAAGAGGGATAAATAAGGTTCATCCTCGAACAATCAACTTCGGATAGGATGGTTCTAATTTCTAAAACATAATCGGAAAAAGAATTCTCAGATAAGTTAATAGAAGGGGGATAAATAGAAGGATGAGATGGTCTGAGATTGAGTACCTGATCAGTCTTATCCTTGGCAATTACGTCAACAAATGCAGCATCTTTAAGCATCTGATAAAGATAAGTCACATGATTGTTAATATTATGAAATCATGACAACTACAAAGCAAAACGTAAAGAAAGAACATCCGATCTAAGCCAACAGGGGGGTGTGTGCAGGGGCTGTGGGAGGGGGGTGTGCGGGGGCGTGTGCAGGGGGCCGGGAGGGGGGTGTGCAGGGGCCGTGGGAGGGGGAGTGTGCGGGGGCATGGGAGGGTGCGTGTGCGAGCAGGGGGTCTGTGCATGGGGTGGTGTGCGGGGCCTGTTTAGGGGATGGGGGTGCTACAGCAGAGTGGGTGGTGGAGCGTGGGGTCCGTGGCATGGTAGGGGTTGTGTACAAGGAATGTGGAAGGGGGTGTTTATGCGGGGCGTGGAGGAGGGTGTCTTTGTGGGAGGGGGTGTGTGTGCGGGGGCTCCGGGAGGGGGGTGTTCTAGACATGTATTATATTGACGTTGGAAGGTGGGGATGTGTTCTTGATGTTAATTGCGGAGTGTATATATCTATATCTACCTCATGTAAACATACAAGACCCTAAATAAGATTCAGGAAGGTTCCGAAACATTTACAAAGTATTACCCCAAATGTATCGAAAGGCTTTAAGTGAAGCTATTTGCATATCACAACTAAATGCTCATAATACATTAATCCAAGAAAATTTAAGAACAGATGACGCGACAAAAATGTAATTTCACCATAAAACTAAACCAAACAACATCATCCCAACACATGCCAACCAAATAACAAAACAACCCAATACTCAATATTACAAGAAGCATACTTTAACTTCGAAGACCAATGATCAAGAGTTGTAAGCGCACACGGAATAATCAAAGCATTGTAACACCCCGTGCTCGCCCGCTATCTTTCGCATGATTATATAATTTGAAAAGGCAAAGTAATTTTTTTAGTAAGTTAATTTCTTGATAACAGGTCAACTTCTGAGCATGAACAGAACAAATAACAATGACTTGTTTTGGCAGCAAGTTTATGGGATTAATATGATGTGAAAAAACTTGGATGCACCAACTTACTTGTCCAAGATGTGTATAGCCGAGTGAAGAAGGTTTGGTTTATAAGAGGGTTTACCTGCAAAAGTTTTGAAGTCTCATCTAAATAGTTAGACAAGGGAGGAAGGAACTTAATCCACCAATTACATCCTTTGTTTTTTAATAAGTGACACAGAGGGAATATCAAAGAGCTTAGAGAAAGAAAGTTGGAACCATTTATTTAACCAATTAAATTTGAGTATTAAATAAAGTAAGTAGGTGATGTAATTAGATAATGACAAAGATGTAACAAATGAGAAGTATTTTTAACTACTTGAAAACGTATCTTATTAAAAAACGAAGGAAGTATATTGTTAACATATTATAGTGGTACTCAGTGGACAAATAAATAAAAGTCGAGTAAGTTAAAGTCTAGACCAAGAGCACTTAGCACATACTTACCGCCCAACCTATTATAATAGCGTTAGTAAGCCGAACCGTCGTCATTAGCAACAAAAATCACAAGCATCACTATATTGGTCCGGGTTTCACCTCTCGGGCTCCACGAGGCTAATTATGCCAGCTGCTCCTGTGTTTTGGGTAGATGTTATAAGAGCTGCAATCTGCAAAGTGCAAACCATTACATTGTAGTATAAATTTATGTATTTTGTTAGGCATACAAGTGACCGTGCAAATGCACGGCACCAGGGAATGATCAATTGATCATCGTAATTCCGAATTTCGGATCCTACATGAAGGCGTAATACATTATCTCTTTGATATTTAATCAAGCCATATTGAACTGCACTTATGGTTGTCTGCAGTATTCTGCTCCATCTAAGACAGACCAACTTTTATAAAGAACTAACAAAATGACATGATTTCATGCAGTATATGTCGAGAATGGAACAGCAATTATATTTGAGTAAGCATACATGCAAAAAGCGACCTGAGTGTGAATGTACATGCTTGCAATTTAAGCATTTTGAAACCTCATTTTAACAGACTTCATCATGTAACATTCGCAAACAAATAAACATTCGCAAACTCAAATTCATTGCATAATGAGGAACAATTGTTGTAATTCAAAGTAAGTTTTGTAAGATCCTAAAGAAGACCCAAACCCTAAGTTCGACAAAATCAATCAAACAAACAACAAAAAACGCAAGAATGGGAGTAACTTAAATCAATAACAAAAGAAACTCAAGCCATTGCAAGAAACAATTTCAAACCCTAGATCCACGAAAATCATCAAAAAAAACAAGCAAAATCAGGTAAAAACTTAAAATTAAAAGAGAGGAGAGAGAATATACCTCAGCGGCGAGGTAGTCCAGAACGGCGTCGAGGTAAACCGGAGCTCCGGACGATAAGCAGTAGTAGTCGCGCGATAAACGAAAGGAGGAGGTGAGTTTGTGGACAGCGGCGAGCAGAGGAGATGACAATGGCGGCGGCGAGTAGAGGAGATGACAGCGGCGGCGGCGAAGCGCGAGGCTCCGGCGAACGTTAACTGGGAAAGAGAGAGAAGATAACTGTGCGAGTTAGAGGGAGGGAGGGAATTTGTGCGAGTTATTAGAGGGGGGGAGGGAAGCAATGTGTGAGTTATACTGGGAAAGTATAAGCGCGCAAAATATTAAAAAAAAAAGAAAAAAAGAATGTGAAGGGCTGCGGTTTTCGGGCTAACCGCAGCCCTTCACTATCAAGGGCTGCGTTTTTCAATAAACCGCAGCCCTTGCATCGCAGCCCTTGCGTTTTTTTCCACTAGTGGCTATGGCTAACGGCCCTAGAATTCACCAACTTAAATCATCTTTTGCCCGTTGACAATCTAAGTCCATGACTGTTGCTTCTTATTTTGGAATATTAACTGTATTATGGGAGGAACTTCATAATCATGAACCTCTTATTGAATGTAATTGTTGTTCTTCTTGTACCGCGAGTCAATTACATGAGTATCGTCGCGCTAATGGCAAACTTCATGATTTTTTGATGGGTCTTGATTCTGACTATTATAGTATTGTGCGTTCTAATATTCTCTACCAAGATCCTTAGCCTACTCTTGATAGGGCTTATCAATTAGTTGTTCCAGCGGAAAGGGTTCATTTGGCAAAATCTATGCCCGATGATGAATCCCATAATGTGGTGAGTTTTGCTTTGCGCATGGTTAATCTTGGCAGCACCTCTTCTACTTCTTCATCTCGTCCTCGGGTTCGCGAGGATATATCCCATCTTCATTGCACTCCTTGCAAGAAAATCGAGCATGAGATGGCTACATGTTTTGAAATTCACGGTTTCCCAGCATGGTGGGAAGACCACCAAACTGCTATTGCAGGCCGTGGGGGAGGTCGAGCCCTGCTGCCTGTGCCGCCCGTGGTCAAGGCCAAGTTCGGGCCAACGCGACTGCCACAGCTGCTGCCGCAACCCCTAGTACCGTGATCGGGGTTGCTAGAACCCCGTCTACTCTCTTCACTGCCGACCAATGGAAGGCTTTGGCGGGAGTTCTTGGTAATATATAATAACATTCCTGATGATCTATTACACGGTATGTTTACTACTACTGAATGGATTTTATACAAGCGCTTCCAATCATTTTACTGGTGATGCATCTTTATTATTTGATCTTATTTGTATTGACGGTTGTCCTGTTGGTCTTCCTAATGGCATTGTTGTTATGGCTAAACACGAGGGCTTTGTTTGTCTCTGAGACGTTGTTACTCTCACTCATGTTCTCTTTGTGCCTCATTTGCATTGCAATTTACTTTTCGTTTCTCAATTAACTGCGACTATGAATTGTATTGTTCAATTCAATTCTAATGTTTGTGCTATACAGGACCCGTCGAAGAATCTGATTGGAATAGCGATTAGGCGGGATGGACTTTACTACTTTGGAGCCGGGACTTATGCGTTTCATGTGTCTGTTGGTAAAGCTGCACCTTCCTTTAAACTTTGGCATCATCGCATGGGTCACCCTTCAAAGAAGATAGTCAAATTACTTCCGCCCGTTCTTCATTTGCAGGGTAGTTTGAATGAGGGTTGTGAGGTGTGTTTTTGTGCTAAACATCCTCGCACTAAATTTCCCAATAGTAATCATAAAGCTAGTCGAATTTTTGAAAAAGTTCATTGTGACTTGTGGGGACCTTACAAACATGTATCATCTTGCATTATGGTATTTTCTAACTTTCGTGGATGATTATTCTAGAACTGTTTGTTGGTTGATAAAATGAGGTTTTTCATATGTTTATGTCTTTTAATGCTATGATTGATTGACAATTTTCCCAAACTATTCAAATTGTGCAAAGTGATAATGGTGCCGAATTTAATTGCCTCAAAGATTACTTCACTGCTACTGGCATCCTTTTTCAAACCTCATGTGTTAGTACTCCTCAACAAAATGGGCGGGTTGAGCGCAAACATCAACATATTTTGATGCTAATCTTCCTTTTTTTGGGGTGAGAGTATCCTTACTGCCGCTCATCTCATTAAACGCACTCCCACTCCTTTACTCCACAACAAAACTCCCTATGAACTCTTGTTTCGTCATACTCCCTCTTATGATGCTACTAAGGTCTTTCGCTCTTTTTGTTTTGCTCATAACCACCGTTCTAAGGGGGATAAATTTGCGCGTCGGAGTCGAAAATGCATGTTTGTGGGTTATCCTGTTGGTAAGAAAGGTTGGAAATTGTTTGATCTTGATAGTAAGGAGTTTTTTTATTTCAAGGGATGTTAAATTTTCTGAGGCCACTTTTCCCTTTTGTGATCCTGAAGCTGCAAATATTGACCCTCACACCATTGTTGAGCACCACGATGATATTCACCTTGATTATGCTTATTTCGAGCCCTCTTCTTCTCTTATCCAGCCTACTCCCTCTAATCTCACTCCATAAAAATCGACCATTCCTTCTCCTCCTCTAACCCAGTCCCCTACTGTAATAACCAGGAAAAAAAAAATATTTATTATTAGTAAGGGATTGAAGGTTAAAGTATTATTATAAGATAAACTAGTCCCTAAGATCTTATATACGTTATTTTGTCATTTATATGATTATTTTAGATGAAGTTATGTGTTTCCTTGGCTTTGTGCATTTGCTCAGGGCAAGTTATATGTGCATACATATATCATTTATATTAACATTATAGTTTATAAAGTACTTTAAGAGTCAAAGATTAATAAAATTATCAATTACTAGATTATGAGCTTATAAATATATCTAGTAGGATTTTTAGTAAGTACTGCATAAACCTACAATGCTCCTAACTTATAAACGGTGAAGCTAATGACCAACGTAATTTAGTTTTTAGAATCGTCACTAATGACTTTACCCAGGGACGGACAGTCGCTACCCATATTAAGACAATACACAAAATACAATATTGATAGGTTTCGGATTGAGTGAAATTGTAACACTTGGCCGTTGATAATTGAGTTATTTACATTTGTTATGGTGATAAATACCACCATACTTACGTAGGATGGTAAAGTTTTTCATATTACCTTGTAATAGTTGACTTTGCCACAATGTTTAGCACATACATAGCTTAGCTAGGTATGCTGAATTGTAATTCAGAGGAAAAAAAAGAAAAAGAAGCAAGACACATGTTGCTTAACTATGGAGAACATTGAAAATTTTTATACGTATATGTATTTTGTCGCCACCGTAATTCACACCCTATAAATAGCTTGCTAACTTCAGCATTTTGGCAAGAAAACATTAAGAGGAGATTAAGAGAAAAAAAAAGAGAGAGGAAGAGTAAAACAAATAAAAATAAGGATACATACAAAAGAGTAGGAGGGGAAAAGTAGTGCTTACAAATTATACAAGATTACTAAGGTACATTCTTGAATACCCCTTGTTAATGTTGTTTTGCTATAATGTATTGTTATATTGATCTTTTTAGATAAACTATTAGTAATAGTTTTGCCTTAATAGTAAAGGTATATTGTGATTTATAAAGTGTGTTTATAATGCAAATGATATTTGTTACATTATGATTCTAAAAATACTATCATATATGGTAATAATGATGTTATATAAAGATGTTACTATGATAAAATGAAATGGAGGTTCGTGGTATTATGAAATGGAGGTTCGTGGTATTATAAAATGGAGGTTCGTAGTATTATAAAATGGAGGTTCGTGGTTTGTGTTGGAGGAATGAATTATATATGGAGTGACGTACGTCATTGTAGGGGTGTGCACACGGAAGTATCAGGAGGGGCTGAAGGCCTGAAAATATTATCCGGAGTGACGTACGTCATTGTAGGGGTGTGCACACGAGATTTGTCGGGAGAAACTATAACAAATGATTTTATATAATCGTAACTGATTATTTTATATAAGTATCTGCAAAGTGTTTTTACATGGTATTGGGAATGTACTGGACCCTTTTGGGTTGACTGTTATAAAATATTTTGTTTTCAAGTATCAGTGAGGAATATAAAATATTAGGACTAATATACTATATGTTGTTATCTTGTTTATTTTTTATTTGTTATATTAGTATCATGTTTTATTTTGTCTTCGTCTAGTATTTCTATTAATAGGAATACGGCAGTAATGTCCTGTAAACTCTATATTATATAATAAATAAAAGATGTAATATTTGGTTCGATCCTGGTACTATCATGTAGTGTTTCATTATTAGAATTATATTAAAATTACAGGGCGTTACAGTTTGGTATCCGAGCCACTTTTAAAAATAATATAATATTACAAATAAAAAGTGAATGTAATAAAATATTAATAATTACGTTAGTAACCTATTTGAGAGAAAGGGTTGTGGTATCTATAGTTTATTGCCTATTAATGTTATGGCGTGATATTTATTGTGTGTTTTTATCAACTTAGAGTGGCAGGACCAATAAGTCCACAGGACTTGATATTATTCTTGATTATAGTGTTATGGATCATATTAATCGTTTAGTGAGATCTATTGATGAGTTTAATACTCTCTACCCTGAATGTGAAATAACTGCACCCTATTTTACTTTTGCTTTAATAGAAACACTTCCAATGAATGCCTCGTGGGACTCCTTTAAGAATAAGTATAGTGACCTACTTGTTAATGGTTTTCCAAATTGGGAGAAGTACTTAAGGTTTGGACTAGGAAGACCACGGTGGACTCCGAGCCTTTGATCAACTAGTTTGGAGAGTTGTTGGCCTTTGAAAGAGACGATAATTTATGATAAATCCACAAGAGGTCGAAAACTCAAGTGACGTAGTTACGGGTAACATTTCTATACACTCTTTCCCGATACATGTTTTATTTGATACCGGAGCATCTCATTCGTTTATATCCATTACCATGTCTAAAAATCTGCATTTGAATCCTAGTGAGTCAAATTTAGAATTTTGCATTAGCCTCCCTACAGGATATATTGTCCCGTGTCAAACTATATATAAAAATTGTCCTTTAAGCATAGAGGGAAATATATTTCATGCTGACCTAATTCAATTTGACCTTAAGGGATTTGATGTTATCTTAGGAATGGATTGGATGAATAAACACCGTGCCATAGTAGACTGTCAAAAGCAATCTGTAACCTTAGTAAATTTTGAAGAAAAGATAGTCACATTTCAGAATAATAAGACAACACCAGAATCTAGAATCATTTCTTTTCTTTAAGCACAAAAGATGTTGAGACAAGGTTGTGAAGGATACCTTTCTGATGAAAAATCTGAACCTAAAATCTCTGACATCCCTATTGTTAAAAAAATTCAAAGATGTCTTTCCTGAGGAAATTGTAAATATGTCTCCGCAAAGAGAAATTGATTTCACCATTGAATTAGTACCTGTGGTAGCACCTATCTCAAAAGCACCATATAGAATGGCACCCGCAGAATTAAAGGAATTAAAGATACAACTTGATGAGTTATTGGAAAAATGATATATTAGACTGAGTATATCACTATGGGGAGCACCCGTTTTATTTGTAAAAAAAAAAATCCCTAAGGTTATGTATAGACTACAGAGAACTTAACAAGATAACCATTAAAAACAAATATCCTTTGCCTCGTATTGATGACCTTTTTGACCAATTACAAGGTGCGTCGGTATTTTCAAAGATAGACTTACGATCTGGATACCATCAATTAAGAATTAGACCTTTAGATATTCCAAAAACTGCTTTTAGAACGAGGTACGGACATTATGAGTTTCTTGTTATGCCTTTTGGTCTTACCAATGCCCCAGCTGTATTTATGGACCTTATGAATAGAGTTTTCAGACCTTATCTAGATCATTTTGTTATTGTGTTTATTGATGATATTTTAGTGTATTCCAAAGATAAGAAAGAGCACGAGGAACATTTGAGAATAGTTCTAGAAACTCTGAGAAAGAACCAGTTATTTGCAAAATTTAAAAAGTGTGAATTTTGGTTAGATAAAATAGCATTTATAGGGCATGTTGTGTCTAGAGAAGGTGTGCAAGTAGATTCCCAGAAAGTAGAAGCAATCATTAATTGGCCTCGACCCACCAATGTGTCAGAAGTACGAAGTTTCCTAGGGTTAGCAGGATATTACCGTCGATTTGTGGAAAACTTTTCCCGAATTGCTCAACCTATCACAAACCTCATAAGAAAAACTACAAAGTTTGAGTGGAGTGACAAGTGTGAAGTAGCATTCCAAGAACTGAAATTTCGTCTTACCACAGCTCCAATTCTTACTCTTCCTAGTGGTACCGAAGGTTTGGAAATATATAGTGATGCCTCTAGACAAGGGTAGGGATGTGTGTTGATGCAACATGGGAAAGTGATAGCTTATGCATCTCGTCAGTTAAAACCTCACGAGCAGAATTACCCTACCCATGATCTTGAACTTGCCGCCATTATTTTTGCATTGAAAATTTGGAGACATTATCTATATGGGGTTAAGTGTAAAATTTACACAGATCATAAAAGCCTTAAATACATTTTCACCCAGAAAGATATAAACATGAGATAATGAAGGTGGTTAGAATTTATAAAGGATTATGAGTTGGATATTCAATATCACTCTGGAAAGGCCAATGTGGTAGCCGATGCTCTTAGTCGAAAAAATTACACTACCCTTAACTCACTTACCATTCACCTCGTTACCCAAAGAGAACTTCGAGGTTAGAAATTGAGTTGATTGTAGGTGATCCGGAAGGATATTTAGCGACCTTTAGAAATCAAACCGACCTTGAGTGAAGAAATTAAGGAGTTGCGAGAAAACGGATCCACAATTAGAGAAGATTCATGAAAGAGTTTTGATTGGGAAATAGACTGGTTTTGTGAGACAAGATGATGGATCACTCGTTTTCAAGGACGATTGTGTGTACCGAATCAGATAGATTTAAAAAGGAGAATCATGAATGAAGCACATAATACCCTTTACTCGGTACATCCAGGTGGAAATAAGATGTATAAAGATCTTTATGGTATGTTTTGGTGGAGTAACATGAAGCAAGAAATTGCAGAATTCGTTGCCAAATGTCTGACTTGCCAACAAGTAACAATAGAACATCAGTGCCCTTCAGGACTTTTGCAGTCTTTAGATATACCCACTTGGAAATGGGAGTCAATAGCAATGGATTTTGTTATGGGGTTACCAACAACTCCTCAAGGAATGAATTCTATATGGGTTATAGTGGATAGGCTTACAAAAAGTGCTCATTTCTTAGCGATTCATAATACTTGGGATCTTGAGCGATTAGCAAGAAAGTATGTTGAAGAGATTATTAGACTTCATGGAGTACCTAGCTTTATTGTGTCTGATCGAGATTCCCGATATGTGTCTAAGTTTTGGCAAAAGCTACAGAAAGCATTGGGTACACAACTGAACATTAGCACAGCCTTTCACCCAGCTACAGATGGCCAGACTGAGAGAACAATTCAAACTTTAGAAGACCTGTTACGAGCTTGTGTTCTAGAATTCAAAGGTTCATGGGAAAAGTATTTGCCATTAATAGAATTCTCCTATAACAATAGTTACCATGCTAGCATTGAGATGGCACCTTACGAAGCTCTATATATGGACGGAAATGTAGAACCCCTTTATGTTGGAGCGACATAGATGAATCAAAGATAATCGGACCAGAAATGATTCAAGAAACATCTGACAAAGTTCGAATCATTCAGGAGAAAATGAGAACTGCACAGAGTCGTCAGAAAAGTTATGCTGACCTTAAACGAAGACATGTAGAATTTTCTGTAGGTGAGTCAGTATTTCTAAAAGTTTCCCCTACCAAAGGAGTAGTGAGGTTTGGCAAAGCAAGAAAACTTCGTCCTAGATACATTGGGCCATTTGAGATTATCGAGAAAATTGGAAACGTAGCTTACCGATTAGCACTCCCAAGTGAATTTTCTCGAATACATGATGTGTTTCACGTTTCACTTTTACGTCGATATGTACCAGACCCATCCCATGTCATTAAAATACCCCCTGTTCGAGTTGGAGAAGATTTGACTTATGAAGAGCAACCTGTTCAAGTTCTAGATCATAAAGATAAGCTACTACGCAACAAAGTAATTCCGTTAGTAAAGGTGTTATGGTCTAATCACGTCGAAATAGAAGCTACATGGGAAGTCGAACAGGATATGCGAGACAAGTACCCACACTTATTTTAAGGTAATTTAACTTTAAGTTTCGGGGACGAAACTTCTTTTAAAGAGGGGATAATGTAATAACCAGGAAAAAAAAATATATTTATTATTAGTAAGGGATTGAAGGTTAAAGTATTATTATAAGATAAACTAGTCCCTAAGATCTTATATACGTTATTTTGTCATTTATATGATTATTTTAGATGAAGTTATGTGTTTCCTTGGCTTTGTGCATTTGCTCAGGGCAAGTTATATGTGCATACATATATCATTTATATTAACATTATAGTTTATAAAGTACTTTAAGAGTCAAAGATTAATAAAATTATCAATTACTAGATTATGAGCTTATAAATATATCTAGTAGGATTTTTAGTAAGTACTGCATAAACCTACAATGCTCCTAACTTATAAACGGTGAAGCTAATGACCAACGTAATTTAGTTTTTAGAATCGTCACTAATGACTTTACCCGGGGACGGACAAATGCTACCCATATTAAGACAATACACAAAATACAATATTGATAGGTTTCGGATTGAGTGAAATTGTAACACTTGGCCGTTGATAATTGAGTTATTTACATTTGTTATGGTGATAAATACCACCATACTTACGTAGGATGGTAAAGTTTTTCATATTACCTTGTAATAGTTGACTTTGCCACAATGTTTAGCACATACATAGCTTAGCTAGGTATCTTTGAATTGTAATTCGAGGAAAAAAAAGAAAAAGAAGCAAGACACATGTTGCTTAACTATGGAGAACATTGAGAATTTTTATACGTATATGTATTTTGTCGCCACCGTAATTCACACCCTATAAATAGCTTGCTAACTTCAGCATTTTGGCAAGAAAACATTAAGAGGAGATTAAGAGAAAAAAAAAAGAGAGGAAGAGTAAAACAAATAAAAATAAGGATACATACAAAAGAGTAGGAGGGGAAAAGTAGTGCTTACAAATTATACAAGATTACTAAGGTACATTCTTGAATACCCCTTGTTAATGTTGTTTTGCTATAATGTATTGTTATATTGACCTTTTTAGATAAACTATTAGTAATAGTTTTGCCTTAATAGTAAAGGTATATTGTGATTTATAAAGTGTGTTTATAATGCAAATGATATTTGTTACATTATGATTCTAAAAATACTATCATATATGGTAATAATGATGTTATATAAAGATGTTACTATGATAAAATGAAATGGAGGTTCGTGGTATTATGAAATGGAGGTTCGTGGTATTATAAAATGGAGGTTCGTGGTATTATAAAATGGAGGTTCGTGGTTTGTGTTGGAGGAATGAATTATATATGGAGTGGCGTACGTCATCGTAGGGGTGTGCACACGGAAGTATCAGGAGGGGCTGAAGGCCTGAAAATATTATCCGGAGTGACGTACGTCATTGTAGGGGTGTGCACACGAGATTTGTCGGGAGAAACTATAACAAATGATTTTATATAATCGTAACTGATTATTTTATATAAGTATCTGCAAAGTGTTTTTACATGGTATTGGGAATGTACTGGACCCTTTTGGGTTGACTGTTATAAAATATTTTGTTTTCAGGTATCAATGAAGGGAATGGGCAGGAGTGAGGAATATAAAATATTAGGACTAATATACTATATGTTGTTATCTTGTTTTTTTTTTATTTGTTATATTAGTATCATGTTTTATTTTGTCTTCGCCTAGTATTTCTATTAATAGGAATACGGCAGTAATGTCCTGTAAACTCTATATTATATAATAAATAAAAGATGTAATATTTGGTTCGATCCTGGTACTATCATGTAGTGTTTCATTATTAGAATTATATTAAAATTACAGGGCGTTACACCTACTTTTAACCCAACTCCACAAAATTCCCCTATTACCCAGCCCACTCCCTCTTCCTTTTCCTCGCCTACCGGACCTCCTGTCCACTCTTCCCAGGCCCAATCTTCCCCCTCTATTACCGGACCTTACATTTCTCTCCCTCGCTGATCCGATCTTCACCCGCGCCAACTCTCTCGACCCAACCCATTTCCCCTCAGCCCATAGCTCCTCAAACTCCCCTCCTGGACCTGCTGGCGCCTCATCCACGTCCCTTCCTTCCCATGAGCCAACTGATCTCCCTGAGTCCACTGAACTCCCCGAGCTTACTTGTTCTTGGTTCTGCATCTGGCCGCCTGCTGAGCACACTGAATTGGGCCGCGGTCTTCACACAAAGACCCCTTCGGTTCTTCTTCGCAAATACGTAACCAACACAATTCAAGTGGAGAGTCCATCTCCTCCTTCCTCTGTTCCTCTGCATTACTCCGGTAAGCCTTATCCTATAGCACATTACATTAATTGTCAAAGTTTTTCTGTGAAATATCGAAAGTTTATTGCTTCTCTTACATCTATTACGGAGCCCAAATCGTTTAAAGAGGCTATGCAGGATGCATGTTGGCGTAAATCTATGAATGACGAGATATGTGCTTTGGAGGAGAATGATACTTGGACCATGGTGGCTTTGCCTCTGGGCAAGCGTACTCTTGGTAGTCAGTGGGTTTATCGTAACAAATTTAATTTAGCTAGTAATTTGGATCGTCAGAAATCTTTTTTGGTGATTTTTGGGAATCATCAAAAGGAAGGCATTGATTACACTAAAACATTTGCTCCGGTGGCTAAAATGGTCATCGTTCGTGCCTTTCTTGCTATTGATGCTGCTAAAAATTGGGCGCTTCGTCAGATGAACGTCCATAATGCTTTATGTCATGGTGATCTGGACGAAGAGGTATACATGAAACTTCCTCTTGGTTTTGCGTCCTCTCAGCCTAATATGGTTTGTCGTCTCCGACAACCTCTATATGGTCTTGAACAGCCTCCTCGGTGTTAGTTTGCAAAACTTGTGTTTGCTCTAAAAGGGTATGGATTTTTAAAATCTTACTCTATTTATTCTTTATTCACCTTTACTAAAAGATTATGTTCATCAAATCAATGTGTTAGTGTATGTGGATGATCTTATTGTAGCTAGGAACGATTCCGCTACTTTGAAGGCTTTCAAAGCCTATCTCTGTGATTGTTTTAAAATGAAGGACTTGGGTCCTTTAAAGTAGTTTCTTGGCAGTGAGGTGGCTCTCATTTCCTCTGGTTTGTTTCTTTGTCAGCGCTAATACACTTTGGATATTCTATCTGAAGCAGGTCTTTTAGGCTCTAAGCCAACTGGTTTTCCGATTGAGTAAAACAATAAACTTGGTCTTGCTACTGGTGCTTTGCTTGATGATCCTGAGCCTTATCGATGTTTGGTTGGCCGTCTTATATATCTTGCTGTCACTCGTCCGGACTTGGCTTATTCTATGCATATCTTATCTCAGTTCATGCAGGCCTCTCGCATTGATCATTGGGAAGCTGCTTTGCGTGTCATTCGCTATTTGAAGGGTACTCCCGACAAGGGTGTATTCTTGCGCGCCGACATTGATTTAACTCTCGCTGGTTGGTGTAACTCTGATTGGGTGACTTCCCTCTAACTCGCCGTCCCTTACTGGTTGGCTCGTTTTTCTTGGTGCTTCTCCCATTGCTATTTGAAGAAAATGAATATTTGGTGAGTTGAAATGGTTGAAAGGTCTTCTATTAAGTTTGGGTGTTATTCATCTCACTGCCATCCGTTTGTTTTGTAACAGTCAATCTGCACTTCATCTTGCCAAAAATTCCGTTTTTCATGAGTGCACGAAGCACATTGAGGTTGACTGCCATTTTGTACAGGATGCCATTACTGATGGCCTGATTGCTCCGTCCTATATTCATACCACAGAGCAACTTGTTGATATCTTTACTAAGGCTCTCGGGAAACTTCATTTTGAGTCAAGTAAGTTGGGCATTTATGATCCCTATGCTCCAACTTGAGGGGGGGGTATTAAGCTATATTTGGCAACACAAATCATGTTGATGTATTTCTTGATTTGGAGAGTCCTTAGTTGGCTATACTAGCTGTAAACTATATATTGAAAGGAATGAGAATAACAAAGGCAACACAAAGTAAACCTAAAACACTTTGTCAATAAATCTATTTAATACTTTTTTATTCTTGAAGGTGAAACAATTTCATATTTAGATCAAGTAAAACTATTCTAAATTATAATTCTTTCATGTGAAACAAGAGATTTATTTTTCCTACTTTTGAAAAATTTGTTTTACATAATCATGTTGTGTCTTTCATTTCCGGTATTACTAGGCACAAGGTATTATCTCTTACGTACATTATTACATTTCATTCATGTTGACTTATTACCTTTCATTTGTATTGTTTTCATTTTAGATATTTTTTTGTCTAAGTGGCATTTTGGTTTGATCTGATCTCCTTTCTTCTTCATCGTGTTTTGTCATAACAAGAGATGATATCAATATATGGTGATCACCCGATTCCAAAAGAATTTTACTTATAAAGACTTTTTGTTAAAGTCAATTAAACAAATACTAAAACAACACCTATCAAGAAACACTCGCTTGATTTCTCCACTCTAGTCATAATGTAACTAACGTGATGTAGTGACATCATACTCACAAATTGTCAACTGTAGGCTGTAGCGACAACTAAGTGAGATAGCTAGAAAGAAAGATTCGATACATTAAGTACTCTCAGCTTGTTAGTCTTTTTTTTTTCTTAGGGTTGGCAACTCCTAAAAAACAATGTCAACCAAAATGAGATAATAAAATAGTACAACATTTAGATTTGCCATTTTTTGTCGCGTCTGTCTTCGGTGAAATATGTTACATTATAAGTGGTTAACATAAACTCATATGTGCGAATAAAAAAGACAAGAAACGCGCTTCATTAAATGTCGACCAAATTAGATAGGATTCTACAAAATCTCACAAAAAAACTCGATAAAGCAAAACGTAGCTCAACAATGGCTAAAAACGAGAGTAAATTGGAGAAGTCAGCTCAAATTTTCGAGAAAAACAGAATTCGATATCAGATGTGAAATAGTCAAATGACTCCATAAACGAAAGAAAAGAATCAATAAACTCTAGAAATCGAGCTATTATACCATTCAATATAGAAGACAAAGAAACCATGCACAAATTTCATAGAAAAACTAGAAATTCATATTTCAAAAAGTTAGATATAAGCACAACTAACTATGAATTGAATTATTTTAATTTGAATCCACAATATGTCGTCTTACCAAAAAAATGAATTAATAATTCTATAACCAGTTAAAATTATTGTTGACTAAACCTTTGCCATTTTATATTTAGCATCATATAAGAACAACTTATGTCATTTGATTTTGTTTTAATAAACGATGAATCGACTAATGTTATTTAAAAGTAATTTTGTGTCATTTGTTAATGTTTTGGTACAAGTTTTTAGTCATTATCGTATCATTAGAATAATCGTAGTGGTATCCACTATAAATAAATGACACAGGCTCGTAGAAAAATGACATAGTTTAGACATTTGAGGACATAAGATTAAAGAAAAATGACAGTATAATAAATATATGAAGAAACTAACTCAAACGACATACACTTAACTAAAAATGACACAAGGTTAAAACAAAACAACACAAAAAAGAATGACAATGTACGCAAATGTTGCACCATAAATGACATAGACTACATATATAATTACTTACTAATGACAACTCATCCATACTTTCAGATTCCCTAATATAATCCCAAAATAATGTCTCCAACATCACAATAAAACTCTTTTAAAACTATTCATAATCAACAAGGCGGGGCTGAGCACATGCGAGATAGGCAACCACACAGGGCCACCAAAAACTTAGGGCTCCCATATACTATTTTTATATTAATAGATATTGACTCATTGTATAAAACATTTTTCATTGTTGGTGTTGGACTCATATTATCATATATGCATCGTCTTTATTGGAGAAATCTGATAGACATGTAATCGGATAGTAAATTAGTCCAAATATCACTCATGATCATCAAAATTATGGTTTTAGTTCCCTTAAACAACTTGTAATTCAAGTAATCCAAAGAATAATTTTAATACACTCTGAATGAAAGATTGATATCACTCCTCAAATATTTCAAAAGAATATTTTTTACAATTTTCAACCCTTGAATGAAGTTAGACACCTTTTAGTTATACTAATAACAAACTAAGTCATACGTCGAATATAACTCCTATTGGGTTTAAACAAGCACAACTTACACAATGCACCATATAAAACCCTTACCTTAAGGGTAATGGTAAAACTAGGAGCTTATTAACTATTAAAATATATAGTATAAGATTAGATTGTAACACATAGCTATTCATTAAGCCAATTGATACAAAATATAAACTCTTATCTAGATGCAAATAAATTAAAGTCAATAAAAACCAACATTAAAAAGACAACTTACTGAAAGGGTGCCTTTGATTTATATCAATGATGTTAATGTATATTTTTATTTTATAGTTCAAAATTTAAATTTTGAAATATATTTGTACCTTTAATGTATTAAGAAACGGACTAATATTTTCTTCATTGTATATGGCCTGCTTGGTAACTGAACCGCCCCTAAATATATGGATATATTTATATTTTATACTATTAAATCAAAATTGAAACATGTTTGTACTTTTAATCTATTAATAAAGGGCCCAATACAATCTTAATTGCACGGGGATTTCTTGACAATTGAACCGTCGCTGCTAATCAATATTCATGATAATAATAACTATAACAATTATTGGTACTCAAAACCCATAACCGATTCTAAGGGCCTGTTCTCCCCATCTTATTTTCAGTTCAGTTCAGATCAGTTTCTAAATTATTATCATTACTATTAATTAGTTATAGTTCAATTTATTTCAATTCAGTTCAATTCAGTTTAATTGTTTTATGTCGAAGAGAACAGGCCCTAACTCGGTAACTTCCATGTATAAGCCCCAATATCATCTTATTCCCGCCAAATGGAGATAAAGAATTCTAAACTCCGATCCCACACACTCTAAACAAAGAGTTGGAACTTGTATGATTTAAGTTTTGTGATGTACAGAAGAAGAGTTGCAGTAGTCTATAACTCTAGCGTTATATAATAATATTAAAAAAATTATCCACCATTACAATATAGAAGAAATAACTCACAAGGTATTACTAGGCACAACTCACAAGGTAGCATCTCTTCCGTACATTATTACCTTTCATGCATGTTGACTTATTATAGTCATCTCACATGTTCGAACCGATTACTAGGCACAACTCACAAGACTCGCTTGATTACTCCAATAGCTAGTCATAATGAAACTAACGTGATTTAGTGAGATCATACTCACAAAATGTCAACTGTAGGCTGTAGCGACAACTAAGTGAGATAGCTAGAAAGGGAGCTGCGAAACATTAAGTACTCTCAGCTTGTTAGTTTTTTTTTTTCCTTAGGGTTGGCAACTCCTAAAAAGCAAAGTCAACCAAAATGAGGTAATAAAATAGTACAATATTTAGATTTGCCATTTTTTATCAAGTCTGTCTTGGATGAAACATGTTACATTATAAGTGTATAACATAGACTCATATTAGAGGTGATCATGGGACGGGCCGCGCCAAAAAAAAATTGCCCATGGTGCGGGCCGGGCCCAAATCCGGGCCAAAAATTTGTGCCCAAAGCCCGGTATTTCGGGCCGGGCCGAGCGGGCTTTTACGAGCCAAAACGGGCCGGGCCCAAAATTTAGACTAAAAGTGTTTTTTGGCTTGTCCAAAGCCCGCCCAAAAAAAAAAATTGGGCGGGCCGGGCCTGCCCAAACCCGCCCAAAAACCGGGCTGGAGTTGATCAGCTCTAACTCATATGTGCGAATAAAAAAGACACGAAATGCGCCATTAAATGTTGACCAATTCAGATAGGGATTTTACAAAATCGCACAAAAAACTCGAAAAAAAGCAAAACCTAGCTTAACAATGGCAAAAAAAAACGAGAGTAAATTGGAGAAACCTGCTCAAATTTTCGAGGAAAACTGGATTCGATATCAGATATTAGAGAGTCAAATAACTCCATAAACCAAGGAACAAAATCAATAAAATCTAAAAATGGAGTAATTATGCCATTCAATATAGAAGACGCAGAAACTTTCCCCAAAATTCATAGAAAAACTAGCAGTTCATGTCTCAAAAGGTTAGATATAAGAACAACTAACTAGGAATTGAATTATTTTAATTTGGATCCACAATCTGTCGCTTTATCAAAAAAATGAATTAATAATTCTATAATCAGTTCAAATAATTGTTGACTAAATCTATGTCATTTTATAATTAATTTATATTAGTTTAAAAAATATTTATAAGCACATTATAAGAACAACATATGTCATTTGATTTTGTTTTAATAAACGATGAATCGACTTATGTCATTTAAACATAATTTTGTGTCATATTTTAATGTTTTAGTATGAGTTTTACTCATTATTATCGTATCATTAGAATAATAGTAGTCGTATCCTCTAGTAATAAATGACACAGACCATCATTTTTTATTTATACTTAAGAAAAAAATATAGTCTTATCAAATCTTGTCAGATTCGTCTCGTGATATAGTATTATAATTGCAATATTATAATTTATGCATATATATAATTAAGGATATTAAACTTTATGATATAACATTGACAAGAGTGAAAAACAAAATGTTGCAATTAATTCATTGGATCGAATATGAGCATAGTATAATGGAATGAAGTGTGATAATTAAGTACATATAGATGAATAATTCTATGATGGGAATTTGCTAAAAATGTTTAGTTGATAAATAATACTAGTTCCGTAACACCACCAAACACAATATATATATATATATATATATATATATATATATATATATATATATATATATATATATATATATAACCACCCATCAAATACTAAACAATAATATTAATTAGTAGATTTTAGAAATCTGTATGATATATGGTAATACATAGGGACACCAAAAAGGAAAAAAGGAAAAAAAAAACAGGGTAATAAACTGCATCAGTTAAACAAAGGGTGAAAAAGAAAAAGAAAAAATTCCCACATTTAAACTAAACAACAGTTTTTTGATAAACAAAATGCAAAAAGAGTGCTTCCGCACAATAATGACAACTCATCAATACTTTCAGATGCCTTGAAATAATCCCAAAATAATGTCTCCACCATCACAATAAAACTCTCTTAAAAACTATTCCTAATCGATATGTATGATAATAATAAGAGTTTTTTGCGGGGATATACTAGGGTAATAGGGCATTTTGTGGGGATATACCTCACTAATTTTTTTTTGTGGGGATATACCAACCTAAATTTATGTTTTGTTAAAAGGTAAACACTATTTCCGGTAAGAAAGTCAAATTTTTGGCCTTTGACTTGGTAACTTAACCCTAATTTATACCCTATAACACAAATTCAAACCACATAGTACAAATGAAGAACACAAGAAGTAAATTGAATTGAGATTAAAGCTAAAATAAGACATCATACCTTGCAACTGATGATTTTGGTCTGCCCTTTCTTGTTGAATTGAAGAGCATTCTTTTTTAAGGTTTAAGGATAGGAAAATGTTAAGGGAGCGAGTTGGTTATTAAGGGAGGGAATTCTCAAAAAAATTGTTAAAAAAAACATTTCAATAGTATGCGCGTGGTTGATTGGGTAAAACACAACATTTGTGGCTCACTCGCGAGTTCCTGCCAAGTCAATGGCCGAAAATTTGACTTTCCCGCCGGAAATAGTGTTTTTGGTACCTTTTAACAAAACTTAAATTTAGGTTGGTATATCCTTACAAAAAAAATTTAGTGAGGTATATCCCTACAAAATGCCCTATTACCCTAGTATATCCCCGCAAAAAACTCTAATAATAACTATAATACTTATTGGTATTCAAAACCCATAACCGATTCTATCTCCCATGTATAAGCCCCAATATCATCTTATTCCCGTCATACGGAGATAAAAAATTCTAACTCCGATCCCATACTGTAGGCGTAGATTTTTAATTCCTTTAATGCCTACACGCGGTGTGAGCGCGTTTATTCGACTACCCTATTGTTAAGGTTTTATTAAAAAAATATGTTCTGAAAGAAGTCGCCAATAATTATTTAGAGGAAAAATCATAAACCTAATTGGATATTGAAACGGAAGGGACATCTTAGGGACTTATCCAATATAGATTTCCCCGTCTTAACTCCATAGATGGTCAGGAACCAAAAATTGAGTTCGGGGGTGAGGGTACAATATAGTCAGGAACTATATTGCCCATTGCTGGCCTCTACTAAATATCGATTCATTATAGATTTTATACAAAAGAATAATCATATAACGTTTTAATACACCCTAAAAATAATTAATCTAGATTGGTTCAGGAAACACATAAAAAGACTAATTATTTAGTGACAAGTTATTATGAAGTCAGATTACAAGGTTCCTAGCAGGTTGTCCAAATTATCTGAATTAGTTGGAACAATTATTTATGTCTTGTTTAGCAATAATGACATGTAGGTGATAAAAATCATGCAGGAGAATCATAGCAATATATAAAAATAATAAGAAAATATCGCAGGGAGTTAGTATAATATGTACAATACTTACAATCGCAGGATTATATTAATAACCTACATCACGAATAGAAGGCTAGTAACTTCAAGAAAATAATAAAAATAAATATATAAATAAAATAAAGTTAGTTAATTTAGTTGACCCTCAGAAATTATACCACCGTCTACGGATCTTGGAAAATATGGGTGTAGAAGAAGATGAGGCCTACCCAACTGGCTGCCTATGGCAGGTCCGTAAATGTCGCTCAGCAATGCGCTGTTGGTCGCGCATGGGATGGAGGTAAGACCAAATGCTAAGTTCTAAATGAGACTGAGCAAGGTCGGGGAGAAGGATAGACTCCTTCTTAGCAATCAACGATCTAAACTTGCTCGCAGACTAAGCAGTGATCCACTTTGCATTGGTCGGATAAAATCTATGCAAATCTCAGCCGGACCAGCCACTGCATTGTTTATATCTGGCACAAACACATAGTGAACAACAATTGCAGTAATGAGGCCACCTAAAATAATAGGTTGCCCCCTACAGGTGAGGTCATCAAAGATAGCGGGAAATGAAGCGGCGGTCCGCTTAAGCTGAGACACAATAAGGAGAGGTAGACACAGAGAGTACTCCAAGTTGAGAAACAGGCAGTTGCCCATCAGAAAAATCTCCTGCTTTTAGCAAGAGTGGGGCTCAGCACTCGCAAAAAGAGTCCAGCCCAAAAAACACTGCAAGTAGCAAAGAGTGAGAAAATGCAGATGGTCAGCAGTCATATGCTGAGTATAACACTCAGCATCCCCTGTAAATGCCTCCCACAAAGTGGTACTGCGTACATGGGGAGGGGGTGGAGTATCACCTGTAACAAGCAAGCCAAATATATCAGCTAATTGGCCTAACATAAGCTCTCGATCCTCACCCATAAGGTGGAATCACATAGCTTGATTTTTGTTTCCCAATTCTAAAGAACTCAAAAACTCAAGTGTGAGAAGTTGATAGGTCTAATTGAACTTACCAAACATAGAACCTAAACCCAATTTTTTTAAAAAAGTCTTTATTTGAGCATAGATACCCAATGCATGCAAATAGTTAGAATCAACAAATTGGGTGAGGGAAACTGTTCGATATTTGAGTTTTTGGAATCTTTCTTTTTGTTCTCAATTTTTAAAGATTACCTATGGGAAGTGTGGATCCGGTGGAATTTGGTTGCTTGATCCGCCCCTTTCTATTTTCCTTCTCTTGTTAGATCTTGTAGACATGGTGAAAAGATGAAGCTTTTTGTGGAGGGGTGATGTGAGGTAGGATGAAGAAAATATGGGGTTTTTGTGAGAAAATATGAAGAAAAGATGGGGTCTTAACACTCTTAGATCAACATATGCAGTACGGTTGCTAACTTAATCAGATCTACCAATTGTAACAAGCCTCTAATGAGTACGATCTTTCAATTCTAAGTCCTGTTAGCTAAATCATAACCCATGACATTGCGCAATTACATGAATTACACAATTTCAACAAATCAATAGGAATTACTCTAATCCAATCCAAACATCGAATAACTTTTAATCATAATCGAATAGGTATAAACATAGCTTCCCTCACTAAACCCTAGAAATAGACTACTCACTCATGATATTAATAAACACAATAAACATAATCATAGTAAAGGAATTCATTAGATTAAACTAAGTATGGAACAATACTGGGTAATTGATGAACAAAGAAAGCGGAATCAATTATCTCTACAATCTCCAAAGTAAGAAGTGCAAACAAAGTTTTGACAGAAAAACTAAGCGTTTAACCTAATAAAACGAGGAAAATGAGATGGTCTGAACGAAATTCTATAATCCTATATATAGTGTTTGTAAAATTGGCCTAAAAATGCTAAAAGTTAGCTTCCGAAAAACCCCCGGTCGACAGGGCTAAACCGCCCAGTCGGGCAACAGTGATTCTTCTATCATGAGCTCAGCTGGAATTTCGCCCAATCAACTTGGCAAGGCCGTTCGATCGGGTGCACAAGCAATTTTGGCTCTTTTTCCGCCCGGTCCACCGGGCTAACTACACATGGGTAACTCAGCTTACCCGGTCGGGCCAAAGCGCCCGGTCAATCGGGCGGGGGCTTTTCTTCATTTTTGACGTGAATTATTCCTCCAAATCTCTTGTAGGACTTCTCATATCTGCTTCGGGCTATGTGTCATCATTGGACTTTCCTTCCGTGGCTCAGATTAAGGCATGAATGCATAATCTGCACAATAAAACACAAAGGAACAAAACAAAGCCCAACCATATCAAATCACACAAATATGAGCTCAAAAGAGATCAAAATAGTAATCAATGCTAAGGGAATGGGGATAAAAAGTCTATAGAAAATATTCGCATCACTCAGCTTTAGTTCGAACCATCTTTGACGACTTTATGTTTCACCATCGGGTACTAAAATGGGGAGAACCAATTATGTGTCTACAATAGCCTAATTCTCAAGATCTTAATTGAGGATATCGACCAAAGATTAGGAGTTCAATTTGCATCAAAGAGAGAATCAAACTAACAAAAAGTCAATTAAGAGTAAATGGGGCAAAACGAGTCAACTACGTTCAGGTCTATTTCTAGACAAGAAAATATTTAAATTAAATAATTAATAATTTAAAGCATAATAACTGAAATAAAGATTTTTCAGTCAATAATTTCATATAACAGATTAAAGTTAATTATTAATGTAAATAACAATGTTTTAAAATAAAAAAAAATAGAATTTTGGTTATTTTATAGTTGTGAATCATAGTTTATATTATAATTCGGGTTGAATTTGTTGAATTCATGTTAATGTCTGGCGGATACGGGCCGGATTTGGTCATTTAACTCTCGGGTCAATTTCGGGTTGCCATTTTTTTAGTCTGGTTTAGATCTTGGGCCTGGTCATTCAAGTAGGATCATTCGAATCATGTGTCGGGTTGTTCGGGCCAAGTTACTTTTTCAACGTCTATGTAAGAGTTTATTTTGAGAAAAAATGACAATATCAGTCTGAACTATGGGCGTGCTGCCATTTTCAATCCCAGCATTTGATTAATCCTGAGTGGTCCCAACTTTGCCTCCTATATACAAATGGTACCAGCAGGCGATTAGCCTGATGTAGCAGGTAAATATTTTTCTATTTTTAATTAGCTAGATACCTTAATTAGCTGAATGCGTGATGCCATTCACCTAAACAAATATCATCTAAAGATCAATGGAGTTTATACTAACGTACTTTTATCGACTAAATAACCTATTTCAATGTTATCGTTTATTAAAAATTGACATATTTATATATCAATATAATACCTATTAAATGCTTTCAATATATAAACTTAGCTTGTATATGATTTTCTTGGTGTTAGAGAGCGACTAAGCTAAGCGCATTGTTGATGTACACATAATTCAATCCTAAGTCTTAGGTACTATTTCCAAAATACTTATCAACTAAGTTATAGATGACATCTGCATTTAAAGACTTCTACATTAGCATAATTCAATCCTACAGTAAGTCTCTGAAGAGATCATCTCACGTTACGACTAATGTGAGACGTGATGATTCACACATGTTTGATTGTGGTCTAGCAATGCAATTTAAGTAAACTATAAAAAATATTAACTAATTGCAAAAAATGTGCAACAATTTTTACTGAATAACTTTTAATGAAAATATGTTAACTAATAAATTAAAACTCATAACTATTAACTAATAAACCAGAATTATCAACCCAAAACCATAACATCAACCAAACCACCATAAGCATAGCCCAAAACAAATATTTTTTTATCTAAACTTATAACTAACAATCCAAAACAATAACTATTAACCTGAAAATCATAACAAATAACAAGCAAAGCATAACTATTTAGCATCCACCCAAGTCCATATTTTATCTCGAAAACTATAACTAATAACATGAAAACTATAATTAATAACGTGTAAACAATTGCTAATAACTAAAAATCATAACTATTAAAACCTTAGAAATATAACCATTTATCCATAACTATAACTATAACTAATAACATGAAAACTATAACTAATTACGTGCAAACAATTACTAATAACTAAAACCTATAACTATTAACCATACTAATATAACTATTTACCCAGAACCATATCTACTTACCTGGAAACAATAACTAATTAACAAAAATCTATAACTACTAACCCAAAATATATATTACTACGAAAATTGTAACTATCTACCTAAAAACCATAACTAATTATGAGAGATACATTAGAGTTTAGACTCATTCATAGAGGAAACAATGAGCTTTGGATATTAAGAATATACTCTTTTTTTTAGGGGAATTAAGAATATACTTACTTGACTTTGATGCAACAATGTCGTTGTTTAAGCGTTAGAAACTAAACTGTGCATCATCAAATTCTCATCATCAAGGTTGAAGAAGACGCGAAAAAAATGTTTTGAAAGTTTCACATGTTCGAAAAAGAAAGAGATGTAGGCTTTAGAGAAAATTGGAAGTTGGGTGGGGGAGAGAGAAATGGCGAGTGCGAGGGGGAGAGATACGGGAGGGGTGGAGGAGAGAGAAATGAGAGTTAGTAGAGGGGAGTAGCAAAGCAGAGAGAAATAAGAGTTGGCAGAGGAGAGAGAAAATATAAATGAGGGGAAATGTGATGGTTTTACTAACATAACTAATAGGTCCAAGAGCTTAACTAATTCTATTTTTAGCATGACTCAAATTAGTCTTACATTAACACTAACGTGAGACCATCCTTTTCAAGAATTTGTTAGCATAACTAAATTGATGGAGTGTTACGGGAACAACAATAATTAGTATTACATTAACACTAACGTGAGACCATCATTTTCAAGAATTTGTTAGCATAACTAAATTGATGGAGTGTTACGGGAACAACAATAATTAGTATTTAATAGTAATAAGGTTATATGACTTGCAAGTTGCAAGTAGAGCTAGAATTATTCATTGTTTTGTGTTGGAATCTGGGGTACTCGTTATAAAACAAGTTGACCACTTCTCTGTCCAATGTCCATAATGCAATTATGGGGGGTAAACAATAATAATTTCTTTTCCTGCAAAATGCGGAAAAAACTTTGTCTACCCAGGATAGACTATCCATCATTAATAAAGACTTATTGAGGGTTGTGGTAATGGAATCCAACTCATAATAATTTATTGTGCGGAAAGATGAATTTCCAAATTAATTAGTGATTATTTTATGTTGTGATTTGTGCGTTGGGGGCTTGTGGCTAATATTCGTTATCTCAATTTATTGTAGATTCGTTTAATATGGGGTAATAAATAATTGTAATTTTTTTTATAAGGTAAGATTAAATCTCTTGCAAGTAGGGAGGAAATTAGTGGTCCTATGCAGACTATCCCGGGACCGATCGGAAGATGACCAATAGTAACCATCTCTAACAAGCCAGCTTTGTAAATAATTGTAATTAATGATAATAAATATAGGTAAAGTTATAAAGAAAATTGCATCCCAGTGTACACGATAATACTTGTCAATTGGTAATAGTGCTTTTTTCATACATTTTCATTACCATCAATCACCCTTGCGTACTTGCATTAGACTTATACTTGTATTATGGCCAGCTAATCAGACATCAAACGGACCATTAGTACCTACAATAATAATTTATTATACATATGCTTTAATATATCATTTTTTTTGTATATAATATTAGCTAGGCAAGCTTTTCCCAATTCAAAACCGTTTTATACTTTTTTTTTTTTGCATATTATGTAAAAACTATAGTATATCTAATAAAAAACTGTAGTACATTTAATCAAACGTAGTATATTGGAATAAAAAAACATTATTGTGATATATACCTATAATTAGTTCATATGTTTTTCTATACTACTTTGTTTAATAAATATATTATCTTTTTATTATAAATATATACTTTTTTTAATTCAATATGCAGCCAAAATTATTCTGAATAAAAAATGTTTATAATAATATTCATTTCAGCATTTCTCTTGGCTAGGCCTTACTCTGGTTGACTTTGTTTCCCATTGTGATCAATAAAAATATAGAAAGACTAACAAGTTGAGACTTGAGAGTTCTTTTTCTATGGGTGCCCCTCTCTAATTACCTCACATGGTTGTCGTTATTTGGAAATAATTAACGAATAGTTCTGTGCTTTTCTTTTGATTTTTTTTTTAAAAAGAAGTAGTTTTGTGTTAATTCCCATCAAATTGAATATTATAGAATTAGTTTTTGAACCCTTGCATAGTGCATGGGAATTTTTCTGTTTAATAAGATTGACATTGGGTATACATTAAGTTATCCAAACACAAAATAATAAATTCAAATGGTGGACAGATAATAACTCTTCATGTGTAAGTGTTAATACTGTAAGAGTAATGGCTAGCTTTTGTAGTTAATGTCGTGGTGGATACCTTCTTTTTTTTAAAAAAAATGTTGATTCAAAAAGCTATCACCTTGCCTGCTGCTTCCATTGTAGGCTAAAATTAAATCACTGCTTGTACCACCGGTGGCACTTAGACATTCAATCGTTTTCGCTCCCAATTCTTGTTGTCCCACTCACACTTCCTTTATTGTTGTCTTACACCTTTTAGATTTAGGTTAGTTAATTAGGATTAGAGGAGGGATTAGGGGTTAATGACTAACGGATGTTAACGTCGTTAGTCATTAAGGGTAAGTGGATGTATATTTTGAAAAGTGGTGGGTATATGGTGAATTTGGAAACTTGAGAGGGTATATGGTGCAAAAAAAAAATGTCAGGGGTATATGGTTAAAAAACCGAAATATTAATTATTCATCAAACACCTACTTATGTTATCTTTAAAATATGGAAAATTTGTCATAAACCACCTTTTATAATCACTTTTTTTGTGAGAAACCACCTTTTAAAAAAAATTGGTTAATTAGCCACCTTTTTAGTTCTTTTTTTTGTTAGAAGCCACCACTTGCCAGAATCCGGCGTTAACCTCAATTTTCCAGCGTTGACCATCAGATTTTCGCCATTTTTTTCCAGATTTTCGCCATTTCTTTCACCTGGGATGCCGAGGGATGCGAGGGGGGAGAGGTTCTTAGGGCTGGGAGGTTGGGGATGGTCGTGGGGGGTGTTTGGCCGAGAGTTGCGAGGGAGGAGGGGGTTGCACGGGGATGCGAGCTGGGGAGGTGGGGTTGTCGGGGGATGCGAAGAGGGAGGGGGGAGAAGGATAAAGGGGGAAGAATGGCGAAAATCTGATGGTCAACGTCGGATTCCGGCAAGTGGTGGCTTCCAACAAAAAAAAGAACCAAAAAGGTGGCTAATTAACCAATTTTTTTTAAAAGGTGGTTTCTCACAAAAAAAGTGATTATAAAAGGTGGTTTCTGACAAATTTTCCTTAAAATATCTATGATTATCATCTCAAAATAGATTATCCATCAATTACAACATCCATTATTTGACAAATAGTCTGTAAGGGATAAATAGCTTGTGATACCCCCTAGAGTACTCTTGTGTTTTGGCAAATGAAAATCGCAATTAGTTTGCAACTAAATGAAAAAAGTAAGAAAAACACAAATAACATCTAACCCTTCTCATTTCTTTTGAAGGTTTAAAATAAAATATAAAAAAATTATAATTTTTTCTTTTTGTTAGTAATAAATTATGTTTAATACTTATATGTTCAGTGGAATAACAAAAAAAAGCAAGATTCGAGCTTGAGGTGCGGGAAAGTAGTGAGAGTTTAGCAAATAACAATTAAACCAAGATGTTGGGGGGTATCAACACATTCGTAAGCGCCCAAAAGATATATTTATTGTAGACTAATTATAAAGAAAAGTAAGGATTTTATATAGTATCATTTATATTAAAAAAAAATTAACCCTTTTCATATTTCATGAAACCTAAACACTTGGAAGAGGCAAAGAGATATATAAAAAGCAAAGTATTCATGTCGTATTATCTTTAATAAAAATTAATTCTTTTCATGTTTATGGGATCTCTATACACTTAGGATGCAGGACATATTAGAACAGTACTTCAATTATTGTTATTTTTCTACTTTTGTAGTTGGTTGTATATTTTGTTTTATATGCCTATATGATAACCTTGACAATTATTTATCTATTTTAACTCAATTGAAAAATAACTTACAAAGGTAAAAAATAATTGGTTGGGAATTTCAAAGTCTTATTGTTCAATTCTACTCGATTCACTTGATCAAATCTGAAATTTTTTAATTTCACTAGCACCAAAATATTTTTCGCGCAACAAAGGTATGTTTCTAGATCCTAATTTGAGGGTGTCATTCACATATGATTAATTTATGTCTTATTTTGTTGTTCCTTTTTGCATTGCCAAGTCTTAATTTTTTTAAATTTCCTTGACTATTTTTTTAATGCATGATATGAGCTAAAAAAAACTGCAAATATATACTTCATAATTTTACATACTATTACATAACCTCAATTACATAGTCACAACTTATAATCACGTATAAAACAAAACACAACAAATACTCAGTTTTTAGGTCTTGAAATGAAGGAATTGTCTTCAGAGAGGATTTTTGCTATGATCCACAATCATTAACTTAGATTGGTATTCATTCTTCAACTTGAGCTGCCTTTCTTAGCATTATTGTGAACGCCATCGTAGCCAACAGTGCCTTCACTTCCTTCAAAACTATGATCGTCAATTATTCGTGCTTTATTTATGGAAGCAAATGTTGACAGTATAATTTCCTATATGTGAGTTACATATAAAAACAATTAAGTTAGAACTAATACATCAAAGGACAAAGAATTTGACACATGTAAACATTGTGATCGATACTGAAATAATTTAATTGTTGGTATAAGATAACTGTAACACATTTTTTAAAACTTACCTCATTCATTGCAACTTGTTCAACTGTTTGTTTGCTATTATGTTTCTTTTTTTTTAACTTAGACGTTTTCTTTCAAAATTATGTTTTATTTTTAACTTATAACTAACCCGGGCAGCTTATTGTTTAATTAATCTTGATACTAATATAAATAGTAACATAGTCAAACAACACTTTTATTCATAAGTTAAACCCTAGAAATATTCGCCATCATTATGTCCATCTTCTTTATCTTCTATAACCAACTACTATTTAAACATCTGAACAGTTTTACATAACGATTAACACGAAACTATTATAGAAATTATTTATAACATGGCTTGATCGACAAATTAAGCTTAGATAATTCATGATTTTTACTCAATTAAATATAAAATATTTTCAAATGAACATATAACATACAAAGTTATATGTGCTTACCACTTTTCGAAATTTGATGGATGTAATAATTTCTTCTTCTCCACAAGTGAAGTTTCAAACCACCATTAATCTCGCCCGAAAAGAAGAATACAATTAATTCTATCAACCCCTTAAAATTAGTTTAAGTAGCTCGCCGGAAATAATTTGTTGGCGGAAAATTGCTCGGAGTTAATGGCTATCTTCTTTGCTCGGAGTTATGATAATCTTCTTTGCTCGGAGTTATGATTATCTTCTTCGCTCAGAGGCTTTCTTTTTTATAGTTAATAGTTCATTTCATTAATAAAGAGCAGCAAGACTGCTGAAGCTTACAACATATCCAGTTAGAGCATCAAGCTACCGATTACAACATGAATCACTTTAAAATAAGGGGAACAATGAATGTACGCCAAAGACGATGTTGTAGTCCTCTAAGCTACAGCCACGCTACCAAATCAGAGGTTCTATGTATTCCTTGCTTGGCCAAAGCATCAGCAACCATGTTGGACTCCTTTCCTTTATGGACAATGGAGATGTTCATCCATTTCTTTGCTCGGAGTTATGGCTTTCTTCTTTCTTCCTTGCTTAGTGTTAATGGTAGAAATGGAAATGGTAATGAATTTCTAGTACAAATTTAGACTATAATGCATTACCATTTTCACCATTTATGGCTTTTTACCAAACAGGCAATGAGTGTATGTGTAGCCTTTTCTCTAAATCTCACCCATGTTGTTGCAATGGAAGCGAATAAACAAACAATAAAACGAGAAAACCGAATAAAGAACACGCAAGATTTAACGAGGTTCACTATCAATTTGATAGCTACGTCCTCAGTGCAGGGATAAACTCTTTCACTATGATCAAGCAGAACCACGAATACAATAGGCAAGAGAATCACTTGAATACTCTCTACAATGAATCTCTCAAAGCTCTCTCTCTTAGAACTTCTCTATTGTTTCTCTCTCTTGTGTTTTGATGATGAATAATTAGAATTAACCCACAAAATAAAGTATATATGTAGGCTAAAAATACATGAGAATAGGAGGCTAAGGAAACATAAAACTAGGGCATTTAATCCCCTCGTCCTGCTGTGTGCGCTGCTGCCTTCGAAGAGGCCCGACATTTGCCGTGACCAGCGACAATAGCCGCGACCCGCGGCTCGATAACCTTCACTGCTGCTGCGTGACTGATATTACCACGCCCAGCGGATCGATAGCCGCGCCCAGCGGCTTGCGAAGCTACGCGACTGATATGCTCGCGGCCCACGGCCCTGCTGCCCGCCCAGCTTTTTGGGGCGATCTCCTTCTTTGATCGACGATCTCCTTCGTCGATTGCAACACAACCCAACGTTCCTATTGCTCAAGATCAAGTCACCATTCTCACAAATCTCCACCTTGACTTGCATCTTCTACAAGTACTCCACCTTGAAAGAATAACCATGATACCTATCAACAATACACGAGATATCAATCCTTCCCAAGTCTCACACCTTTAACCCGGTGCCAGGTTTTTCCCTCTTTATCCCGGGGCCGGGATTGCCTCCACCTTGAGGCAACAGCCCCCAAAGGGGTTATATGTGACTATCAACGTTCAACAAGTCCAAGCAATGTTTGAACTTGCGAACCGAAACTGGCTTGGTGAACATATCAGCTGGGTTATCAGCAGTCCCAACTTTTTTCACCACTATTCTCTTCTCACTCCTCAGAAAATGATACCGCACATCAATGTGCTTAGTTCTATCATGATGCACCTAATCCTTGGCGAGACAAATAACACTCAAGCTATCAGAATACACAGTCGCACGATCATGATGTAGACCCAAATCACTGACAGCCATGTACTCAGCCTCCGTAGTAGACAAAGTCACTGAAGACTGCAACGTAGCCTTCCAACTAATCACGGACCCTCCTAGAGTGTATACATACCCAGTCATTGACCTTCTAGTGTCTATATCAGCAGCATAATCCGAATCAGAATATCCGGTCACTAAACACTCAGCATCATTCCCATATATGAGACCCACATCTACCGCTCCCTTCAAATAGCGGAAAATCCGCTTCACAGCTTGCTAGTGTTCCTTCTCAGGTTGAGTCATAAACCTACTAACAACACTAACAGCTTGAGCTATATCTAGCCTAGTGCACACCATAGCATACATCAAACTACCAACAACACTAGCATATGGATCCTTAGACATGTACTCCTTCTCCTAATCAGATTGAAGAGAAAGAACAACAAAAAGACGAGCATTAGCATCAGCAGGAGTATCAATAGATTTCACAGTACTCATACCAAACCTATCAAGTACCTTCAAGATGTAACTTTTCTGAGATAGGAAAAGTTTCTTCCGAGCACGATCCCTATAAATCTCCATGCCTAGAATCTTCCTTGCTGCTCCCAAGTCTTTCATGTCAAACTCATAACTCATAAGCTTTTTTAATTTCACTACGTTAGACTTCTTCTTCGCTGCAATAAGCATGTCATCAACATATAATAATAAATAAATATAAGAACCGTCCTCCACCTTGCTATGATAAACACAACAATCATAATGACTCCTGTCAAATCCATGCTCAACCATGAAGCTGTCAAACCTCTTATACCACTGCCTAGGTGACTACTTAAGTCCATACAAGGACTTATTCAGTCTGCAAGAAAAGTTCTCCTTCCCTGGAACAACGAATCCCTCTGGCTGACTCATTAGAATATCCTCCTCCAACTCTCCATGTAGGAAAGCTGTTTTCACATCTAACTGCTTAAGCTCCAGATCAAAATGTGTTACTATTGCTAATAACACTCTAATAGAAGTATGACGTACCACAGGTGAAAAAATCTCATTGTAGTCTACCCCTTCCTGTTGACTGAACCCTTTAGCAACTAGTCTGGTTTTGTATCTAACACTGTCACCCTCTGAAATTCCTTCTTTCCTCTTGAACACCCACTTGCAACCTACCACCTTATGACCATGTGGCACCTTCACGAGTTCCCATGTCTGATTCTTGTGAAGAAACTGCATCTCCTCACTCATAGCAACTAACCACTTGGATGATTCGTTACTAGAAACTGCTTCCTTGTAGGACATTGGTTCAGGTGACTCTATATCATCGGCTACATGTAATGCATAACCAATCATCTCCTCTACACAGCAGTTTCGGCCATGAACTTTCCAGCGTTCTATCTGTTCAATCAGTCTCTGTGTCTTCTTCCTAGGTCGTTTCTGACCTTCATCAGCAGTTTCCTCATGGTCAGACTCAAGTTCAGTTGTTTCATCAGCAACAACTCCATCTATCTGACTAGTCTCCACAGTAGGAGAATCAACTGGAGCCTCATTCTCCACCTGAATTCGAACCTGTGTCTCAAGAGTAGGAACTGCCGCAATTACTTGCTCAATTCCTTCAGTAGTGATATCATCAGTATCACCTGCATGTTTGTTAGCAGATACAAACATAGTATTCTCATCAAAAGTAACATATCTACTAAGTATGACACGCCCTTCTGATGGGGACCAAATCCGGTAACTCTTAACACCATCTCCATATCCCAGAAAACAACCCTTCTTGGCCCTTGGTTCAAGTTTACCTTGACTAACATGATAATAAACAATACAACCAAAGACATGCAAACTAGAATAATCAGCACTTCTCCCAGACCATACCTCTTAAGGTACCTTGCAGTCAATACCTGTATGTGGACCACGGTTTATCAAGTAGCATGCCGTTTTCACGGCTTCACTCCAAGTACTTTCTAGTTAACCCTGCAAAGAGAGAGCATGCATCGAACTCTCTCTAGCAAGGTTTGATTCAACCGCTCTGCAACACCATTCCCGTCGTGGTGTTTTCCTGACAGTGCGATGTCTCAACAATCCCTTCTTTCCTGCAAAACACATTGAATTCATTATTAACAAATTCAAGACCATTATTCGTACGTAGCCTTTTAATCTTCTTGCCTGTCTGATTTCCACTAAGACTTTCCATTGCACAAAAGTCTTAAAAGCCTCTTCTTTGTGCTTTAAACAATAAAGCCAATCAGACTGGAGAAATCATCAATAAAAGTCACAAAGAAACCGAATCCTCATATACCTTCTACCCGAGCGGGCCCCCACAATGCGAGTGAATATAATCCAAGCATAGCCTTTGTTATGTGAAGCCCCTTGCTAAACTCTTGTGTTGCTTACCCAACACATAATTTTCACAAAACTCAAGATTCTTCACCTTGTGGCCATCAAGAAGATTCATCTTGGATAATATATGCATCCCACGCTCACCCATATGACCAAGTCGTCTGTGCCACAACTTAGTCACCTCCTCAGGATTCGCATATGCAACATTTGCAGAACCAATCAGAATAGTACCCTGCACAACATACAAAATACACACTTTGGTGCCCTTAAGCACCAACTTCGAAGCTTTCCACACACATAGTTCCCCATCCGAGCCAGAAAAATTAAACCCTCCTTTATCTAAGACACCCAGAGAAATCAAATTTTTCCTTAACTGTGGAACATGCCTAACATTCATCACCGTACGAACCTCACCCTCAGTGGTCCTTATCTTAATGGAACCTCTCCCACAACCTTACAAGCAGCATCATTACCCATGATAACATTACCACCATCACAAGACTCATAAGAAGTAAACCAATCACGATGAGGACACATATGGTAAGAGCACCCCGAATCTAGAACCCAATGGTTAGACGGACTAGACACATCAACATCAGCTAGTGCTAAGTCCTCCTTGGAGTCATATTTTGTACCCCGTTGAGCAATGTTAGCATTGGAAGCTTTAGGATTCTTAGGACATTGATGCTTCCAATGGCCAGGTTCTTTACAGATGAGACAGACATTCCTAGGATTGGCCCCTTTACCGTTAGAATTTTTCTTCTTCTTAGGACCCTTCCCCTTAGCCGAGTTTACCACTAACCCAGCCCCCGAATCTCCACCACTCTCTGTCTTTGCTGCCTTCTGGCGCATCTCCATAGTAAATAGTGCTGACTTCACTTCTTCTAGGGTCACAGTCTCTCTCCCAACAACAAATGATTCAACAAAGTTTTCATATGTATTTGGAAGTGAAACAAGCAAAATGAAAGCAACATCTTCATCCTCAATCTTAACATATATATTACGCAGATCAAGTAAAATAGTATTAAGTTTATCTAGATGATCTCTTAGAGACGTACCTCCTTGCATACGCAAGGCAAACAAGCGTTGCTTCAAAAGCAACTTGTTGGTGAGTGACTTTTTCATGTAGAGACTCTCCAACTTCGCCCACAGACCAGCAGCACTCATTTCGTCTACAACTTCCCTGATCACATCGTCTGCCAAACATAGCAAAATCATGGAGTGAGCCTTCTCCTCCATCGCCTCCAATTCGGCCACACTAGTTTGCTTTTGTCATCCTTTTTGACAAGAGGTTTCCAGATGCCTTGTTGCTTTGATAAAGCACGCATCTTTATCTGCCATAGCCCGAAACTGTTCTTCCCCGTAAACTTATCAATCTTCGAGTTCGTCGTATTCATCTTCCCGGATCCCTTACACTGATTTTAATCTCAAGCTCTGACACCAAGTTTGTTGCAACGGAAGCGAATAAATAAACAATAAAACGAGAAAAACGAATGAAGAACATGCAAGATTTAAAGAGGTTCACTATCAATAGCGACGTCCTCAGGGCAGGGATAAACTATTTCACTATGATCAAGCAGAACCACGAATACAATGCAAGAGAATCACTTGAATACTCTCTTTAATGAATCTCTTAAAGGTCTCTCTCTTTGAACTTCTCTATTGTTTCTCTCTCTTGTGTTTTGATGATGAATAATTAGAATTAACCCAAAAAATAAAGTATTTATATGTAGGCTAATAATACATGAGAATAGGAGGCTAAGGAAACATAAAACTAGGGCATATAATCCCCTCGTGCTGCTGTGCGCGCTGCTGCCTTCGAAGAGGCCCGACAATTGTCGCGACCAGCTACAATAGCCGCGTCCCGCGGCTCGACAACCTTCACTGCTGCTGCGTGACTGATATTGCCGCGCCCAGTGTCTTGCGAAGCTACGCGACTGATTTGGCTCGCGGCCCACGGCCCTGCTGCCGCGCCCAGCGGCTTGGGGCGATCTCCTTCTTCGATTGACGATCTCCTTCATCGATTGCAACACAACCCAATGCTCCTATTGCTCAAGATCAAGTCACCATTCTCATACATGTCTCTTATTAGTTTCTCATATTGATCAGTTGACTAATTATTGAAGTTCTTTTTGTGTTTATACTCTTATCTTCAGCGAAATTAATGGGTATTTGTGATTTTGATTAGGGTTTTTTGTCAGAAAATACCTAATAAAATACATGTTTTGTAAGGAATGACCTAATTATTTATTTGTGTAAAAAGACCTACTAAAATACTTCCAATTGTTAATAACAACCATTTTATGAATTTCAGGCCAAAACACCAAATTTCGGCATTGACTGCAGATGAGCTTAGAGCAGTGAGTTGTAAGACAGAAAGAAAGAATTGAAAGAGTCAATTGGAGTTAAAAAAAAATCAACGCCTGAATTTGGTGAAATTCATAAAATGGTTGTTATTAACAACCAGAAGTATTTAACTAGGTATTTTTAGACAAAAAAAAAATTATTAGGTCCTTCCCTATAAAACTTGTGTTTTATTACTTACTTTCTGACAAAAAATCCTTTTGATTATCAATAGGAAAACAAGCTTTTGTCTGAGTGATTACGAAGTGTTTTGGTATTTATGTCTGAGTCTAAATCATTTGTCCTACTATTATGTGCCATAACATATGCCATATAATTGTACTGGTCCATGTCACCAATTATAAGTTTGTTTAAAGTTTAATTTTAAATCTTCTCTCTTCCCCTCCTCAACTCCGTTTCATTCTTCATTAGAGCTGTCAGTTTGGTTAATGACCTGCTGGTTAAACTGAAACAACTGAAATTTGAACTGAATTAAACTGAACTGGGAGTAACTGTAATTAAAATCAACTGAAAAATACTCAACTGAAATAGAAATAAACTGTAAATGAAAAATCAAAACCGAAGCTGCAACTTAACTGAAACAAACTGTAACTGAAAATAACTGTGAAAAACTGAAAAGTTGATCGATCAATTGAACTGAACTGAACTGAATATTTTAACCGAATTAACTGCACTGATTCAAACTGAACTGAACTGAAACCAAATTAAACTGAAATTGTTTTAAATCGATTTTTAACTGTACCCGAACCAAATACACGTATTACCCAAATTTATGATAGTCCTCCAATTCACATACAAATTTTATCATGATAATTTTTTATTAGTACTTGAATTTATGACATAACTTAATTTGTTGATAATTTTCAACTATGTCACTTTCACTGATTTTACACTCCGAAAAGATTGTGCCCAACTTTATAACAAACTCTCACATGAAATTTTATCATCATAATTTTACTATTAATATATGAATTTACTCTCTCTCTCCTCTTTCCTTAATATTTGTGCAAAAAGACATTTATTGCAACTAAATAAAAACAGAGGTAGTATAAATTCGATCAATTACAACATAATAACAAAATGTTTATTCACTTAAATTTTTCTTTATAGTTGAGATATGAGGACAAGGACATCAAAAAGTACAAATACTCAAAGCTTTGAAATTGAAAATCTGGAATTTAGTAAACTTACAAGATTAAATTACAATGAAGTATATAAAGTAAAATGTACATTACAACAAAACTAAAATTAAAATAAAGAAGAAAGAAAACAAGATACAATAAAAATGAAGATCAAATACAGATTGTATTCTTTTTTTTTTTTTGCGGGAGGGATTGTAGCTTCATCCTCAATATATATGTGTAAGATAAACTGTTCATCCATACTAAAACAAGGCACAAATTAGAACTTCAAATCAATCAAAATCTAGAATATGATAAACTTACAAGAAGACATAAATAAGAAAGCACATGAAATTAAAATAAAACTACAAAACCCTAAGTTCATAAATAGCAAATCTAGGATAAGAAGGAATTTGAGGAAAGGATTAAGCTGACCATTGAGGAAACTAAAATTGGAGGAAATAATCCTTGAAAAAAATGGAGGAAATAGAAAGAAGAAAAGAAAACACCAAACGAGGAACTAGAGGTATCAATTCAGTTCAACAATTCAGTTATGGTTATATCCAAACAGTTTAGTTCATATCAGTTCAGTTTACAGCAGCTAAAATTAGGGTTTTTTGTCAGACTGGACCTAATAAAATACAAGTTTTGTAGGGAAGGACCTAATAAAAATTTTTTGTCTAAAATGACCTACTAAAATACTTTCGATTGTTAACAGGAACCAGTTTATGAATTTCAAGCCAAAATTACTATATTCCGGTGTTGTCTTTTTGCAATTGGGACACCACAGCTACATTTGACAGGAATTTTATTGCTTGAAGATGATTTCGCCGACATTTTCCTTCAATTTCTGAAAAAAAATTAGAGTTTTTTTGCCTCAAATACATAAACTGGTTCCTCTTAACAATCAGAAGTATTTTAATAGGTCCTTTTAGACAAAAAAAAAATTATTAGGTCCTTTCTAACAAAAAACCCTTAAAATTATTAACAGTTCAGTTCAGTTGACAATCTTCATCTCTAGAAACCAAACGTTGCAATTTTTAAAGCTCCAAGACCATGGAAATTTTTGCTGTTGTCGTTCTTGTTCCATATGCAACACCAATTTTTAACAAAATAACATATCTCATTTTCATATGTAAAAGAAAATATCATTCATAACAAAAGAACATACATTATACGAAAAACACACAGATAATCGATCAATTCGTGAATCTGCCAGCGGTGTTACCTTAGGTATTCACTGGTGAATTAAGGGATCTTGGGCGGCGTAGGAGAAGCAAAAGCAAGGAATTGAGGATTGAACTCCAAAATTTCCATTTGCTTTTCCTCTAAGAACAACCATGCTTCAATCCCCTTCCCATTGGAATCAGTATAATCATTTAAGATAATCAAATTCCTGTGATAAGGAGCGAGTTTGCCATCAGTTGGGACCATCCACTTAGGCTTCCCAAACCCAAAATCTAGATCACTGAATCCAAGATTACACCAGCTAGTGATCTTGTAAGCCTTTTCTTGATGGTCAGAACATGATTTAAGAAACTTATCAACATTTTCACGGATAGCCTTCACCCCTTTCTCCCCTTCATATTCCTCAATTTCCTTGTTTTTCTGACAAACTTGTGTGTTAATGTTAGCAACAAGTTGTGGCAGCTTTGCCCCCTTTACCTGAGCCGAGGCAACTGCGTGTGTGATTAGGTTGCCTATGGATAGTTCCGGGAGCGGGGGTTTCATCCTCGGTCGGACATTTATGTTTAGAATAAATACTGTTTCATCCTCCTCCTGGCAATGTTTTGATGCCAGCAGAGCTTGCTCCCAGATGAAACCAGACACTGCCAGAAAACGGCTAGGATGAAGCACCTGGTGGCTGGCAGCCTTAAGCTTGAGTTTTCTTAGAGCAGCATCCCTGAAGATGAAGCTCTTGACTACAACAGAGCAATGTTGTTGCTTTACCTCATCTTCTTCATTCACAATCAACAACGGCTGTGCAGTAGCTGATGGAGGAAAGGCAGTGATGCCGACACCAAAATCGGGCTGTATTAGTTTCTTTTCATCAGAGCTTCTGCTTGCTAGGGAAGCCCAATGCTTAAAGAAGCTTACAGCAGAGATCCCGTCAGTGAGTTTGTGGATATCATACCACGCAATTGCAACCCCGCCACAGGTGAAAACATTGATCTGAATGCAAAAGTGAGCGAGCTCATTCATTTCCTGCTGCTTGTTAACAATGCACAACGATTCTGAAGGCGGGAAAAACTTATGGAGTAAACCCTCATGTTTAAAGACTACAGGGGAGTTTAACACAGTGGAAAGAGGGCAGTTAACCTGAGTTTCAAACACAGGTATACCTTCATCGTTGCAATCGATGTTCGATTGTTTGATTCGACCAGCTAAAGGATAAAATTTAGTCAGTGTTTGAGACAGACAAGTTTTAAGCCATGTTATATCAAGGAGTTGTTGTTGTGTTTTGGATGTACTAGTGTAGAAGATAATGGCCGGACTCTGCAAGGGAGGGGAGATGGGTACGATCTGATCAACGTAAGAGAATGTGTAGCTTTTGAGATGTGAAGGTGTGGGAGATGATGGCTTCACCAATTCTCTTGATATCACTTTCACTTCCACTCTAACAACTCCCTCCATTTTCTACTTTGTAGATTGTATCTTTGTTATTTCTGGCACTTTAACATTTTATAGACCTAATTACGAGTTTTATTTATTTTGATATCAAATGTTAAAGTTTTACTTATTTATCTTGGGAAATATTTGTTCCCCAAATATAAAAAATTGTAATTTTTATTCAGGTTGAGGTGGTGGAGTAGTGGCATCACTTTCCACCTCATATCCTTGAAGTGAGCCCCCTTCATCTTACCTTAAAAAAAAATGTAATTTTTATTAATGTATTTTTAGTTGTATTTAATCTTTTTTTTTTGCTTTCTGAATTTGATAGTCTATAAATTTTTATTTCTTCGAAATTATCACAATATCGCGCAACTCCTCCCGAAGAATTCTAGATCTGGCACTGAACTTATAATGTCACTAAAAGATAAAAGAAATAAATTATTTTAAGAAGGGTACAGTTTTTCTACGTTATCTGATTGTATCGCTCCGATTTCTTTTATGTACCTTTTTGAAATTTCATACAACACCTTCAGACTTACCTTACTAATGCATAGTCCCCCATTGTTACCTAAGCGTCATTTATTTCATTGATTGTTTTGTAATCTAGTGGACTAAGAAACTTATAATTTTTTTCTCTACAAGTCTTGACTATGCTAAGGTGCATTTAAAGGATAAGCACAAGGAGGAGATAATCTTGAAAGGACCAAACGATAAGAAGAGGTACTACAAGTTAAGATTATATGTGTATTTGGAAAATTGTTACAAGGTCAAGGCACAACTCTATGGATCTGCCTGGCGAAAGTTTGTGCGGGATAATGAACTGAAGATTGGAGATGATTGTGTTTTTGAGTTGATCTACCCTCAGAGTAACATGTACAAGGTTACTATCTTTCGTGATCCATAGCTAGTGAAATACTTTCTCCATCTCAACGTTGTAGTCACACTAAAAAGTAAAAACTAGTTGTTGCCCCGGTAATGTTTCGAGTCATTACATGTAATATCTCCCTGCCTTTGAACATTCTAGATGTTGTGACTTTATAGAAGCAACCGTTTCTATTATTAGAGTACTGCTAACTTTATAATTCACTTACGGCCTGTTTGGTAAGAGGTCATAAATGGTAGGAATGATAATGAATTATAGTGTAAAGTTGTACTAGAAATCCAATGTCATTACCTATGGTAATGTAACTCCATCCCAAGATATCCATTTTCTTCCTAAAATCTCATTACTATCCATTACCACTTGGGAAGGTGGTATTGGGTAGTAATGGAAATTTATAAAGGGAAACCCATGTTTTGTGATAAAATTTCATTCCCATGGTCATTGACATGAGAACTTCTTTACAAATTTACACTAAATTTCATTACTATTACCACTATTTATGACTATTTACCAAACGAGGCGTTAGTGCACATCAGTCATCACTACTTATATTTTATCCTTAAACACTAGTTTATAGAGAGAACCTCTAAGAATGAGCTTTGAAAAAGTACATTTTCAGTTGCTAAGTTGAGTTAAAGGAGACTATAGCTTCCATATAATTTGGCCAAAAACAAGCCATATCCTTAATATAACCCACCCATTATATATATGACGAGCCTCTGTCTAAGTAGATTGAGAATCAACACATAAAAGAACATCAAACCTTTCAGATGAGGTCTACTTAACTCAAATTATTACCGACTGACTCATACAATCAAGGTAAGATAAGTTAAGAGTATGCAAAGAATAGGAAAAAAAATGCAGCGCCGCTAACACTATTAAGTAGTGCAATAAGTGAAAACAAACAAACCAATATAATTCCAGTTTGATCATGGAATAAATAGACAAATAATAATTTCTTGATCCTCCTACTTTAGTCCCTTTAATAAATAATAGCCAACTCAGTAAATAGATTGGTGAATTACCGCAGCGGTCAATTCTTTCTCTCACTCATTATAAATCTAGAATCTTGCAAAATCCGATCCCAATAAACATAATTTAGTAGTGCTTTGTCTTCTTGTCCAACAAGTAAGCTACATGTTTAGCTTTTCTTGTCTAGCAAGTAAACTAAGATCCCTTAAGGTGTTCTTTACTTGGAGACTTGTGCAACAATGTCCGAGCCCGCCTAGTCCAAACCGGAGCTTCGTTCCCAAACCCGCAAAAAGGGACCCACCCCGGAGGTTTGGGTGGTGGTTCTCCCTCCGAAGCTTAAGTCGATATCGGAGTTTGAAGGAAAAAGTAGAGATAGAGAGAGAAAGTGAGAGAGTATTTCCACAGCAGTAAGTTTACACTATTTGCATTGAATTCTCTTTCTCCCGATTTCGGGGTATTTATAGTGATTGTAGTATGACAAACCTATCTTTAAAAACCGCCCTAGAATAGTGGCATCCGATTGGCTAAAGTAATCGATCATGACACGTGGCGGGCCATGATTTGTGAGAATTTATCAATCAATTACTTGCGCCCACCTCCAAAGGGCCGAGCTCTAACTACCTTTTGGGCCGAAAAAGTAAGCATTTTCTCCCAATCGAATATAACCCAAGGGTTGAATCTTTTTCTTTACTTATTAGGAGATGACACGTGTACGGCTCTGATGAGCCCAAGTATCTCTAAAGGAGCCGTAGATTTTTAGGCTACAACAAGTAGCACAATTCATAAACTCAAGATAACTAAGATCAGTCGATCACTCCTTAGCAATAAGCATGTAATATGATGTTATATACTAGTCTTAACGTCTTATATTCACGTGATGCATGCGAATATAAAATAAAGCTAAATTATATTACTCCCTCCATTCCTTATTGATGTTCCTAGTAGGGAATTTTGCACTAGTTGGAATAACATAAAAATAAACTTATAAATTTTTCTCAATATATAAGAAAAAACATAGTTATGTAGGGATGTGTTTGATTCGTCTCAATTAGTACTTTAATAATATTATTTTTTTATAATTTTTAATACATAATTACATATACTTATAGTTAAATATGTGCCTTGGCAAATTAATGTGCAAAGTTAACTAGGAACATCAATAAGGAATGGAGGGAGTAGATCTAATAACCTCAAATAACATGTAAGAAAAAATATTCAAAAAGTTCCTCTGAACAAAATTTTGATATAATCTATATTTGGCAAGCATCTAAATAATGCAAAAAAATAATTTTAAAGTAATTAAGATAAGAGTGTTGTTTATTTTCCCTTATTAATAGAGATAGGGTGTATTTTTCTTTTTATATATGTTTAAGAAAGTCTATAAAGTTGTTTGTGTAACAATTGATGATGGGAAGGTGATAATGTTGAATTTAACTGTTAATGATTGAAAGGAAGTTAGAGATGGTATAATAATTCGTCAATTATTTCCTGAAATTGGTTTTAATTGATTTTCCCTTTGCTATGAAAAAGAGATATGTCTTCTTCCTCCAAGACTAAAGTAGCGAGCAAAAATTTGCAATTGTGAATTTCCTCATTGCAAGAGAAAGGGACTAAGTTGATGACAATAAAAAGCAAAAAAAGAGATTAGGAGGCGGAAGATGAATACATCTTGTTCACGTATGTTAAAGTTTGTTTATAATGAAGTGAAATGAATAGGAGTAAAGAAAAACAGAGGAAGGATAAATCAAGAAAAACCAAAGGCTTATTAGAAAGATAAAAAGGTAATTAGGTCAGTTAGTAGACACTATCAAATGAATCTTTGGATGAAATCCCTCATGTGATAGTGACCTATTAGGTTTTGGTAGTTAAAAGTTAGTTATTTAAGATTTTATTTTTACAAAAGGTAGTTATTTAAGTTAAAAATGTATACAAAAGGTAGTTATTGACAATTTTCCCATATAAATAGTAGTACTACTTTAATACGTGGTTAAGTTTCATGTCATGTGTGTCCCTCCTTATAAAATTTCAATCTCAGTTTCTGTTATGAAATCATCATTTTAGTAATTGTAATTCTAAATTAATTTATTAAAATTTGATAATTTAACTCTCTCTATTTTTTTTTAAACAATAGTAAAGAGAAGGATCTTGTCCAGGCTACAACTCCCAATGCTTCTTGGTCTAACATTTCCTAAAACTTCAAGGATATAAGGTAAAGTTTTGCCAAATGACCAAGTACTGCTTCGGATTCAACTCTCTTTACTTAACAAAGACACTTCAAAATTATAAAACATGTAAGATTATCACATTATTACACAATGAGAAAAACAATTTTAATAATTAAGGGAAAAAACAAACTAAAAAGGTAAAACCTAGATTTACTTTCATAAAGGAAGAAATTATTATCACGAATTCCAAATTTCAACTATGATTAATCTTGTTTTAAGAGACATAACTTTCAATTTAGTTTGGAACGATCTTCACTCGGGAATATCTTCCCAAAACAATTTCAAACTAAAAATAACCTGCTAAACCAGTTTAAAGTGCCACATAGCACGTTTTAGACTTTTTTATTTATTGAAAACAATATCTAGATCTAGACATCTAGTAGGCTCAAAGCACATGAATGGAGTACTTTTAATTTTTCTTAAAAGCAAATCTTAGGATCATAAAATTGTGCCACATGCCCTTAAATCGTTTTAGTTCATTAAGACAAAAAATATTGTAAGATGATACTCTTTTTTTTGTTGCATATTATAAGACGATACTCTTTAAAAGACCCTTCCAAGTCCATCAAATTTCGAAGCATTGAGAATTCAAATCGTCTAAAATAGACCGAATATAGTTAGAACCCGTAATGTCCAATTTTACAATCTAAAAATTTCAAAGGAATTTTAACCTCCCTCCTCGCTCCTCCTCTCTCTTATCCTTCGCCCACCGAAGTAGACATCGGAGAAACACAAAGCTAAAAGTGAAATAGCGTAAGAAACAATAACAAAGAAGAAGTCTTTTTCAAGGATAGGAGTTAGGCTCAAGTGGATAGAAGACTCCCCTTGGCCTCGGCGTCGAGGTTCGATCCTTACCCCCAAGATTAACTTTGGCAGTTTTTTAAGAGCATCTTTATGTAAGGGTTAACCCTACCGACTTAATCTCCTAATAAAAAAAAAAAAAGAAGTCTTTTTCGAATGAATTGAATAAAATGGCGCTTCTTGTTTTCAGACCTCGCAATATTTCTCTTCGTCTTCTCATGGCTGCTTCTTCTTCTTCTCGTTACCTTTCACTCTTACCCTCCTCCATCTTCTCTCTCCTCCTCTTTCCGCCCCTCTTTTCCCCTCACTCATAGTATGTTATACTGTCTTTTGTATTGTTTTAGTTAATTACTATCTATCTTTTGTGGGTTAATGTGGCTTTGTCAAGTTGGGAGAGAGCAAAAATTTGAAGGGCTTATGAAATTAGGTTGATATTTGTTGGGTATGATTTACTTTGTTGGAAAATTTATGGGTGCAGGGTTGATTTTAGATTGAAGAGGGTTTCAAGCAGTGCAGTGGTTAGAAATGTGGCATTTCCAAGGGCAGTTATGTCTTTCAGCACTGCCACTGAGGCCAGTAATGCTTCAAAGTCTTATGGGTCTGAGCAAATTCATTGGATTTTAGGCCAGCACTACTTGTATTAGTTTAGAGTGAATTGGTGTATGTTGTGTTATTGTATAGTAATGAGCTTTTGCTTCGCTGTCGTAATGATTGATGTCGTTGCATTGTAATGAGTGAATAAGTGTCTTCTTTCTTTGTTTCGCTGCGAAAATTGTGTTTGCTTTGTGATATTTTCTTATTTATTTGAATGTTTGGTTTATACATTTTGATGGCTGCTGAATTCAGGTATTGGAGGGTTTGGATCCTGTTAGAAAAAGACCAGGGATGTATACAGGAAGCACGGGTCCTCGGGGTTTGCATCCCTTGGTATGTAATAACTTCTGTTATGATGACTATTTTAGGTTCACTTTCTATGCTTTATGCTGAGATCAGTTAGAAACATAATCAAACTGAACTAGTGAATTGAAACTGACTTTCACTATGGGATATTTCAGGTTTATGAAATTCTCGATAATGCAGTTGATGAGGCACAAGCAGGGTTTGCATCAAAGATAGATGTTATCTTGTTTGCTGATAACTCTGTGTGCATTACTGACAATGGACGTGGGGTATGAGTATGACACATTGAGTATCTAATGTTTGAACTTCTTTGTTTGTCCTTGACAGTATCCTAGTGCTTTAATCACACAATGCTCTTTCTGTTATTTGTGATAGACCATCCCTTTCCTATTACCCAAATGCATTGTTGTTTAAATACCATAGGCGGCCCTGCAAATTGCAATTTGCAATTTGCTGCTTTATGTTGCACATTTATCCGCACGAGACTGATATTTTCTAGATTAGGCTAATCTATTCTAGAATTGTTTGTCACTTGCAACCGTTCAAATAGATGATTTTGTCATTTACAACGTTTTGAAAATAGTGTTACAATATAAGACCCAAAAAAGTTTAACATTTATCTTGCACAAGGCTGGATTTCTTCTTGAAAAGGTTAATTTGCTTTAGAATTGTTTGTCACTTACAACCTTTTCAATAGGTTACTTGGTCATTTACGAGCTTTATGAAAAAATGGTTGTAAAGTAAGACCCAAAAAACAACTTATGTTTATAAAATAGGGAAATTTGTTTAGTTAATCCTTTCAAGATACACTCTTTGCTCAAAAGTACCTTTTAAAAAATATTTTGGCTCAGAATTACCTTTAAGACACTCCGATGTTGAGGGCTGATAGGCGCATATCCGGTATGGGGAGGTAGTTGCCCATACCGGGGCAAAGTTGTAAATATTTGTGAAAATTTGAAAAAAAGGAGGTTTTATAACATATGACCAAAAAGTAAGCGTTATTTCCAAAGCGTTATTTCCAAAGTAAGTTTGCAAGAAGCGAAGAACGAAGATGAGAGTGTTTCGCATCCCGAATTTGGCAATAAATTTGTCGAATTAATGTAGTGAAGTGCGAGATTTGTGGAGATTTTTGTTATTTCCAAAGTTAGTTTGCAAAAATCTTAACATCTCAGTGGTTTAGCTCTGAAAACAATACTTATCGGAGGAAGATTGGAGTTAATTAGGTTTTCTGCATACGAAAAGGTAAGAAATTTGATTTTAGTAGGCGGTTTGATGATGTAATCTATGTGTAACTTTGTGGATGAAAAGAAGTTATAATTTTCATGAAATGCGTTCGTTGAAAATGATATGTAATTAAATATTGTTGTTATTGGCATTGTAGTTGATTTTGTTTGTGATATATGCATATAAAATAGTTGAAATAAGTATAAAATAGTTGAATTGAAGTTGGGTAAGCTCTGTAGGTAATTGAAGTTGGGTTGAAAATTTTGGCAAAGAGTTGTTGAAATGGCGATAGTTGATGATATCATGAGTAGTGAAACTGAAGATGAGGCATATGTGGAGGAAACTGAGTGCTTGAAGGTAGGCAAAACAGTATTTATTTAGTGTAGTTTAGGGGATTAGTTGTAAATGTTGAATGACAAATAAGTAGTTGTATTTTGACGGAACAGGACAATGAGCTGAGCAAGGGTAGGAAAAGGAGAAAGGGTGTTGTACCTGAAAAGGTAAATTAGAGTTGTTGTCAAAATTTGTTAATGAAAGGTATACGACCCGGACTAGTATATGTTTACACAGGGGTGAGAATAAGAGCAGGAAATTTAAGCTCAGTCCAGATGTGTTGAAGGTGAGATTTGAAATTATATGGGTAAAAAAATTGTTGTTTATGTTATATTTAATAATTATGTTATTTTATTAAGTGATTGTTATAATTGTATTATTTCAGTCGTCTCATAGCGAAGAGGGGAAGGTGAAATTAAGTAGGAAGGTGGTTAAAACACAATTGGCAAAATGTAACGGGTGTCATCCAAATGTCAATTGTAGGGTAGAGACGTTAGGCAGGGTAATTGGTGGTTTTGATGTGTTGAAAAGGAAGTGGGTTACGGAGATGGGTTTTGAAGGGATCCTTCATCTAAAGAGTAAGAGGTTGCCCCGTTCATTGTGTTATTGGATAATGAGCTTGTTAGATCCATTTAAGCAAGCATTGATGTTACCGGGGGATGTTGAGTATCCTTTGGGAAAGAGCCAAGTGCACTGGATTTTGGGAATCCCACATGGCCCGAAGAGGGTGCCTATGGAGGCACGGAGTGAAGAGTCAAAGAGGGCAGTGAGTTATATACGGGAGAAGTATGGATCAGAGGTAGGTCTGCCATTGGGGAAGGTAGTTGAAGTTGTTGAGGGGTCCTTTGGCGTAAAAGAAGAATTTGAATTCAAGACCGCTTTTTTGATGGTTCTGTTAGGTGACTTCCTATGCCCCACCACTTGTCGACGGCTTGAGAGTAAATTGGTAGTTGCAGCAACGGTGGCGATGGATGCAGGGAAGTATGACTGGTGTTCACTTGTTTTGGAAAAGGTTGTGGAGCACGGTCGTCACTTTGCGGAGAAGTTTTATAGGGATGGATTTGCAAAGGGTTGTGGTGGTTGTACTTATTTTCTTGCGGTTAGTTTACTTACTTACTTACTTTAATGCTTTATTTGAAAAATGTATATGTGTTGATCCTCTAAGACCTAAAGAGTGAAAATGTGTATTGTATATGTGTAGATACTTTACTTGGATAGGCTAAATCGTCGCCCCGTGAATTGGGGTATGTTTCCTAGAGTGAAAGCTTGGTCAGTGAAAGATGTAAATGTAGCGAAAGGTGAAGACAAAGTATTACCGGTGACTATGGTAGTATTAAGGTAAGTTGGTGTATAAAACATTATTTATGTTATAGTTATTGAAGTGAAATGTTGTGTATTGATTGATCGATCTTACAATGTGGATAGTGCATTGACATTGCTTATGGGGAGAATCACCCGATGATGGCCGGGACACTATGGGTCCACAAATCCATGGCTTATGAGGTGCGTTGCTTCTTAATGCATTTATGAATTCTATTACAATTGGTAGTATAAAGTGTATGAATTGATGTGGGCGAGTTGCGGCGCTTGTTATGAGTGGACTAGGTATTGATGTACCGATGTGGGTGCAAAGACATGCACACTATGCTTGGAGGTGATGGGGTAGATATGGATTCCGGAGGTGTAATTCGACTACGGCGAAGGGGGGGGGAGGGATATGAACCGAAGACAAGGGTTAGTGATTGGGGGAAAACAGCAGAAGAAGAGGGAGGGCTAATTCTCACAAGAGGGAGAAAGACAAGGGGGAGGGGGAGGAAGACAGAGAACATATGTTTGAAGGGGAACATTTAAATGAAAGAGAACCTTGTTCATAAAGAGTATGAAGAGGAGAGAGGAGAAGGAGAACATTTCAATGAAGGGGAGGGAGAAAGAGATGGTGAGAATGAAGGGGGATGGAGAAAGGGAAGGGTTTAATGGGGAGGGTTCAAGGATAGAAAAGGGAGAACGGGAGGTGAGACAGAATAGTGGCAGTGTAGGAACCACAACATCAGTGAGTAGCTTAATAAGGCGTTTGAATGTAGGTTTGGACCCCATGACACCAATAGACACAGGTAGGTATGAGTGGGCAAATACGTTTAAATCTCCCGGTGTTGAAAATGAGCCGGTGGTGGGGGACAATGTAAGTTTGGGTAGTAACTGTTTTGGGATGGGAAATGAGGCGGTGGAGAACCCGTCGGGGAGTGACGCTCTATCTCGGAAACCTCTCTCAAACTCCGTAAATTGTAGTTGAAAATGTGAAGAAGAGTAGGAAGAGGAGGTGCACACGTGTGAGTGTGAAACTAAGTGGGATTGATTATGACGTGCAACTTATACCGAGGTTGTACCCAAGCTTTAGGTTGAGAATATTGAAGCTTATTTACAACAACATTGGAGAATCGAATGTGTAAGTTTAGAAGTTAATTTTATTAGAATTGAATTGCAATGAAAGTAATACATGGAGTTTGAAAATTTTTATTTTGCAGCGTGAATACCGTTTTGCTGAAAAGTGGATCAATATCTGCAACTTTGCGCGATTGTTACTCCGTTGTTGGGGGTGATTCAGAGTGTGTTAATGATAATGTGAGTATGTGTAACGTTGTATTTGTTAATTTATAAGTTTGAATTTGTAAGTTAATATATGGAGAAATGTGTAGGACTATGTTGTTTATGTTGTTGTTGGTGGTGTAGTATGTAAGGGTCGCTGCTGCAATGTATACGCGATCATGGAGGAAGAAATTTGTTGACGCTAGCTTAAGGGTGATGATGGACCCTAGTTTCGCTGTGAGTGTTAAACGTATTGACCGTCGTGTTGCTATGTGAATTATTAGGTATTTTAGTTTGAAATGTTATTGTTGCAGAGTCGTGTGTTGGAAGAAGTTCGAGTGGATCAAGCAGAATGGGGAGATTCCCGGGGTATTGTACTGGCCGATAGCTAAAGAGTTGAAAGGGGTTCCGATTAATAGGATATTTGTGGTAAGAACTTGAATTTGGTCGGTTTGGGTGGAATGTATAGTTCAGTTTTGGTTGGTTGTTAATATTAGATTGAACTCGGTATTTGTGCCGTGTTGGAGGGAACTCATTGGTGGTGTGTCGCCATTTGTGTGAACACGGAGGAAATATGGGTGATCGATTCAAAGTGCGTCACACCGCTGAGGAACACCGTGAATCCATAGACAAACCGGTATGTGATGTGCATCGTAACTTTGTCATAAGTCAAGAAATTATAAAGTTTGTGATAACTTGAACATTAACATTAGGTTTTGGGAGCGGACAATTTTTTTCTCCGCATTGGATGGTATTTGGGTGACTCGGTGAAATGTGTAAATGGGCTAGGAAGGCTGTTTTGATGGGTCAGGATCCGTTGGGTGAGTGGATGTGGTGAATTGTGTAATTTTGTGTAATCTAACCTTAAACTAGATGACTTAACTTGTTAAACCTTACAGTCCGGATACACATGCTGCTTGCGATAAAGGGATGTGCGGCAAGATTGAAATTTGAGTATTGCCTTGTATGTCGTACTTTAACTTCATATATTTAAGTGTTTAAGTTGACGAGAATAAGTAGATGCTTTGGAACTTGTATGTTGAACTTTGTCTTTGAACTTCATATGTATAATTAATTGAGTTGTGGATCCGATGTTCCTTCCAAATGGGGAACATGAAGGAGGAGTGCGGGTGGCTTATAACGAGAAGACATTCTTTGTGATGAAAACGTGGTGAAGGACAAGTGAAGTCGATGCTTTGGAGCGAGAAAGAGAGTGAAACAAGATTGAACTAAGACTAACATTTTGTTTTTTTGGTTTTTGCAATGGGTTTGTTGCGTTTTAGAAGGCGGGTTTTTGTTTTTGTATAGCCCGATATATAAGGCAAGCAAAGGATATTAGTAGAATGTATATATCGTGCAAGTACCGGGTATTAGTTGACCACATTTGGATATGTATATATATAAGGCAATTTGTAGTATTAGTAGAATGTGGCGCAAGAGTAGAATTTATTTTGCAACAACTCATATTTTAGTACAAGATGTACAGAACATTAGTGAAAAAAGGCACTACACAACATTAATCAACAAAGGCACTACACAACATGAATGCACTACACAACATGAATGAACAAAGGCACTACACAACATTAGTTAACAAAGGCTTAGGACTGTTTCAACTTTCGCCTCCATAGGTGCTTGAACTTGGGCCTGGGTCGGTAATTTCATCCTCTAGGCCACAGCTTGGTAATACGAAAAGTAGTCATAGCCCGAGGGAGATGTGAGGAATGAACTAATGTTGCTTGCCTTTTGGTGTTGCTACCATAAGATTGTTTTGTTAGGAAGAACCTTGTGTTGATGAAGGAGGTCCAAGATAAACCGAGACACGGTTTAACTTCTCTCGCCGGAGGAGTTCATTGTGTCTGAAATCCTCCAAGATGGCTCAATCACATCGAAACCTCATTAGTGATTAGGATTACCATGTTGTATGTATTTGCCAATTTCTGAAGTGATTTCGCCACTGAAGATAGGAATTCGGATCTTCTTGGTAGTGCATCGTAGGCGAAGTATGACCTGCAAATGGCAGTAATGGAATCTATAACGAGCATGCGAAATGGGCGTGGTGTGTCAAGTGACTCTTCGATTAACGTACTCAAATTATGTAACACTATTAGCATTTCATTAGGGGTTGTTACCTGTCTAACAACGACATTGTCAAGTGGGTTATCCCCGGAATTGTACAATGTAGAACAAAGGTCCGCTAGTGTTTTTGCTCTTTTAGTTGGGAAGGGACCGTTAGTGTTTAAATATATGCAACCACAATACAGCCCTCCGTAATTCGGCGGTAATTGAGCATTCATAATGGCTTGGAGACAGAGTTGTGTTTTGCCGGTACCACTTTCCCCACATACTTCTGTTATTGACCTCGCTGGAAGACCTCCATTTAGCAAGTTGTCGATTGAGCACCTTAATGAAATTGTTGGTATGTGGAACATATTAAACCATTTACAGGTTTTATTTGTAGATAAAAGGAGAAAATGTTGGAGTAGATAAAGGGGGTTGGGGGGTTGGTTGGGGTGAAATCAAAGTGAGGTGAAGTTTTAGTTATATTTGCCGAATTTATATGGGCCAGGAGCTGCTGTTGGGCTGTTGGTTTCGTTTAATAATTCAACAACAAGGGTTACTTATAGATAACAAAGTGTGTTGTTGGACTATTTAATGCAAGTTGAATTTGTGTTGGACTTGGACTTTGGCATTGATTATTGTACTCATATTTTTCAAGCAAAAAAATAAACGTTTGGTGTTTGCCTATGGATGCACTTTACGCTGATTCTGAACTCCTTTTTTAATAGGACGAGAAGAAAACTCTAGACAGGGAGCTTGCTAGTGCTAAAGTTAATGCAAATACGGTTGCTACTGTGGTGGCTAATGAATGGAAAGATGGAAATGACAAAGTTATGCCCGTAAAGCAATGGCTTGAAGAGAGAAAACACTATCAGGCATGTGATCTTTGAACTTTGTCTTTTACTTTGTTGCTTTTGTATGACCAGTTATCTTCTAGTGTTGAACTTATGGAAATTGGGAGGGGGCGTGCATTGATGCAAGGAAACTCTCTTCAAAATTCTAATGTACCTTCAACGTAATTCCCTGCCATCAGGGCCGTTCCTAAATATTATTGGGCCCGGGGCGAAATTTTAAAAAAGGCCCCTAACGCACGAGATTTAATAAAATATGCACATTTATATGATAACCAACTAATTGGGAATTGATTAACTCACGTTTACGAGCAATTGTTCTTCAAAAAAGAAAACTTTGTCAATTCATATGATCAATATTTTGATACTCCCTCCGTCCGAAAAAGATTTGAACACTTGTGAAACATGTAGTTTAAGGTGATAAGTTATAGTGTGGTTATCAAATGTTTTATCTTTATTTAAAAATAGATGTTATAGCAGCTAGTGGAGTATTTTTATTGAAAAAGATAGGTATATTTTTTATTGATAAAGATAGAGTGTGAGCCAAAGGGGTAAGAGAGCTAATAAAATAATAGTGCGATGATGCTAAAAATGAAAGTGTTCAAACCAAATTGGGATAAAAAAAAAGAAAAGAAAAGTGTTCAAACTATCTTGGGACAGAGGGAGTAATCTGTAACCAGACAAACCAGTAACAAGACGAATAAACTCGTAATATCGAAATATAAAATTAAAGTAAAAGATTAATGCACTTTCTCACCCAACACCTAAAATGAAAATTAGAAATTTGAGTTTAGACTTTAGTTTGTGTACATTATTTTTTAATACATGCAAAATTTACAATTTAATGCATATTATGCTTCTTTTAACTAGAAAAAAAAATGAGATAATATGCAGGATACCTTTGTAAAGGAGGTAGAAAGGAAAATAAAAAAACAAGTTCAAGAATTATTACAAAAAGAAAATAAAATAGAAGATGAAAGTAACCAAAGAAAAGATTAAAAAAGGGAGAAGAAAGCATCGCCATAAAGCCTATAACGGGATTCGAACCTGCATACTCGTTGAGCTATACAAATTGTAGAGTAGATGCTACCATCTCCGCCATATACTAGATACTTGCATTCCTAACATGCTAAAACTAGATAGTAAATACAGATACTTGCAGTACTGGAAATTTTCCAGATTTATGGGCGCTGGGCGGACTCCTCGCCTGCCCTGGCCCAGGGCCGGCTCTGCCTGCCATTATGCATGTTTAGAGGAACGAACATGTGTCTCTATCCAACTTTTTTTCCATCTAAAAATATGATTAGAAAAGGTCCAACATAGGGATCCTTGTAATCTTTTTCTTGATGGTCTATTATGAAGACATGTTTTGTTGTCTGGTCTACAATTGGCTATCATGATGATGCTTGTGAAGATAGAATGGCTATGCCACTATGGAGCCTAAATTTAGTTTCACCTTTCTCCCTCATGTGATCGATATGTTGACATGTTTGCTGCGTGTATCATTGCTTTCTTCTGTTCTTGACTGATGAGTAGAATGACAGACGGGGGGAGACTGAAAAGGCCATTTTGGAAATAGCCACCGACTCTAATAGCTTTAGTATGGCATAACAATATCATGCATTTTTTTTAAAGATGATGTAGATGTGGATTATTAGATTTTTCTAAATGTTCATTCTGTTTGCTATATCCTTTTAGGGGGAAATGCAGCAAGTTCGAGATAAGCTTGCTGTGGCTGAGCGCACAGCAAAAGCAGAAGCTCAGTTAAAAGTGAGGGCACTATCTTTTCATCTTTGTTGTACATCTTTCTCAATTGTTGACTAACGCTTATTTCATCAGGAAAAATACCAACTAAGATTTAAAGTTTTAGAAGAAAGATTAAGAGGACCTGCGAGTGTCAACTCTTCCTGTGTCACCCCAGAAAGAAGAAGTATAAGCAGTGGTCGAACAAGGCGCCAATCTCTTGGTGGAGTGGAAAAATTTTCAAGGTTGACATCTAATGGAACATCTAAGAGAACAACAAATTCAGCATCTGGGACCCTGCGATCTAACAGTGCTGTTGCATTACTAAAGAATGCCGAGAATTCTTCACTGTCGTTTGATGGTGGTGATAAATCGCAAGGAGGTAAACCATGTCCAATGATGGCCACTGCAACTTCAAATGGTATTGACAAGATCCAAAATGGTTCTCAAAAAGAGGATGATCACAATCTAGTTGAAAAAACAAAAATAAACTGCAATGACTATGTATCTGGGGCATTGTATGATATGTTGCAAAAGGAAGTTGTAAGTCTCCGGAAAGCTTGTCTTGAGAAAGCTCAGAGCATAAAGGATAAAGACCATGCTATAGAGGTTAGATACTGCTGCAGTTCCCGAACTATCTTCTATCTTAGATTTTGTTGGGTCGGTCAGAACATTTTCAATGGAAAGTAATCTTTTGTGAAAAACATTTTCCAAGAGAAAAGACAACTAAAAAACTAGTTTCTTTTGTTTGCTTCCCTAGAAGAAAAGTTCTAGAGAGGAGAGGAAAAATGAATATGGGTGGGTGGTCAGGCATAGGGAGGAAAATGTGACATTCAGGAAAATTTTCTTTCATCCTTGGGAGAACTATCTTAAAACCAAACAAAAGAAGATGGGAAACTAATTTTCCAGGCAAATGTTTTTCTTCCAAACAGTCTCTCTTAGTCTTGTATCTGTGATGATTACATCATACCTAATATTTAGTGTGTGAATTCCTCAGATGTTATCAAAGAAGGTTGACACCCTGAACAAGGCAATGGAAGTTGAAGCAAAGAAATTAGCAGCGATGGAGAAGGAAGTTTCCGCTATGCGTATGAACAAGGAAAATGATCAAAGAAATCGGAGAATGAGTATGGCTAGAGGGGGGGTTAATGGTTCTCACCCGCATTCTGTTAGGTAAAGTACTGTACAATTTCGAAGGTTGCTTGTTGAATTTGATATCCCTTGTTCTCTCTTCCGTTCTATTGCAGCACTTTTCACAACTTAGCTATATTTTTTTTTATCATTCAGGAACATCCGGAATTTGTAGGGGTACTAGGGGATGCTCTTTGCAACAGAATGCTTATACACAAAGGATTCAGTCCTTTAAATCTAGAATGATAGGGCCATTGTATGTTTTTGTTCCTTCACTTCTTGCGCTTTCTTCTGACATTCCTATATCTTTTTCTGTAGGCTTCCTCAGTTCCACTATTCATTTGTAAAGAGCTGACTTGTTAATTGTTCCTGGAAGAGATACCTCAAATCTTGTATATTTTTGTATTAACAACATGGTTGTGAATTTTTCTGAAAGTAATGGTATGTGAAGTAGGGTTTTTGTGGTAATCTTCTGAAATTTACAACACTGAACAATTATCTGTTTAGTGGAGAACAAAAGTGTATATCAACATTACTATTTTAACCTTTTATACTTTGTTTTCTGTCAGTATGGGCAACTCGGTATGTACATGGCAAGGTTGCATGGATGACCCAGTTATTACCTCAGGGAGCGACACTGTCAGATTGCTACTCGTGAAGCATGGCTAAAGCTACACTACTTTCATATGAAATATGAATATTTATGGATGATGGATCTCTTCTTAAGTGCCTGCAAATTCAATGATTGCATGTGGAAAGGAAATCAGCCAGATTTAGTCCTTAAGTTTCCTCCTAACATTTTACTATTTTATGAAAGCTGGCCAAAATTTTGCTTTTAGTATATTTTAAGTGGATATAGCATAACAATTCATTGATTAAGGAACAGCTAGTGGAAATTTACGCAATTTGTTGTATACTTCTACCTTGAAGCAATACTAGGCTATACTAGGCTGTTTAGCCCGTGCTTCACAAGTACTTGACGATACTTGGTTGTACTCCCTTGTTTTAGAATTGATCAAAGGTAGCCCAGTCCGGCTAGAAAAATGTATGGACTTTGGCATTTTTTGGGCCCGACTCAATTATTTTGGTTTAGGATGGGTTTTGGGCGAGTCAAAAATGATTTTTTAGTCAAATTTTGTACCCAGTCTCATTTTGGCCCGAAAAATCGGACTTTGGAGAACAAGCTATCCGGCCCGTTGTGCAGGCTGATTTTTAATAGTGGCGGCCCAGCCCGCATCTTGATCACATCTACTCTGTTTCATTACATAAGGCGCATAACAACCTTTTTTTTTTTTTCGTTTCATAGTATACTTTTCTCTTTGAACAAAGCCTAATTCCCATGTTTTTATTTATAAGTTAGACATTGATCAACCAAAATTTAATTTTGAACGCGAGTATTTATGAGTTCATGTGCTTAAAGACCTTGCATGATGCATACATCTCCAAGACTCCAATACTTTATTAAGGCTTGATGGGTCTCTAGGGGAGACTTTGGAGGAAAACAGACGGACAATATATACATATATAGACGCTGTGTGACAAGACCACCTGCAACTGCAACTGCAAGCAGCTAGCTAATCTTATGGAGTAGCTCCTACCTCAAACGTCTCTCCACGGTTAGCTTGATTAAATAAATAAATGAGTATCTAGTTTACAAGTTAGCTTATTACACTCTATGAAACAAGTTCAAAAATAAAAAAAAATTCTACTTTCTTTTTCTCTTATTTTGTTCTTTCAACCCTCGAAAAAAAAAAATACAAAGAGAGAAAATTTTGTTGTTCATACTTTTTATTTTGCATGTATTTTGTTCTTCCCTTCCTATCTTTTTTTTATGTACTTTTTGTTTTTTCATTCACAAAAAATGCCCACGAAAAAAAGTCAGTAGTAAAGATTATATTCACTCCAAACCATATTAGGGAGAATAAATGGTTTTAAAATGACATGTTTTGGCTATATTAATGACATGTTTTGGCTATTTTATGACATGTTTTGGACACAAAACAAGGGTAGGTACTAGGTAGGATTCAGTATCAAAGACTTTAGTGATAGGATCATGTCTTGTACGGACTTTAGTACAGTAGTGATGATTCTTGGCTGATTTTATTTTGTCCTTGGTGATTCACTTCAGTGATGAACTGATGATAGTACTAATGTTAGGTAAACTTTAGTAATGAACTTTAATACTCAATTCACAGTGGAATAGTAATGTAGTACTTCCTCCGTTCTAAAATAAGTGAAAGACTTCTCTCATTTATATGAGAGCTTTTTGAGACAAGTGTTTCACTTATTTTGGAACGGAGGAAGTATACTTTTGCAGTCTTAGGCTTTACCTTGTCAGAACAAAAGTATACTTCCAACTTGTACCAAATGGCAAATGCTGCATACATGTAGTACTAAAGATAACAGAAGAAAATATACCAATTACCAAATGAATGTTAACGTAAGTGGTGGTTTCTGTGCATGGGAAGAAAGAATTCCAAAAACAGTATGGAGTATTGGAGTGTATAGGATTGTATGACATTTAATTTATTATGCTCATTGATAAATCAACCACCTTCCTTAATTCCCTACTCTTCTCTTCACTCTTCTTCTTCCTCTCATCCTCTAACTTCTTCCTCCTTAGTCCTTGGCTCTCGGTGCTCGCGCAATTTGGTGCGGTCTACAAACTCCACTCGCACGGTACGTAATTTGGTGTTTGAATTTTGCTGCAAGCTAAGTTTATTGTTAAATTTTGCTGCAAGTTTTATTGTTGAATTTTGCTGCAAATTAATTTATTATTGCAATTTGCAATGCTACGAATTAATTGAGTTGGGTAAACTTTTAATGACAAATCTGTTTTGTCTTGCACTGCTATGGGTTGTAGCAAATTACTTGGAGGATTAATTCTATACATAGGATTACTGGGATGAATCAATAAGGAAATTAAATATGTTGGTGTGTATTGTTTAGGCTTCTTGTATAATGATGTAGTCATTTTATCCTCACACAATTTAATGAAACAACCAAAGTTGGATAATGAGAGCTCTTTTTGTAGGCATTTAAAGATTGTTTCCTAGGAACAGTTAACAACAAATATGAGAAAACAAAGTCATGTTCACCAATTGATGGTTATCTGTTGCATACTTGTGTATGGTTATCTGTTACAAATTCCTGGATCCGCTACTGTATGCATGGATATAGGATTGTATACTTCGTTTCGACATTTATTATACTCATTGCTAAATCAACCACCTTGTTTAATGTTTCATTATTATTTCTACGAACTCTTTCCCTCTACTAGTCTACCTTCATACTTCAGAAATAACACTTGAAAGATCTTGAATTTAGGAAGAAGATGAGAGGTCAGACAAGTAATTCAACATTGTCATCTCCAAGAAAGAGAAAGGGACCAACTTTCTTCAAAATGATGGTAGCCCCTAATTCAACCCAAAACCACATGCTAGTAAGTTATTTCTTCAGTTTATACATACCTAATAGTATATACTCAGTTTTAAATTTGTTTGTAATGTGCAAATTATATTGTTGATTACCTATGTTGTTGTAGACACTAAAAAATTATTAGTGTTCTATATTAAAATAAATTGATTATTATTGAGCTGAAATAAATATAATTAGCCCAATTTAATTAATTTAGCCCACTCAAATAAGATATCTAAATTAAACAAATATAATTTGGGTTGTAAAATATTTAGACTAGTCAACATTATAGTCCAAATAAGATGGTCAAATGGCAAAGGTAAAAAAAAGACTTCCAAGTCATAAACGGGCCAAGCCCATAAACTACCAAGTCCATGAAGGGATCTCCATTCCCTATAAATAAACTTTACCTCCTTCAGTTGAGGGGACCAGAAAATCATTATTCTCAAGAGCTCATAAAACTCTCTTGGAATTCTCTCTGCAAATAGTCAACAAGCACATCAAATCCGTGCCGACTGTTCAGATACACTCAAACACATTCGATTGAGATTCAAGCTTTTGACAGCCATCATTCGAATACACTCAAACAAAACTCAAACTCAGGTCCACGTCGACATCAACACGTGTCACTCTCAAGCTACGAAACAGAATCAGAGGACTTAGTTTATTTTTGTTATAAACTGTTTACAGAGATTGTACTCGATACATTTATTGAAATATAATTTCTTTGCTACTTTATTTCCTGTCTTATTTATTTTGACTCGAAATTTGTGTATACAAATTTTGGCACGCTCGGTGGGACAATCTCTGCCTCTCATCTCTGTTTCGTCATCATCAACAAAGCTGAGAAATGGCCTCAAGCAAGAACATCTCTCAATCTTCTGAAAACTCTGCCGACACCCTACGAAAATCTGTAACGTTGGGTGACTTTATGGATGACATGACTCTTGGTTTTCGCACTAGAGGAATGAAAAAGGCTGCTGCTAAGCTTCGAGCTGCAAATGTTCCTACCAGGCAGAGAAAACTCTTTAAGCTCGCTTCGTTGTTGAATCATCCATCATGTCCGATTCACACAAGGAGCGTGAAACCCCGTGTTTGGCTCAACCGCTTTGGCCGAACACGAGCCATCATTCATTGCTTCTCAAATATGGAAGCAACTCTCATCCGATAAGTCGGACAGGTGGACCGTTCACACTAGCCCTCTCTTTGATCCACTCAATGTAGAGAGTGACAATGAAACAAGTGATGATATTCTTTGTCTCATCACCTCTAACGATTTTCGACTTAGAGGAACCCTTGTTGTCTTCACAATCGAACAACTGCTGTGCGTTATGGTGACCTCGGCTAAGACAAGCTTGAGGAACAACTTCTTTGAAATGAATAGCCTACTCCAAAAATTAATGAAGGATGGAGAAGAAAAAGATGCTCAAATTCGACTCCAAAATGAGCAAATCGCCGCCCTCAACAAGAAACCGGAGGAAGGCGACGCGAAGATCAAGACAGGGTGATGAAAGTGAAGGGGATAGTGGTGAAGACGTTCGTCGCCCACCTACAAGACGCCAACTTGAGTTATTGATAGCTCACGCCGTCAAAAATCAACTTGGAGAAAGTTCTCATGGCGATCATCGCTATGTGAAGCCTTATACCAAAAGGATCGATAAGGCTGCGAGATGCCTTTTGGCTATCAACCCCCAAGTTTCAAGCAATTCGATGGGAAAGGAAATCCTAAGCAACACATTGCTCACTTTGTGGAAACATGCAACAATGCCTGGTACCACAAATGATTTCTTGGTCAAACAATTTGTTCGTTCCCTTAAAGGCATGGCCTTTGACCGGGTACACGTATTTACCCTCACAATCAATTGACAAATGGGATCAAATGGAGGAGGAATTCTCGAACAAGTTCTATAGCACTCGACGTATTGTCGGTATGACCGAACCGACTAAGACTCACCGGTGGAAGGATGAGCCGGTCATCGATTACATCAATCGTTGGCGCGCATTGAGTCTAGAGTGTAAAGACCGCCTAACCGAAGTCTCTCGCTGTTGAGTTGTGCATTCAAGGAATGGATTGGGACTTGCTTTATATCTTGCAAGGTATAAAACCCGGGACTTTTCAAGAATTGGCCACGCGAGCTCATGACATGGAGCTTACCATTGCCAACAATAGAGGCAAAAGCAACACTTCTTCGAATACAAGAAAGAGAAGAAGGATTTTAAAAAGACCGACAAGATCGCCAAAAGTTCGACTAAGGAGTCAATGTCAATCACGTCCTCCTCGCCCGTCAAGATCTCTAGCAAGGCCGGCACCGAAAAGAATAAGGGTTCATCTTCTCAAGAACCTAGAAAAAATAGGCCAACCTTGAAAGAACTCCAAGCAAAGAAATATCCATTTCCGGACTCGGATTTGTCGGGGATGTTAGATGATTTGCTTGAAATCAAAGTCATTGAGTTGCCCGGCTAAGCGTCCCCGCAGAGGTCGGTAAGACTTCCGATCCTAACTATTGTCGGTATCACGGGTTGATTAGTCATCCCATAGAAAAGTGTATAACACTTAAGGAGAGAATTATGCAACTTGCAAAGGATGGGAAAATTGTCTATGGATTTTGATGAAGTTCTTCGAAGCTAATCACGCCTCCGCGATGTTAGATTTTTATTGGGAGGCTCAAACTCCGCAGTTTGGGAGTTTGGAGCCGCAATTGTACATGTCTTTGCGACCGGTTCTCCAAGTTGATGATGTGCCATCTATTGAGCACGCGTGTTCCAACCGGCAACCAACATGGAGAGGATGAAGAAGGGTGGACGTTGGTCACTAGAAGGAGGCCTAGACGATGCTCGAAGCCTCAACCAAAGTCTGTTTGTCGTAAGAAGAAGCATCAAAAAGAAAGGGCTCAAAACGCTCGAAAGCAAAAAAAAAAAGTCAAAAAAGCATACTAAAAAGCAAGTGCACGCTAATTGACTTGCTTGAACAGGATCCACTTACCCCTGTAACCTTAGAAGAATTCTTTCCTGAAGATTACTTCACTACGGTTACTGTTAATGCTACCTCATTTGTTGAGGATGAAGAAGAAAAAGAGGAGGAGGACCAAGAGCCTGTTAGAGAAAATGAAATCTCCGTCAAAGTAACTGTCCAACATTCAGGGACGGAGATAGATCCAAAGATATTGGCTATCTTGGAAGCTATTCCTACACGCATGGGATGGAGGTAGATCTTTCATTTGCCTCGAGAAATGTGTCGACAAGTGGCTCTTGCACTTCAGCACCCAGAACTATACCTTGACAAAGTGAAGGATGCTGGAGAGCCAATAGAAAGTTCGGCTAAATGTGCGTCATGTAATTTTGCCTTATCCTTCACTGATGAAGACTTATTGTTGGGCTCAAAACCTCAAAATCGACCCTTGTTCGTTTCTGGTTATATTTTCGGCAAGAGAGTGAATCGTATCTTAGTGGATGGAGGTTCAACTGTCAACATCATGCCAAAATCCACCATGACTGATTTAGGGATCACTATGGAAGATCTTTCTGATAGTCGTCTAATGATCCAAGGATTCAACTTGAACAGTCAACGTGCCATAGGCATAATACGTCTTGACCTTGTGATGGGAGAGTTAACATCATCTACTCTCTTCCATGTCATAGATACAAAGACGTCGTATAAAATGTTGCTTGAACGACCTTGGTTGCATGAAAATGGGGTAGTCGCATCAACCCTCCATCAATGTCTTAAATTTTATCATGGAGGCGAGAAGAAAATAAATGGGGATGTCAAACCCTTTAGCACGGCAGATTCGTACTTTGCCGATGCTAAGTTCTTCGAAGATGGGGAACCCTCAAGTGAGATGTTGCCATCTAAAATTCCTTCAACAGGAAAAAGGGGTACAAATAAAAATGGTGATATTCCCTCGTCTTCAAGCTCTAGCGAGTCGCCCACCACCGAGATGCAACAACAAAAATGCAAGGAAAAGGTAAAAGAAGAAGTTGTTGCTCAACCCATTAAAGCAACGAAGAAGGCAAGAACGACTCCGGTCCTGCGATACAACCCTAAATCACGTCGTAAGGAAGGGGAATTACCTTTTGCAGGGTGTCAGGTTATGAAAGTAGAGCCAAAGAAAGAAAAAGGAGTAGATGAGACTACTCTTCAATGTTTAAAGCAAGAAGTGATTGTTCCTTTACCTAGAGCCAATCACAATCAAATTGCTAAGCCTCCAACCTCACAATATGTTGATCAATCTAGGAGAAAATGGCTTAACAAGGGTAGGTTTGACCCAAATGCTTATAAACTCTTGGCGAAGTCCGGTTATGACTTCGAGAATCCAGGCGCCCATGGGCAATGTCATTGAGGTTGATCCTCATGGAATTAATGACACACAAAAAGAAATTGCAAGAGTATGGCGTTGAGGTACATCCGACTAAAGTAGGTTTGGGATTTGAAACCCCAACACCCATCAAAATTTCGCATGGCGTAGAGGACAACCTCTTCTTCGCAAAGATATTATCATGAGGAGGAAGTTGAAGAAAATGAATATGAAAATAATGTGTCTCACCCAAAAATATCGGTCTTTGATCGATCATAGCCTCCCGTCGTAAAAGACCATACATCGGTTTTTAACAGACTTGGTGGACACAAGCTAAATGAAGGTGTGAAGTCAAAAATACAAACACCTTGCAAAATCTTCGATCTTCTAAGAATAAAGCATCGTCTTTAAACGTCTTGGTGCATCGACCTCAATTGATAAACAAAGAAAGACGGTTAGTACTAAGTCGCATCACAAGAGAGAAAAATGAAGTCAAAGGCGAGGACGCACCTCAAAGCATTATCCCATCTCGCATGAGGCGTACACAGGTGGTAGACATCATTGGACATGCACCCTTGAAAGCCAAAGGTCGTGTCATAGTGTTAACAAACCAAAGGAGTTCGTCTAGTCAAGAAAAAGAAAAAGATGTTGAATTTGTTTCTTCAAACCATATCACAGGGCCATGAGGCTCCTGAAAGTGACGAGGAGATGGAAACAGATGAGGCTCCTAAAACTTTGAAAATGGGGGGCAAGCCACCGTCGATGAGTTAAAAGAGTTAAACCTTGGAACTCAAGAAGAGCCACGCCCTGTCTACGTCAGCGCTTTTCTTACCCAACAGGAAGAACAAAAATATTCCAAGTTACTCTCTGATTACAAAGACGTATTTGCATGGAGTTATAAGGAGATGCCAGGACTCGACCCAAAAGTCGTTGTCCATCGCTTAGCCATCAAAAAAGGTGTCAGTCCAAAGAAGCAATCCCAAAGACGCTTCAGGCCAGAATTAATTCCTGAAATTGAGGCAGAAGTAAACAAGCTCATTGATGCAGGATTTATTCACGAAGTCAAGTATCCTACTTGGATAGCAAACATTGTGTCAGTACGAAAGAAAAATGGACAGTTACGAGTTTGTGTGGACTTCCGCGACTTGAACGAGGCGTGTCCGAACATATTAACATATTAACATTTACAATGTCTTGAATGCTTGCATGCAAGTCAACGTCACTGTCCTAAAAGGAAATAAGTAAATAAAAGGAACTAATTAAATAAATAAAAAAAAAAGAAAAAAAAAAAGAAACCGAACTTACCAAATGAAGATTGGTAGGAAGACAAGGAGAACTCGGTATGTTGTCAAAAAACTCCCCAAAGCTCGATGTATCAACTTCTTGAGCCTGGGAGGTTGACTTCCTCTTCCCATTACGTTTGTGTTTAAAATTAACATCGGACTCTGTGTCACTGGTCTCTGCGCCATCAATAGAACCATGATGATTTACTGTTTGTTTATTACTGCGGTTGTCAGGGGTGGTACCTCTAAGACGTGAACCATCATCTTTTGGTTGACTCAAACGTTTTCTGTCATCATGCCGTTGATCTTGCTTGGACTTTAATGCATCAGTTAAGACTCTCGAACAAAGAATCTGAACATTCTTCCTCAAATCTCCAATAGTCACTTTAGGCCACCAAATAGCAAATTCGGATGTCACCAAGTTTTTCCAAATCAGGTGATTGGCATGGTGTAAAAACACGAGACCGACTTCCCGTAAACAAAAGCAACGTCCAATAACACAAAGCCTCATAGTAAGACACCTTCCGTTCTTGTACATCACGACGCAATAGACCAGTGTAATCTTGGCAGTAACCAAATTGCCTCCCAAATCGATGGGGGGAGTATGGTTCAGCATGAAAAATGTCACAGGAACGCCAGACGAGGTAGCCTGATCGAAGAGAAATCATATAACTGAATTTGACAGGGTCCAACTGACCGTCATCATGCAAAACGTCATGTTTGTTCTTATTCAACATGGTGCAACCCACGTTAATTGACGCCCTGCATGTATAAGACTCGTGAGCATCCTCTCCATTAAAGAGTTTTGACCCTTGTGCGCCCCGAATATATGACCATCAAAGGACCAGGTGGAACAGGGTCGGCGTCATGGTGAGTGTTGAAATAATATGCTAGCCAACCATAAAGATAATGAGCTGGGAAGAGGGTTTTTGAGAAAGCTGGTTTTGGAGCTCTCGTAATAGCATTCAAACCGCGATATATACTGGAAAGCACAGGAACTGCAAGACTAAAGGTTTGACCACATGCCATCAAGGTAGCAATCTCAAAAGTGCTCGGTCTAATCAACCTATCTTCGTAGTCGGGGGAGCACAAAAGTGCATAACCAAGAAGATATAAAGGCAAAGAACATAAGTATTTATTCTTCTATTCACGGCTTTGATCCCGAGAAGGTCAAACATATCTGATTCTGCCTTCTCCCAAATAACTGGTTGAGTTTCAATGTTTACACTAGGATTAGCGGTAAATTTGGGGCGAGACTCAGAGTACCTTCGCCTCTTGTTAGGTTCCTTGTGAACTCTCTTCTGTTTACACCAAAAATCAATCCAGCTTTGAGCACTCACACCTCTCTTAGAGTTGGCGTCTTTTGCTAGAGTATGATAAACAACAAACATTATCTCACAAGCTTGAGATAATAATCGTTTCCCCTCTGTGTCTCGAGCACGCATGATGTTATAGCTAGGGACCGTCTCATCATAAATCTTCCCAACAATAGGTAACCCTCCAAATTTGTACATGTCCCACAATGAAATAGACCACTCGCCAGTCATGGTATGAAGTGTATTGCTAGTAGGGCACCAGCTCTCACAGAATGAGCGAATGATGTCAGGGTTCTTGTCATACAAATAAAGAGAAGCCTGAACTGCAGAGTAAATAGAACAAGAGTCAAGAACTTCTCCAAAGCGAGATAGAACGTCTTCGTTCCACTCCCAATAGCCAGACAAATAAACTGTCTCGCCCAACACTCTCAAATTTTTCGAACCCCACCGCACCGAACCTGAAATGATACTGCGACCAAGCATTGATGAACACGTAGGAAGCTCAAAGTTGTCTCGAAGAGTGCTCTTAAGGACATACATCGGAATTGCGTTGCTGGACCCCTTGTTCACCTTTACTGACATTTCACTCAGTAATGATCCTTTGTCAATGTGCGTCTGCATGCCGTCAGGACGAAGTAGTGATTTGTGAATAACGAAATTAGTGCCAGTCCGTAGATCAGCTTCTTCATTGTCGATTAAAGAGAGATGAATGTCTTCGCCTCTCTTAAATTCTTTGAAGTACACCATCCTTAAAAGAAAAAAAAAAGAAAAAAAGGGTGTGTGTCAGAAAAAAAATATATAAAGAGGGGAAGGGTTAGTGCCAGTCCGTAGATCAGCTTCTTCATTGTCGATTAAAGAGAGATGAATGTCTTCGCCTCTCTTAAATTCTTTGAAGTACACCATCCTGAAAAGAAAAAAAAAAAAAAAAAAAAAAAGGGTGTGTGTTAGAAAAAAAATATATAAAGAGGGGAAGGGTTGGACGCCCCGTCTTCGTCTTCAAGGGACCGGTCTGGGAGGTGACATTGTCGCAGTGCTAAAGACATACGAATAACACCCCTGACAGGCTCATAGTCGCACATATGGCCCATCGCGACGAAATCCCCGTCTTCGTCTTCAAGGGACTGTCTGGAGGTGACATTGTCGCAGTGCTAAAGACATACGAATAACACCCCTGACAGGCTCATAGTCGCACATATGGCCCATCGCGACGAAATCCCCGTCTTCAAGTGAACCTGTCATACACAAAAAAAAAAACAAAAAACACGAGTACACATGCACAAAAAAAAAGTGATATACAGATAAAATATTTTAGACTAAAAGGTGTAAAAAAAATCATCACTTTACTAGTCTAGACCTTCTGGTATTGCTCCAAAGACAAATTAGAAGTTCAGTATCAAACAAAGTATGTCAAAAATCCAAACTGTTGAAAAGGAAAAACAAAATCACAAAAGCAATTCCTAATACACTAATTGCACGAACACGTATGAGGATGTTCACGATTATGATGTCATAGGAACAAAAAAATCCATCAAAACAAACGAAAAAATTTGAAGAAAAAAAAAACAAAAAAGCAGTAGTCCATTACTTGTGACGAAAATTGATGATCATGATTGATTATACAAAAAAAAAAGTGTGACACACATTGTATGATTTGCGTCAACGGCTCAACACTAATGCTCGAAGATGACAAATTCAGCATACTTATATTATTTGATCAAGTTCACGAATCAAGATATATTGCAATCACAATCTCATAACTCTAAAAAAAAGGGAGTATGGTAAAAGCATCATACATTGGGAGATATTGTCTCGTTATCATACATCATGATTGATGAAAGAAAAAAAAAGAAACTTTTAACACTGCTGGATTTTCGATGATGATCAAGCATGATGGATTACACACATGTGAGAAGCCTCTGACTTCTTTATAATTTTGATATCTGATGATGGCACTTCAACACTATCAGAGTATTCAACACAAATTAAGAAAAAGGGAGTCAGTATTGGTGAACTATTCGAAAGTCCAAGAAAAAATTAACAAGGAGACGGTGGTTTACCTTAATTCGATAAAGGGACGTGTGCTAATGTGCAGGTTAAAAATAAGGTGTGTCTATTTATACATTTTGGTGAAGGAAAAAAGATAACCTAATACTTATTCGATTAGGATTATTTTTCCGAGTCCAAAACTTAATAGAGTTGTAAGTAGTTCATGTCTCTAGGCAACAAATCTTAGCAGCACGGTGATTGTCACCTAATTGCTAAGCCAAACTCAAATTCGAGACCTTGTCACGATTAAACACTTCAAATCGTGTACGTGACACTGTCTCGAGGGGGCAATTTGTAGACACTAAAAATTTATTAGTGTTCTATATTAAAATAAATTGATTATTATTGAGCTGAAATAAATATAATTAGCCCAATTTAATTAATTTAGCCCACTCAAATAAGATATCTAAATTAAACAAATATAATTTGGGTTGTAAAATATTTAGACTAGTCAACATTATAGTCCAAATAAGATGGTCAAATGGCAAAGGTAAAAAAAAGACTTCCAAGTCATAAACGGGCCAAGCCCATAAACTACCAAGTCCATGAAGGGATCTCCATTCCCTATAAATAGACTTCACCTCCTTCAGTTGAGGGGACCAGAAAATCATTATTCTCAAGAGCTCATAAAACTCTCTTGGAATTCTCTCTGCAAATAGTCAACAAGCACATCAAATCCGTGCCGACTGTTCAGATACACTCAAACACATTCGATTGAGATTCAAGCTTTTGACAGCCCTCATTCGAATACACTCAAACAAAACTCAAACTCAGGTTCACGTCGACATCAACACGTGTCACTCTCAAGCTACGAAACAGAATCAGAGGACTTAGTTAATTTTTGTTATAAACTGTTTACAGATATTGTACTCGATACATTTATTGAAATATAATTTCTTTGTTACGTCTTATTTATTTTGACTCGAAATTTGTGTATACAGTTGTATATTGAGTTTTTTGAGAGAGAAAAAAGAGAAGGAAGTGAGAATGTAGGAGCTATATTATTTATTTTTGAATTAATTGAGAAGAAAGAAGATTACAACCTATTGATAAACGTCGCTCACAAAAGCTTATAAGAAGATTAGTAGAGTTAGTTACAAGGTTATTAGCCTATTGTAATAGTACTTTTGACTTAGGCTAAACTGAGCTGCTTGTAGCTTTTGCTGAAATTATCAACTTATGTGAGGTGGTTGAATCCAGTGGCAGAGCCAGTATAGGGTCACGGGGGGTCACGTGACCCCGCGAATTAAAAAATCATTTTTAAGGATTTTCGTAAAAAAAAAAAAATTATTGCGCTACACGCAGCAGAGCAGCGCCAGACACAACTTAACATTTCCTTTTCTTTCCTTCTTTTGGTCGGTTGAGAAGTAATGAGAACCCAAAACAAACCCCCCTTATTCTCTTTCTCTCTCTTGTAATTTCTCACTCCCAAAGAAACCCCAACCCCATGAAACCCGATCTCCCTCTTCTCTCTCGAAGCTCAAGCGTCACCATCACAAGCTCCCCTGTTCCTCCCTCCCTCTTCTCTCGTGCTCTGCCTCCACTTCCCGCTGTTTCGCTGCTGCCGCTAGACATTGAGAGGTGTTTTAGTCGAGTTTTGCGCGACTTTTCGCGGCGGTTGTGAGCGTTTTCTGGCGCGTTTGGTGAATTCACGGCGGCTTTCGACATATTCGACGCGCTTCTCCGGTGGTCTATGTAAGTCTTACAATCTGAATTATTAAATTATAGAATTTTGAATTTTTTAGTTTAGAACTCGAATCTAGGGTTTGCAAATTGGGGGTTTTGAAGTTTTAATAATGTTATTATTTGCTGAATGTCAATTTATTTCCTGGTAAAATAGATAACATATGAATCTTAAGCCATGCCATGTTTCTTATGTACTTGTATGATGGTAATTTGTTGATTGATTATCATATAGTTAGTTTATATGTGTTAATTTGTATTAAATAATGAATATAGGAAACGATGAGTGATACACCTAGATCAAAAAAATCAAAGGCAATGGGAAAACAACCCGATATTAGACAAAGTTTCTTTGCATTGTAAAATTTTTAATATTGAATATCTTTTGTCGTTTTTTGTTACCCCTCGATTTTGAAATCCTGGCTCCGCCACTGGTTGAATCAGTCTAGGTTGAATGTAAACTGGTAAACGCAATGTGAGTACTAAGGATGATGTTACATACTTACGTAATTACGTTGGTGCTAATCTTAAAACATATGTGCAATGATGCTTGTATATCAAAATAATTAAACCAGAAAAGATGCTTGTATGCTCCTCATTAGTACCTCCAAGAATTTAATGATCCCATGCTGCGCGCAGATGGTAGGAAGTGTGTTTAGGAATTGACAGAGAACTTTAGGTTAATTTGGAACAAAAGAAAGTAATCACGAGTTTTTGCTTAGAGCAAAAAGAAAAATTTGGAAGCTAACAAGTAGGCCTAGAATCAAAAGTTTGGAACCTAACAAAGTTGGCTTAGCACAAATTTGGAACCTAAAGAAGTATGCTAATTAGCGCGAAAGGATGTTGAAAATCAGAGAAAGTGTGAACAAAGGATCTTGAATATCATAGAAAATGATCACACAAAGGGATAACATCATGAAATATCAGGATATGAAAACAAATGAAGGATTCAGATGATGAAGTTTAGAACAGAATCAGAACAATAAATTTAATCACGATTCACAAAGAGCAGGTGAAGAATCTTTACAATTTGACAATCCAAAGTGAGGTCAGAAAGAAAATTGATATCTAAGTAATAGATGAGTAAGAAGGAACAAACAAAAGTAAACTATTGTTGTGCAGAAGGCCTATGATGAACAAATTCACAACAATTCAAGAAGAAGAAATGAGTGGACAGGAATATCGAAAACCACAAAGTCAGTCTTAACATTTAATTATCAGAAGCAAATTCTAGGAACCCATTAGAGCTGCAGAAACTCCAAGACGTACGTTTAGCATGCCTGCACACAAATTGATCTCGCGAATATGTTCAACTAGAAAATCTCCAGGACCCATGTCAAGAATCGTCATACACATAACACATTTGATCAAAGAGAAAGTTAATCGAACTAGCATCTTGTAACTACCTCTAAGACACATTATTTCTTACAATAATAATCTTGTAACTAATTCTTATCTTCTATGTACAGAATTGTATTCCAACAAGCAATTTTCTGATTGGTGTATATTCTGTCTATGTGATGCAGAATATACCTGAAAAGTATGTCACGTCATATTATAAAGAGCAGCTTGCAAAAGATTACGTAAACCTCAGAGTAAGCAATATTGATGATGGTCGAAATTGGAAAATTGAGTTGCTTAAAGAAAGTGGAAAAATCTGGTTAAGCAAAGGTTGGGAGAGGTTTGTAGAGACTTATTCTCTCAAATATGGATATTTCCTCTCGTTTAGGTATAATGAGAGGGATTCTGAATTTCATGTCAGAATTTTCGACACAACTTGTTCTGAAGTTGAGTATGATTTCGTATTTGATAATCATACCAACAAGGGTAAAGAAGTGATTCAATTATCTTCGCAAGATGAAGATGAAGATGATGTTATATCTTCAGGTATCTTATGTCTTTTAATTTCTTTAAATTGCTACCTTCTTGCTATACATAGTACTTTGGTACCGTGATTATCTTGTTTTCCTATGTAAGATTTATCAGAGGAAATAACTAATTTTTTCGCTGCATATGATTCAGAGAATTTATCCTTACAGGTTACACATAATCACAATACTTTTTTGACTTCTTACTTCTTGTTATATTCTTGTTTATAAGCCAGTTAATTCATCACCTTGAAACTGTATATGTTCTCATTAAATAGGCAATACTTCATGTCATTACCATATACCTCAAGAAGAAGTATCAATCCATGGTGAATTTAAGTCTTAAATTGGCGTGATTTCAAGTTTAATTCGAACATTAGCATAATTTATACATAATAACTAATAACGGTCAATATAAGAAAAAATTTAGTAAGGTTTTAGTCACTAATTGTAGCAATATTAGTTCACAACTTATGTAATAAGGTGATAATGGTTGTATCTGCAAGAGCATCACTTTATCTCGAAATCTAGTTGAATTTATTCATAATAAAATAGTGGATTAATTCCTGATTTCCTACAATAACCTACACTCATGAATATGCATTTTACATCTGATACTCGTTGGATTATGTGTATATATAAAACCATACAAATTACATAACTCATCATGTTATTATGAATTCTTCTTTTCTCATTTAAATATATTTATATATTGAAGAGGATGGTGTTGCTATGGATGGAAAGAAAAGTTTCTTCCCATGTCGTGGAGGCTTCCAATCTCAAAATCCTCATTTCAAAGTTTGCATCGGGCGTTGGAATTCTACTTCACGAGGATTGGTAAGTGAAACCAATTTACCCTCCTAAGTGCTAATAATACTTATACTTCCTCCGTCTTTTTTATTAGTTGTATCATCTTGACTTTTGAAATTGTTCACAATTTCACTTTGACTTTGTTTTATTGTTTATACATGAGGAAATACATATTCGCGTAAGATCTTTTCAGATTCATCTCATTATATAGTTTCATATTCTCGATTTTTTATTTTTAGTCACTCATACACAATTAGAGATATATGATCAAAGTCGTGCATTAACAAATGTACCATAGCCTTTGGGTACAATTCACTTTTCTGTTTTCCTTTTAAGAAGATGTTACAAATTAAAGAGTACATTTTCTTATTAGACTTATTGTTGTTTCCCAAAATTGGTGCAGATGATTCCTCTTGACTATGCTAGAGTGCATTTAAAGGATAAGCACAAGAAGGAGTTAATCTTGAAAGGACCAAACGATAAGAAGAGGTGCTACAAGGTCAAGTTATATGTGTATAGTATTTGCACAATTGCTACAAGGTCAAGGCAGAACTCAATGGATCTGCATGGCAAATATTTGTGCGGGATAATGAACTGGAGATTGGAGATGATTGCGTTTTTGAGTTGATCCACCCTCAGAGTAACACGTACAAGGTTACTATCTTTCGTGCTCCATAGCTAATGAAATACTTCCATCCTCCATCTCAACGTTGTAGTCACACTAAAAAGTAAAAACTAGTTTGTTGGTCCCGATGATGTCTCGTGTCATTACATGTAATATCTCCCTGCTTTGAACATCAATCTAGCTGCTGTAGCTTTATGAAGCAACCTTTTTTTATTATTAGAGTACTGCTAACTTTATAATTTTAGTGCACATCAGGCATCACTACTTATATTCTATCCTTAAGCACTAGTCTATAGAGAGAACCTCTAAGAATCAGCTATGAAATAGTACATTTCTATTGCTAAGTTATTACTTAGTTCAGTAGACTCTGATGATTATAACCTCTAAGAAAACGACACTAATAGACTATATTTTAGAGCATGCATACTTCACTGCCTGAATTCTGGCTAAATTTTTTACTTAGCTCAGTAAACTTTGATGAATATAACCTGACTTCCTAATCAGATAATAGTATTTCACGTAAATTATCAAGCAAAGGTGAGGTGTCATCTGATTTGCAGGCAGCAAATACGGCAAAACACAAATGCAACTAATTAAAACTAGAGAATAGCAGTTGCAGATAATAGAGATCAGATAGATAAGGTCATTCTAATGACACTCATGCATAATTTACAATAAACTAGCTGCTATGTGAAAGGTGAGAATAATTGACATACATCTATCTCTATTATATAAGGGAAGGGGGGGAGGAACATGGTGCCCCCATCTGAAAATACTGAATTATCCTTAATGATCTAATTAATGGAATGCAAAAAATTACAAAAGAAAATAATTTAAGAACTCTTTCTCATTTCAACTTGTCATTCTAAACAAGTTAAAAATGGTATATGCATCAAATACTATAATCAAAAAATTAAATGGACAAAATATCTTGACCTTTTTTTTAAGAGAAGATGGTATATATGACGTCCACTCGAAAAGTCGAAACAGCTCACTACATTTGATACTCTTTAATTCAGTCAAACCAACTCATTATTTCTGTTCTGCTCAAAATTTATTCACAAAAGATTAATATTAAAAATAACTCACAATCTTTGTTAGTTTTTTACATTAGCGAATTAATATATCTAAATTCATCTATTTATTAATCTTTCACATTTTAAGTTTAATCATAAATATAGTACGGATGTAGTATATAATGGAATAAGAAGTTTTGAAATTAACGCACGCATCGCGTGCATATGAGGCTAGTACTAATATATTAAAAGGTGTTCCTAAACAAGGAATTGTGCCAAGTGGCGCAATTCCTTAGAGTGTTTGCTTCATGTACTCTACATCCAATTAAAAATTAGAAAATCCATGTATAAGATTTGATCCTATGACTTCAAGTTTATATACTAAAGTCTTAACCATTAAACTAAGTAGCATTTGGTGTTATAATTTTAAAGTAAAATATTAATACATGAAAAATATAATTACCTGGGGTATAGCCCAGGCCTAAAAACTAGTTAATGTTATCAAAATGAGGTTTAAAACGTTTTAACTAGAAGAGGAAGTAAAAGAGAATGGCTTAGCAAGTTTAGATAACAACTTAAAATACAGCTCAACCTATTATAGCATTTTAACAAGTTGAAGTAATCCATGCCTTCTTTAAAACAAAAGGATCTTATCTAATCATAGTGTTCTATTTAAGATTATGAGAAAAGGTTGGGTCCAAAGATGGAAGAATAAATTCAAGTTCAATTTATAAATGCGCATTAGCCAACTTAAGTCTTATCTAATCATAGAGTTCCTGATGTTAACACTTAAACATAGTGATTGATTTCACTTTATAGCTAGTAAGATAAAGAGTACTCACAAAATCTTGATTTCACTTTATAGTAACATAGATAATGAAAAATTAGAATCCAAACTCTAACTACATTTGCAGCACTGGGATTTAGTGTAAAGATATTATAGCAATAAAATCAAGTACAAGTCAAATAAGGCAGAAAAAACAAGGGGTCACAATGTCTGCAGCAAATATATTCCTCTAGATAATATATAAATGAATTCATGTTTACTTCAGAATGCAGGCAACCTATAGCCGGCAAAATAGACCCGCACCCGCTGGGCCGACCCGAAATACCCGACCCGAGACCCATTTTCACCCGAAATGGAACCGAAAACTAAATAACCCGATCCAAAAGTAAATAGACCCGAATATAGCCCGAACCCGAAGTGATCCGACCCGAATTTGACCCGATAATGATGACCCGACCCGAAAAGTGGTTATATTAGTTATTTTTTTAACAAATTTAAGGAAAAAAAATTGTCATGAAATACTATATATGACTTAGCCACCTCCCATTTATTATTTCACTTAGTTTTATTTGTCTTATATATGTTTTTTTATTTGATAGATTAAAAACCCGATTTAACCCGACCAGATGTGACCCGAAATTTAATGGACTCGAGATTGACCCGTACTCGAACGAACCCGACCTGAACGTAAACCGAACACAAACTTGACCCGATTATGACCCGATCGTAATGACCCAACCCGTATGACCCGTTTGCCACCTCTAAGGCAACCTATATAGCCAATAGAAAGCTGTCCTAAAATGCATCAGTAGGTGAAGCGAATGTAATAACTATGATTAAACAAAAATAAATAAAATACGAAATCAGCTATACAAAAAAAAATGCAAATAACACAAACTAAACTTGTATGAACACCAAGTTAAACTTTAACTTGTAAGGAACTAAAAAAATAAATCTCCCCGGCAACGGCGCTAATATTTGATATGTGTCGTTTACCGTATTAAATAATAAACCTATCTTAGACCTTCAAAAATATTAACGAGTAGTAAAAGGGTAAGAAAAAGTCGATCTCACGAGAAGATTATTAAAAATTCCTAACTCTCAAAGCTTAACTAGTAACATAAATACAACATAAAGACTAGCTACAAAGACTAATATATATATATATATATATACTCATATTAACATAGATTGCGGGGTTTCGAAATCATACTTGAGTAACTAAAATAAATTTGGAGATAAAACTAACTATTCTATTATTTACAAGCGACGACAAACAAACAGATATAGTTCCGTTCGATCATAGAATAATTAGAAAAATAATAATTTCTCAGTCCTCCTATTTTAGTCTCATTTAAAAACCAACTCAGTAAATAGATTGGTGAATCGCCGCCGCGGTTAATTCTTTCTCTCGCTCACTAAAAATCTAGAATCTTGCAAAGAAAAATCCAATCCCGGTGAACATGATTTATTTGCACAATTCATAAACTCAAGATAACTAAGATGAGCTACTCACTCCTATCAATAAACATGTAATATGGCGTTATATATATACTAGCTAGTCTTAACGTCTTATATTCACGCGATGCGTGCGAAAACAAAATTAAAACTAAATTATGTTACTTCCTCCATTCTTTATTGAAGTTCCTAGTTGGGATCTTTGCACTAGTTGGAATAACATAGAATCTTTTAAAATTTTCTCAGTCATAAGAAAAAACATATATATATAGTTATGTAGGGTCTTGTTTGATTCGTCTCAATTAGTACTTTGATGATATAATTTTAACATAATTTTTACAAATACGTAATTACAGATATTTATAGTTAAAGATGTGCATTCGCAAATTAATGTGCAAAGTTAAACTAGGAACATCAATAAGGAATAGAGGGACTAGATCTGATACCCTCAAATAACATGTAATAAAAATTATCCAAAAAGTTCCTCTGAACAAAAATTTGACATCATCTATATTGGGAAAACATCTAAATAGTGCAAAAATGTAATTTTAAAGTAACTAAGATAAGAGTGTTGGTTGTGTTTTCCTCATATATAATAGAGATAGGGTGTATTTTTCTTCTTGAAAGTCTATAAAAGTGTTTGTGTAACAGATTAATGATTGGAAGGGAGTTGTATTGCACTTTAGTCGGTTCCTCTAGGTTTCCCTTGGGAGGGTTTGTTCTAGGCGATTTCTAGGGCATCCTCATTTGCAGGACTCGTCTCGGGTTGATCTCGAGACTGGTGACATTTCTGACTATGGCGTCCCCATCAAGCCTCGGGAATGATGCGGATCCAGAAAAAGGTACTACAAAAACCCTAGAACTACACAAAATCTCATTAATTAATAATAGTAATAACAATTCCGAAAATAAAGAAGATGAGGAGGAGGCTGTTAATTGGATTGATGATGGAGAAGGTGATGATGAAGATAGGGTGGAATTAGGGTTAGTTGGTAAAATTTGGACAAAAAGAAATATAAATGCAAACGCTTTCATGGCCACCATGAAGAACGTTTGGCAACCGAGTCATGGAGTCGATATTAGTAGCATTGCTGAAAACATGTTTGTTTTTCAGTTTTATCATTGGAAAGACAAGCAGCGGGTTGTTGAAGGTCATCCATGGCACTTCGATAAACATGCCATCTTGTTTGGGGACATCGAAGGAAATTCAAAACCCTCCGATTTGAACTTGTTCGAGTTGCCTATGTGGGTGCGCATATACAATCTTCCTTTCAAAGGAAGATTATATCTGATGAATGTAGAAGCAATTGGCAAAAAGTTGGGTACTTTCGTGAAGATAGATAATTATGGCTCGGTTGGAATTGATAAGTCAATAAGATTAAGGGTGAAAGTAGATGTGAGAAAACCCCTTCTTAAGACTGTCAAAGTCAAGATGCGAGGAGGGGTGGAAGAATTTTTTGATGTAAAGTATGAAAGACCTCCGGTTTTTTGCTACTTTTGTTGCAAACTTGGACACGGTTTAAAGGACTGTTATGAGTGTCGTGAGGATGATGAACCTAAACTGGCATATGGTGGATGGCTGAAGGCGTCACCTTGGAAGAGAAGTGTAATGGAGGAGATGATGCAAGGTAGGGGGGCAATCAACCTGTGCAAAGCGGTTATTTATCACTAAACCTAAGCAAGCATCAGTGAAAGAAGTTCTGGGCCAGGTGGAAGAAATGAGTGGGAAACTTAATGCGTGTGGGTTGAATGAGGAGAACAATTTAGGCAGAAGGGTTTTGAAGCAGAGAGAAGAATGGGAGAAAGACAAAACTCATGATGTTGGAGTGATTGAAGGGGTGGAATGGGGTGATGAGCCGAGGCATAATGAGAGGCATGATCTGGACATAACAAATGAGGTAAGTGGGAAGGAGATGGAAGGAAGAGAGGAGCCTCATATGTCGTATGATGGGGCTGACCTGGTTATGAGAGAGAAGGTGAAACCAAGAGGGTGGAAGCGTATCCACAAGAAAGAGAGTGGGGGAGGGACAATCGAAAAAAAGATGGCAGGGAGTAGGAGAAAAGAGAGAGAAGGAGGAGAGGAGCTAAAGGATGAACTGGTAGGGGAGAGTAAAAAAATAAAAAATGGAGAGCTTCACAACTTGGATACGCAAGAACATGACTCAAACACTGATAATGTGGCGGGCCCCACACCTTGGGCCCTTGGTGATCAATGAATCACATTTTAGTGTAGAACTGCCGTGGATTGGGAAGCATCCAGGCAGTCAATGCGCTCAGGCGTGTTGTGATGAATGAGCATCCCATGCTAATTTTCTTGCAGGAGACGAAATTAAAGCAAGGTGAGATGGAACGTGTTTGGGCCCTATTTAACCGGAGCATTTGAGCATTTTTCCACTAGTGTTTAGAGGTATGTTGGATGTTGACTGTGAGGGGGAAGGAAGAGCGAGAAGGGGATGTCTTGCTTTACTGTGGAGGGAGGAGTGGTTGATTGATGTTCAAACTTTTTCTCTAAATCATATTGATGTGTTAGTTTCGGGTGGTGGGATGGAGGAGTGGCGCTTTAGTGGTGTTTATGGATGGCCTGAAGAAGGTAATAAGTATAGGACCGGCGAGTTGTTGAAGAGGCTCCATGAGGGTGATCAAACCCCATGGTTGTGTGGTGGTGATTTCAACTTGATGTTATGGTCTAATGAGAAGAAGGGAGGGAGTGATTTCCGATATAATGATGCTGCGATCCTTCGAAATGCTATTGATTTCTGTCACCTTGAAGATATGCATTTTGTTGGACACCCTTTCACTTGGACGAATAACCAAGGGGGAAAAAACTTATAAGAGCGGCTCGATAGATTTTTTGCTAATCAAGAGTGGAAGGACATATTTCGTGGCTCCTTTGTGACACATTTGGAGAAGAGAAAATCTGATCACTTACCCTTGCTTCTTAGTCTTCGAACGAGCTTGAACGCACCTAGAGAGCGAAGGAAAAAACGTCTCTTTAGGTTTAAAGAGAGGTGGACTAAAGAAGAGGCTTGTGAGGAGATCATTAGAGACGCATGGTGTAAGGGTGAAGATGCAAAAGTAACTTGGCTAGAACCACGATGAAATTGCGTGAGTGGAGCAAAAAACAATTTGTCGATTTTGCCAAAGAAAAGCGTGGGTAGCAAGAGCAGATGCGCAAGCTATGGAAGGGGAGCAAACTACAGATGTTATTGAACAAATGAGGATGATTGATTAGCGTATGGATGAGCTTGAAAGTAGAGAAGAGATGTATTGGAGGTAAAGGAGTAGACAGGATTGGCTTAAGCATGGAGATCGTAACACTAAATTTTTCATGCCAAAGCTAAACAACGCAAGCCCGTAATTCCATTGCAAAAATTAAAGATGCGGGAGGCCTTGAATATGTCGAGGAAAACCGAGATTGTTGAAGTCTTCACTCAACACTTCGAGAATCTTTTTTGCGCAAATGATGGCATTGACATGGACCCAGTTCTAGAAAAGATTCACGAAAAGGTGCCCGATGATTTGAAAAATATATGCTTGAGGCTGCGTATACTCGAGAAGAAGTTCGGGAAGCTTTACAACAAATGCATCCAACAAAAGCCCCCGGGCCTGACGGTATGTGTGCTCTTTTCTACCAAAAGTTTTGGAGTATTGTTGGCATGGATGTAGAAGAAAAGGTCTTAGATATCTTAAACAAGGGTGGAGATATTAGGTCTCTAAATCAGACTCATATTGCTTTAATTCCAAAAAAGAAAATTTGTGAGTCTCATGTTGATTTTAGACCGATTAGCCTTTGTAATGTCATCTATAAGTTGGTGTCGAAAGTCCTTGCTAATAGATTAAAAAGAGTCCTCCTTGTCATTATCCATGAGTCTCAAAGTGGTTTTGCGCCGGGTAAATTGATAACTGATAACATTCTTGTGGCCTATGAGTGCTTTCACTATTTGAGAAAGAAGAAAACAGGCAAAACGGGGTATATGGGTCTTAAACTGGATATGAGCAAAGCATATGATAGAGTCGAATGGTCTTTCTTGGAACAAATGATGCTGAAATTGGGCTTCCCTTCGAGTTATGTGACACTTATACTTGAATGTGTGAAGACAATATCTTTCTCTATCCTTGTGAATGGCCAACCATCTCGGAGTTTCTCTCCATCCCGGGGCCTTAGACAAGGTGATCCACTCTCACCTTTCCTATTTATCATTTGTGCGGAAGGATTATCTTCTCTTTTGCGTGATGCTGAAGCAAAGAGAGAAATTCATGGATTGAAGATAGGGAAGAAGGTAAATGTTATTTCTCATCTTTTCTTTGCAGATGATAGCTTGTTGTTCACAAGAGCAAATGAGGAGGAAGTTGACAAGATTTTAGACATTCTTGGCACCTATGAGGCGACTTCAGTGAAAAATTGAATATGGAAAAATCGGAAGTTCCTTTCAAATAGAAACATTGAGCAAGAGAAGCAAGATATTCCTCAGATGAAGTTAACATTTAAGGCAGTGGAAGAACATGAGAAGTACCTTGGACTACCAACTTACATTGGCAGTTCAAAGAAACGAGTTTTTCAATGTATTCATGAAAGGATCCTGAAAAAGCTTAAAGGGTGGAAAGAAAGTTTTTTATCACAAGCAGGGAGAGAAGTTTTAATCAAGGCAATTGCACAAGCTATCCCCACCTATACAATGCAATGTTTCAATATTCCGGTGAGTATTTTGAATGAGATGGAAAAAGTGTGTCGAAGCTTCTTTTGGGGGCAAAAGAAAGAGGAGAAGAAGATGGCTTGGGTGGCATGGGAAAAGTGTATGGATCAAAAAAAAGGTGGTTTGGGCATGCGCTAATCTAGTGGTGTTCAACAAGGCTATGCTAGCCAAGCAAGCATGGCGTGTTTTGAAGTAGCCAAAGTCTTTGATGGCGAAGGTGTTGAAGAACAAATATTTTCCCAACACAACCTTTATGAATGTTAAGGTGAGCCCCATGGCTAGTTTCACTTGGAAATCTATACTATCCTCTCGTGATTTGCTCGACAAGGGTATCCGAAAAGTGGTGGGGAATGGGGCAAACATTGACATATGGGAGGAGCCTTGGGTTCCTACATTGCAAAAGTTTCGAATTTTATCAAGAGAGAGGATCAGTGAAGCGCCCAAGGCTGTAAAGGACTTAATTGTCCATGGTGCGTGGGACAAAGAGGAGTTAATGAAGTGGTTTTCGGTTTGGGAATGTGAAGAAATTCTTCGAATTCCAATACCGTTCCATCAACGTGAAGACAAATGGTGTTGGCATTACTCAAAAAATGGGGAGTTCTCGGTCCAAAGTGCATATTATACGGAGCTCTCAAAGAGGAAAAGCGAAAAAGCCACTACCTTAAATGCATAATGCGAGGCGGTGTGGAGAAAACTTTGGCAAGCACAAGTTCCTACAAAAGTTCACAACTTAGGTTGGAAAGCCCTTCACCATGGGCTACCTATGCGTGAGATGTTGTTTAAAAGAGGTTGTGATGTTGATCGAATCTGTCCCATGTGTGGGAATGAAAAAGAGACAGTTGTTCATGCCTTAGTTATTGTGCCCTAAGTGAAGTTAGTGTGGAAAACTTCCCCCTTGAGACTTGAAGTTGTTGATGGGCAAGTGTGTTTCTTTCTTGGATTGGGTGCGGCACATGATGCTCCAAGTTTAAGGATGATACATGGTGGGACTTGTTTTGGAGCTTACTATGGGGAATTTGGCTGAAACGAAATGCATAGGTCTTTGAGAATCGCAAGATCAAGATTGTGGATGTGGTGAAGAAAGCTACTGCTAGTGTGGGGGGAGTTCTATGCTGCGAATGAGTCGGTGATGCTGAACCCTCCCATGTCTAGAAGTGGAGCGAAGATATGGAAAACACCTAGAGCTGGATGGTTTAAGGTTAATTCGGATGTGGATATCTTTGAGGATGGTAAGATTGGGTGTGGTGGAGTAATGAGGGATAGTGTGGGGGATGTTTTGGTGGCAACGTCATGGCTGATGGAAGGTGGGTTGGCGGTGGATGAAGCGGAAGTTGTGGCTCTTTGTCATGCAGTGAAAATAGCTATTGAAGTTGGCCTACTTGATATAGTGCTCGAAAGCGATAACTTGAAACTGATCAATCATTTTAAAAAAGGGTTGAAGGAGAACACTAGTTTTGGTAACATTGTGATAGACATTTTAGATTTTGTTTGTGTTTGTCGTACTTTCTCTTTTAATCAAGTTTGTAGGGAGGGTAATAGAGTTGCTCATAAACTTGCTCACCTTAGTAGGGGATATGGTGAAATGAGAGTTTGGATTGAAGAGGTTCCCCTGTAGGCCTCGGGGCTTGTAATTTCTGATTTGAGTACTATGAATGAATGAGCCCGCTTTTCCCGTCAAAAAAAAAATAATGGGAAGGGAGTTAGAGATTGTGCCATTTAATTATGTTTTTTAATTGAAATAATTAAATAAAGGTGATGATGTTGAATTTAACCGTTAATGATTGGAAGGGAGTTACAGATAGCACATTAATTTGTTGAATTATTTTCTTTAAAGTTATGTTTGTGCTTTTATTAGGGTATTTATGTAACCGAGTGCTCCCACACGGAAGATGTTTATAATAGGTCAAAGACACCCGTCTCGGACTCTCATGGGTGGGGGTGGTGGGAGGGAGTTTGCGTGGGTGGGGGTGGGGAGTTTGCGTGGACGGGGGTGGGGGAAGGGAGCCTGCTGCGGTGGTGGGGAGGGTGCGGGGGGTGGGGGAAGGGGTTGGACTGGCCGGGGTGGGTGGGGGAGGGGTGGTGGAAGAGAGAGAGGAGGTTTAATTAATTTAAATTAGTATATAATGAGGTTAAATTAAGTAGGTTTAATTTTGGTTAATTGTTATAAGTAAGGGTAAATTGGTAATTTTGCAGCATAAAACTTTCCATTTTGGGGAAGAAAAAAAAGTGTAACATGTATTTTGCAACACTCCATTTAAGAAAAGTGTAACATGTAATAAAAAACGGAGGAAGTATATAGAATCTAAATCAGGATGGCTCAGCAATCCAAGAAGAATATGTTCTTGGTCGGGTAAAAATCTCAACTTTGCCCTCTTCTAGTGTATTTATATATATAGATAAAGACATTCTCCTGATGAACCACAAATCAGATCATTGTATAGCAAGCTTACTAGTTACTACTAAAATCTACTAATTGATTTCCAAACTTCGAAAATGGCTCAAGCAATCGCTAATATTAGTGGAAAATAGGTAGATGATGTACATACGAAACAAGTTGGTATTGCTAACTTGAAGATACACACGATTCCAATCCAAAGGGATATGAACCATATGGGATAGGAGGCTCGGGTGTTGATAAGTTAACCATTTCTTCATTACCAATATTCATAACTGATGACGCCCTTGATACCGGATCTTTCACCACATTGTCCTTACTTCGGGTCGACTTTACTTGAGGAAGATAAATAGGTAAGATATAATTTTCTTACTTTAGAGATTCACAATGTATTTATACATTTTGGGTGTACTATGTGCATGGTATACTGTGTTGTAAATAAAGGTTTTCAAGGCTAGAATGAAGAACAAGATAGAAACAAATATTAAGAACTTGTTGTGCCATGGTAAACAAACCACTGCCTTGAAAACGAGATTCGGTGCAACCGGGTGCACTATTGTAATCACCGATTCGTTCCCTAAGGTTTACACAACCCCTCAACACACAATGGCACTCTTGGGTGTGAGGTGGAGTAACTAGAACTTATGCCCAAAAGAGAGGAAGGAAAGAAGAAGAGAGAGAATAAAGATGACTATCAAAATCAGAAAAATGAAGTAGATTTATAGTAATAGAGGAAGAGTAGTAACATCCCTAAGAAATCAAAGGGCTCCAAGGAATCCAATGATATCAATCAATCCAATTAAACTCATAGAAATAAGGATTGAAACTCCCATCATCAAGAGGAATAATGGACTAGAATAAATTACCATCATAAGGATGAAAATCACCCTTAAACCACGTAATTAAAAGGAGGTTACAAAAGGCATTCAAGATAATAATCAAAACCGGGAAAAATACGACTTTTGGCCTCCGCCCGATCGGGTCGCACGAGCCCCGCCCGATCGGGCCCGAGATAAAAAAGCCAAAACTCTCAGGGGTCTCCCGACCGGGCACAATTAGCGACAACGAGACGCCCGCTCGATCGGGCGGCCTCCCCTATTTTTCCCGTTTTTCCATCTTTAATTCCAACAATCCCCCACTAAAGATAAGAAAAAGATACAAAATGAGAGAAAGGAAATTTCTGGGCATAAGAGGAGATCAATACATAACATATGGTGTTACATTTAAGTTGATTAAAACCAAATGTTTAGTGAAGTGGTACAATGACTTACAAGCCCAAGGGTGGACAAATCTTGAAAGCCTTAAACTTTTGATCAAAGAGTGGACTAACCTTGAAACTCTAAGATTTAAGTCACGCCCCCCACAACACATACATCACTCCAAAAATCTAGTAAACTTCGCAAAGTGAACACGTTTTAAGCCATGCATTTACCTTAGTTTTCATGGAAGCTCTAGGAAACCTGTCAAGTTTCCATAGAAGATGGCGAGTCTTCACAACCATATAGGTGAATCCCTTGTGCTTCTCAATAGCACAAAACATCTCTTAGGATTCATTAAGAGTTTAAACAAACTCAACCTCCACAAAAATTACAACAGTGGATTTCTCAAATGCTTAGCTAGAGCACCTACCACGTAAGTATAAATCCATAAAGAATTCTCAACGAATTCATCTTACTACAAGCATTACAACACAAAAATGCCATATGGATGTAATATAAATAATGCTAGTTATATACACTTCATGGGCTTGAGCCCCATCCCCCTCGACGAATCAAGAACTTGGTTCCTAGCCAACCCCTTAGTCAAAGGATCCGCCAAATTTCTTTCGGACTTTACATAGTTCAAAGCAATAACTCCATTCTTGAGTAATTGTCTCACCGAACTATGTCTAAGGCGTATGTGCCTCTTCTTACCGTTATAATTGCTATTGTTAGCTACACCAATTGCAGCTTGAGAATCATAATGCAAAGATACCGGGGAAGATCTTTCCCCCCACAATGGAATGTCGGCAAGAAGACTCCTTAGCCAATCCGCTTCTTGACCCCGCCAACTCAAGAGCAATGAATTCGAGATTTCATGGTGGAGCGAGCTAAACATGGTTGTTTTGAGGACTTCCATGAAATAGCACCTCCACCCAACATAAACACATAACCACTAGTAGAGACTACTTCATCATTATCGGATACCCAATTAGCATCACAAAAACCTTCCAAGACATTAGGAAATCGATTAAAATGCAAACCAAATTCCATAGTGCCCTTAAGATACCTAAGCAATCGATGAAGAGCATTCCAATGTTCACTACTAGGATTATGAGTATAACGACTTAATCTACTTACCGTATAAGCAATGTCGGGACGTGTGCAGTTCATCAAAAACATCACACTCCCTATTACCTTAGCATATTGCTCTTGAGATACGCTAGGACCCTTATTCTTCATGAGCTTTACACTTGCATCATATGGAGTCTTACATGGCTCCACATCATAGCAATCGAACTTCTTTAAGATTTTCTCCATATAGTGAGATTGACTCATTGAGAAACCATCCTTGAGTTTGGTCAACCGGATACCAAGGATCACACCGGCTTCACCTAAGTCCTTCATTTCAAACTTAGTAGAAAGAATTTTTTTAATGTAATTTACAACCTCAAGGTTAGTGCCAATAATAAGCATGTCATCAACATAGAGACAAATAATAACACAAGAGGAATCAAACACTTTAGAATACACACAAGAGTCCGAAGAATTAGTTACAAAGCCATCACTCCTAAGGGTATCATCAAACTTTTCATACCATTGCTTAGGAGCTTGTTTCAAACCATACAATGACTTTCTAAGCCTCTACACCTTATATTCTTTACCCTTAACCACAAAACCTTCCGGTTGAGTCATGTAGATCTCTTCATCAAGATCACCATTAAGAAAAGCCGTTTTAACGTCCATTTGATGGACCACATAATCATGAATTGCCGCTAAAGCAACCAAAGTCCTAATGGTGGCAATCTTAGTCACGGGTGAGTAGGTATCAAAAAAGTCTATTCCCTCTTTTTGAGTGAAACCTCTAATAACAAGTCTAGCCTTAAACTTATCAATAGAGCCATCGGGTTTCTTCTTCTTAGTAAAGATCCATTTACAACTTCCTTTAGGCAAATCACATAAGTCCCAAGTATGATTAGACATGATTGAATCTAATTCACTTTTAATGGCCTCTTTCCAAAAACTAACATCTATGGATTTCATAGCTTCACTATAAGTCTTTGAGTCTTCTTCTAAAGAAACAAACGTTTTCACTCAAACAATTCACATCAAAGTTCTCAGCAAGAAAAGTGGTCAAGAAATCCGGTCCAAAGGTAGTCTATACCCTAACCAGTGGCGGATCCAGGAATTTATGAATGGTGGGTCACTACCGACTAGGTTGCACAGAGACAATTTGGGTACGGGTTCAGGTACGGGTACGGGGACGGAAAACGACAAGATTTTGAAATAATTTCACATTAAAGGGAAATCCTATCCATCTCCAACTAATTCCACCAGCACATAAAAGCAAAGGCTCATTCATGTCCTCTTCGAAAACTTCACATGATAGGTCCAATTCTAAAAATCCTAAAACAAGGGTTTTAGTACATTACCTGAACACAATCAATCAAACCTTCAAAGCTAATCCAATGTTCATAGCGTCATAGTCATCATTCACCAATTAGCCACTGTAACAAATTATATTAAATTAACAACAATAAATATAACAATAATAAATTAACAACAATAAGTCAATAATATAACAACAATAAATTAACAACAACAATATAAGTTCTACCAACAATAAATTTAGGCATTTAGCCACTGTAAATCTATAAGGTAATGAAGTTTGGAACGCTAAGCAATTAACTAAGCAGCAATTAAACAAATGTCTTCATTCTCTAAGCAGGAGAAAGAGAGAGCTCCCAGTTGTAAAGTTCACATCCATTCACATAACCGACATAGTTTTGAAAAACAATTCACCCATCAATCCCACCCCATCTTGACCTCTGTAAGCTCTCCCTCTCCACCACCTCCTCCCCCACGCTCTCCCCTCTCCCTACCTCCCTATCCCAAAGAATTAATAGCAACTAAGCAGCAATAATTAACAAAGAAGGCAGCAACTAAGCAGCAATTAACAACAATTAACACACAAACTAGGCAATTAACTAAGCAAGCGAAAGCGGACGTTTAGCCGAAAACCTCCAAGCTCAAATTAAGCATAAAAACAAAGAATTACCACCCAAATTCAACTAAGAAACTTAACTAAATCTCTAAAAAGTAAAAAACAAAACAAATAAAACCGAATTCAAACAACCAAAAGAAATAAAAAAACTCACTGACGTTTAGCACCGAGGCGGCAGTCAAGAAAGCTCCAAACGATCCCGTCGGAAATCTAAGTCGACGGAGGTACATACCGCGATCCCATCTAAGTCAACAGAGACACAGAGTCCAAGTAGAAAGTAGAGACGTTGTTAGAGGATGAGAGAAGAAGAGGATGAGAGGAAGAACAGTGAAGAGAAGAGTAGGGAACGACGCATTCAAAACCTAAATTTTTTTTTTTTTTTGGGAATGGTGGGTCACGTGACCCACTATGACTAAAGGTAAATCCGCCGCTAACCCTAACCCTCTTACTCTTCCTATGTTGGAATTCTTCCACTACCAAAGGAGGAGGAGGAGGAGGAACACTAGAACTCGACAAAGAAGCATCCAAGGACACATCAACACTTGACTCATTCATATGCATAGACGATGATGATTTCAAAGGGAAAGTAAGCTCAAAGAAAACTGCATATCTAGATTCACAAATAGAATAATCACTCAAAAGCATGAATCTATATGCGGCACTATTATGAGCATAACCAATAAACACACAATTAAAAGTTTTAGACCCAATAGTAGTTTCCTTAAAATCTGGAAAAGAAACCTTAGCTAAGCACCCCCACACTTTCAAAATACTCATGTTAGGTTTATATCCTTTCCAAAGTTCATAGGGCGTTTTATCCAACTTCTTATGGGGTACTCTATTGAGCACATAACAAGCGGATAGAACCGCCTCTCCCCACATGTTATCGGATAATCCGGAACTTAGAAGCATTGCATTCATAGTTTCTTTTAAAGATCTATTTTTCCTTTCGGCAATACCATTTTGTTGTGGGGTGTAAGGGGAACTTAGCTCATGGATGATTCCATTGGCTTCACGTAATTCTTTTAAAGACCATTTTTCATATTCACCACCTCTATCGATTCTAAACCTTTTAATCTTAAGATCGATCAAGTTGATTTTCAACTTCGGCTTTATACTTTAAAAATGCACTTTCGGCCTCATCCTTAGTTTTTAAAAGATAAACTTTAGTGAATCTTGAAAAATCATCAACAAAAGTTATGTAGTAATTTTTTCCTCCTTTACTAGTAGTGCAATTTTTAAAGTCCGCTAAGTCCGAGTGAATCAACTCTAGCAATTTAGTACTTCTTGATACAACTTGCTTAAAAGGTTTCTTAGTATGTTTGGCCTCAACACAAATAGGACATTTAGAGGCATGGACTTAATCTCATTTGACATTTAAATGTTTCTTACATGAAAAAACTAAAGGATATGGACTTAATCTCTTTTAACCAAATTGACAAGGAAAAATTGATAGGAACAGTCCCAACTATGGGCGTTCCGCCATTTTCAGTCTCAACTAAGGATTATTTATGAGCGGTCCCAACTATGCATCATTTTTGCCAAAATTGATCCCAGCAGGTCAATGACCTGCTACAGTAGGTAAAATGCGTTTTTTTCTTTTCGCCACAACCTTTTTATTCTTCCTCCTCCACCTCTTTCTCACTCCTCCCCCCCCACCATACACTACTAATACAAATTGATTCAAAACACTAAGGAACGTTACACCTCTCTTCTTGTAAACTTAGAAGAGAGAAAATTGTGAGATTTTTTCCTCTCTTTTAGCAGATTTTCAAAGCAAGAATCGAAGAAATAAACATAACCGAAAAAACTCCAATGGCGACGAGAGCGCTAGTTTTCTATCTTCTCTCGGCGTTTTACGTGGTCGTTTTCTATGTTTTTCTCGTTACTTATTATCAACAACAACATCACCCGGGGATGGGGAGGGAGGAGGGGATTTTGGGGTGACCGGGAGAGGGTGGGTGGGGAGGGGGTGGGATTTCTGGAGGTGGTCGGGATGGGGGTGGCGGGGAGGGGAAGGGGTGGTAGGGAAGGAATGAGATAGGAGAGAGAAAAAGGAAGAAGAAATTGACTTAAGAATTTTTTTAAAAAAAATAACCTGTTCAACGGGTAACCAGTCAGCTGGGATCAATGTTGGCAAAAATGATGCATAGTTGGGACTGACAATGGCGGAACGCCCATAGTTGGGACTGTTCATATCAATTTTTCCTTGTCAATTTGGTCAAAAGAGATTAAGTCCATGTCCTTTAGTTTTTGGGATATTATCTCAGATGACCCTGACATATAGGTTTTTTTCCCAAATAACCCTGACATTTTCACCCCTATCTCGGATAACCCTAAACTTGTATTTTGTCATTAAACTTGACGGAATAGCTAACGGCGTTAACTCTTTGACATTTATAATAAATTAGCTAATCTTTTAAAGAAAAAAAAAACCATTTGTGTTCATCATCCCCTTCACTCTTGTTCTTCATATCATGTCTTCATCCTCTCACTCTCCTCCACCTCCTCCACCACCATCTGATTTTCTCTCTCCTCCTCCATTCCCCTGCTTCACCACTATCTCTTCTCCACCACCTCCTGATTTTATCTCTCGTCTTCCTCTCCCATTTCGCCTCCTCCACAGATCTAGTATACCTTTTAGCTAACTCTTTGACGTTTTAGTTCAAACGTCCAGTGAGCATATTCCAAAATCTCAATGAATTAAATTTAGGGTTTGCGCAAGTGAAATTGTAAAAAAATTAAAGCCTAGCGCCGAAATAAGTTTGAGAAAGTGAAATCACATATATGGAGGAGAGAGAAAAGATTTGTGAGAGAAAATGAAGAGGAAGAAGGAAGTGAGTTATGTAGTCCTCATCTTTCTCTTGTTCGATTCAAAGAAAATCAGGGGTGGTTGAGGAGGTGGAGGAGAGAGAGTGGTGAAAGAGGTGGATGGAGGAGGAGAGAGAAAATCATGATGGTGGAGGAGGTGAAGGAGAGGAGGTGAAGACATGGAGTAAAGAACAGGAGATCTCAGATCTGTAATTCATCAAACAATTTGGTGAAGTAATTCTCAAGAGGGTAAAAAATCTACCATTAGCGGCAAATCAAAATAACAAAATTTATAATCTAAGCATTTGAAGAGAGAGAAAATCACCCTTTTCACCAACAAATGCAAAGACTCAAAACAATTAATTGCTGCCAAGCCAAACGGTAAAAAAATCACCACATCTCAAAAAAATTACCTAGAAAAACCAAACTGAAATTGACTACTTTTATAAGATGTAACTCACTGCCTCATATTATTATTACTATTATTATTACTATTATTATTATTATCATTAAGATATATGGAGTATAAGAAGCAGACACACAATTGTTATTGTTGTTGTTGTTGTTGGTGGAGATGATGATTATTATTATCATTAAGATATATGGAGTTTAAGGGCCGTTTGGTTTGTCGAGGAAATCATCGGTTTAATGAAGAACGTAATTTTTTTATTTTAAAAAGTAGGTTTTTAATTACAAACACCAAATAGTTAACGTCGTCAACCAATCCGTCAAGTTTAATGACAAAATACAAGTTTAGGGTTATCCGAGATAGGGGTGAAAATGTCGGGGTTATTTGGGAAAAAGGCCTATATGTCAGGGTTATCTGAGATAATATCCCTTAGTTTTTTCATGTAAGAAACATTTAAATGTCCTAATCGATTGTGCCAAACATCCATAGACTCAACAATATAAGCAAAAGAAGAAGTACTTTCATTATTGTTCAAAACATTCATCACAAACAATCCTCCACTAAGGTAACCTTTCCCAACAAAGTCTCCATTCTTAGTGATAACAATCTTGTCCGCCTCAAAGACAAGCTTTAAACCGGCTTTGTTGAGAAGGGCACCCGAAACAAGATTCCTCCTAAGGGAGGGAACATACAAAACATTATTCAAAAACAAAGTTTTCCGAAAGTGAGTTTAAGGTGGACCTTTCCTTTGCCAAGAACTCCCGCGGTGCTACTATTTCCCATGTAAACATGGTCTCCATCGGTAGCATCCTCAAAGTCCGTCATGAGAGCCTTGTTAGCACAAATATGTCTTGATGCTCCCGTATCCAAGATCCATTCCATTTGGTTCTCCACCAAGTTGACTTCAACCACCACCGCGGCTATCGCATCATCCTTTTCAACAAGATTGGCTTGGGAGGCACCATTGGAGTTGTTCTTGCGGTGGACACATTGATAGGCTTTGTGTCCTATCTTTCCACACACATAGCACACTTCTTTGGTCTTTTGAATCTTGTTGTTAAAAGTGAAGTTCCCTTCGTTTGTATTATTCTTCTTCTTACCTTTGAACCTGTTTCTAGCCATAGGATGACTAGATTCAACCAAGTTAGCTTTAGAAGAATTCAAAGAGAGAGAATCAAACTTATCTTTGAGGCGGTTAGCCTCTTCGGTCCTCATGCGACCAATAAGCTCTTGAAGGTTCATGTCCTTCTTCTTGTGCTTCAAGGAATTTCGGTTGTCATTCCATGAAGGTGGGAATTTCTCCAAGAGCACATTGGCTTGAAGAGTTTCACACATTTTCACCCCTTCACCTAGGATATCGGTGACGATGTTCTCATAATCATGAACTTGATCCATGATGGATTTGTCATCCGTCATCTTGAAGTTAATCCACTTACCAACAACGTACTTTTTCTTACCGGCATCATCGGCTCCGTACTTCTTTTGCAAAGTATCCCAAACTTGCTTGACCGATTAGTGATAAGGAGGTCAAACAAGATTCCACTCAAATGATGGAGAATATGAGCCCGAACAAGCTTGTTGTCTTTCTCCTTCTTGGTCAATGCATCGGCCGCTTTCTTGATGTCCTCCGCCGAAAGGGAGGGATCAGGAGCTTTGGATCCGTAAAAAAGGTATTACAAAAAACCCTAGAACTACACAAAATCTCATTAATTAATAATAGTAATAACAATTTCGAAAATATAGAAGATGAGGATCGGAGGAGGCTGTTAATTGGATTGATGATGGAGAAGGTGATGATGAAGATAGGGTGGAATTAGGGTTAGTTGGTAAAATTTGGACAAAAAGAAATATAAATGCAAATGCTTTCATGGCCACCATGAAGAACGTTTGGCAACCGAGTCATGGAGTCGATATTAGTAGCATTGCTGAAAACACGTTTGTTTTTCAGTTTTATCATTGGAAAGACAAGCAGTGGGTTGTTGAAGGCCAGCCATGGCACTTCGATAAACATGCCATCTTGTTTGGGGACATCGAAGGAAATTCAAAACCCTCCGATTTGAACTTGTTCGAGTTGCCTATGTGGGTGCGCATATACAATCTTCCTTTCAAAGGAAGATTAAATCTGATGAATGTAGAAGCAATTGGCAAAAAGTTGGGTACTTTCGTGAAGATAGATTATTATGGCTCGGTTGGAATTGATAAGTCAATAAGATTAAGGGTGAAAGTAGATGTGAGAAAACCCCTTCTTAAGACTGTAAAAGTCAAGATGCGAGGAGGGGTGTAAGAATTTTTTGATGTAAAGTATGAAAGACCTCCGGTTTTTTGCTACTTTTGTGGCAAACTTGGACACGGTTTAAAGGACTGTTATGAGTGTCGTGAGGATGATGAACCTAAACCGGCGTATGGTGGATGGTCAAGGCGTCACCTTGGAAGAGAAGTGTAATGGAGGAGATGATGCAAGGTAGGGGGCAATCAACCCGTGCAAAGCGGTTATTTATCACTAAACCTAAGCAAGCATCGATGAAAGAAGTTCCGGGGCCGTGGAAGAAATGAGTGGGAAACTTAATGCGTGTGGGTTGAATGAGGAGAACAATTTAGGCGAAAGGGTTTTGAAGCGAGAGAGAAGAATGGGAGAAAGACAAAACTCATGATGTTGGAGTGATTGAAGGGGTGGAATGGGGTGATGAGCCGAGGCATAATGAGAGGCATGATCCTGGACATAACAAATGAGGTAAGTGGGAAGGAGATGGAAGGAAGAGAGGAGCCTCATATGTCGTATGATGGGGCGACTTTGGTTATGAGAGAGAAGGTGAAACCAAGAGGGTGGAAGCGTATCCACAAGAAAGAGAGTGGGGGAGGGACAATCGAAAAAAGATGGCGGGAGTAGGAGAAAAGAGAGAGAAGGAGGAGAGGAGCTAAAGGATGAACTGGTAGGGAGAGTAAAAAAATAAAAATGGAGAGCTTCACAACTTGGATACGCAAGAACATGACTCAAACATCGATAATGTGGCGGGCCCCACACCTTGGGCCCTTGGTGATCAATGAATCACATTTTAGTGTAGAACCTGCCGTGGATCGGGAAGCATCCAGCATCCAATGCGCTCAGGCGTGTTGTGATGAATGAGCATCCCATGCTAATTTTCTTGCAGGAGACGAAATTAAAGCAAGGTGAGATGGAACGTGTTTGGGCCCTATTTAACCTGGAGCATTTGAGCATTTTTCCACTAGTGTTTAGAGGTATGTTGGATGTTGACTGTGAGGGGGAAGGAAGAGCGAGAAGGGGATGTCTTGCTTTACTGTGGAGGGAGGAGTGGTTGATTGATGTTCAAACTTTTTCTCTAAATCATATTGATGTGTTAGTTTCGGGTGGTGGGATGGAGGAGTGGCGCTTTAGTGGTGTTTATGGATGGCCCCGAAGAAGGTAATAAGTATAGGACCGACGAAGTTGTTGAAGAGGCTCCATGAGGGTGATCAAACCCCATGGTTGTGTGGTGGTGATTTCAACTTGATGTTATGGTCTAATGAGAAGAAGGGAGGGAGTGATTTCCGATATAATGATGCTGCGATCCTTCGAAATGCTATTGATTTCTGTCACCTTGAAGATATGCATTTTGTTGGACACCCTTTCACTTGGACGAATAACCAAGGGGGCGAAAAAAACTTATAAGAGCGGCTCGATAGATTTTTTGCTAATTAAGGGTGGAAATATATCTTTCGGGGCTCTTTTGTGACTCATTTGGAGAAGAGAAAATCTGATCACTTACCCTTGCTTCTTAGTCTTCGAACGAGCTTGAACGCACCTAGAGAGCGAAGGAAAAAACGTCTCTTTAGGTTTAAAGAGAGGTGGACTAAAGAAGATGCTCGTGAGGATATCATTAGAGACGCATGGTGTAATGGTGAAGATGCAAAGGGTAATTTGACGAGAACAACGATGAAATTGCGGGAATGGAGTAAAAATCAATTTGGCGATTTTGCCAAAGAGATGCGTGGGTGCGTGCCAAGAGCAGATGCGCAAGTTAATGGAAGGGGAGCAAACTCAGGAAGCTATTGATCAGATGAGGATGATAGATTTGCGTATGGATGAGCTTGAAAGTCGGGAAGAGATGTATTGGAGACAAAGGAGTAGACGGGATCGGGCTTAGGCATGGAGATCGTAAAACTAAATTTTTTCATGCCAAAGCTAAGCAACGTCAAGCCCGTAATTCCATTGCAAAAATTAAAGATGCAGGAGGCCTTGAATATGTCGAGGAAACTGAGATTGTTGAAGTCTTCACTCAACACTTCGAGAATCTTTTTTGCGCAAATGATGGCATTGACATGGACCCAGTTCTCGGCAAGATTCACGAAAAGGTGCCTGATGATTTGAAAAATATATGCTTGAGACTGCGTATACTCGAGAAGAAGTTCAGGAAGCTTTGCAACAGATGCATCCCACTAAAGCCCCTGGGCCTGATGGTATGTGTGCTCTCTTTTATCAAAAATTCTGGAGTATAGTTGGCATGGATGTAGAAGAAAAGGTCTTAGATATCTTAAACAAGGGTGGAGATATTAGGTCTCTAAATCAGACTCATATTGCTTTAATTCCAAAATAGAAAATTTGTGAGTCTCATGTTGATTTTAGACCGATTAGCCTTTGTAATGTCATCTATAAGTCGGTGTCGAAAGTCCTTGCCAATAGATTAAAAAGAGTCCTCCTTGTCATTATCCATGAGTCTCAAAGTGGTTTTGCGTCGGGTAGATTGATAACTGATAACATTCTTGTGGCCTATGAGTGCTTTCACTATTTGAGAAAGAAGAAAACAGGTAAAACGGGGTATATGGGTCTTAAACTGGATATGAGCAAAGCATATGATAGAGTCGAATGGTCTTTCTTGGAACAAATGATGCTGAAGTTGGGCTTCCCTTCGAGTTATGTGACACTTATACTTGAATGTGTGAAGACAACATCTTTCTCTATCCTTGTGAATGGCCAACCATCTCGGAGTTTCTCTCCATCCCAGGGCCTTAGACAAGGTGATCCACTCTCACCTTTCCTATTTATCATTTGTGCGGAAGGATTATCTTCTCTTTTGCGTGATGCTGAAGCAAAGAGAGAAATTCATGGATTGAAGATAGGGAAGAAGGTAGATGTTATTTCTCATCTTTTCTTTGCAGATGATAGCTTGTTGTTCACAAGAGCAAATGAGGAGGAAGTTGACAAGATTTTAGACATTCTTGCACCTATGAGGCACTTCCAGGTCAAAAATTGAATATGGAAAAATCTGAAGTTTCTTTCAAATGAAACATTGAGCAAGAGAAGCTAGATATTCTTCAGATGAAGTTAACATTTAAGGCAGTGGAAGAACATGAGAAGTACCTTGGACTACCAACTTACATTGGCAGTTCAAAGAAACGAGTTTTTCAATGTATTCATGAAAGGATCCTGAAAAAGCTAAAGGGGTAGAAAGAAGGTTTCTTGTCACAAGCAGATAGAGAAGTGCTAATCAAGGCAATTGCACAAGCTATCCCCACCTATGCAATGCAATGTTTCAATATTCCGGTGAGTATTTTGAATGAGATGGAAAAAGTGTGTCGAAGCTTCTTTTGGGGGCAAAAGAAAGAGGAAAAGAAGATGGCTTGGGTGGCGTGGGAGAAAGTCTGTGGTTCGAAAAAAGAAGGTGGGTTGGGCATGCGTAATCTAGTGGTGTTCAACAAGGCTATGCTAGCCAAGCAAGCATGGCGTGTTTTAAAGTACCCAAAGTCTTTGATGGCGAAGGTGTTGAAGAACAAATATTTTCCCAACACAACCTTTATGAATGTTAAGGTGAGCCCCATGGCTAGTTTCACTTGGAAATCTATACTATCCTCTCGTGATTTGCTCGACAAGGGTATCCGAAAAGTGGTGGGGAATGGGGCAAACATTGACATATGGGAGGAGCCTTGGGTTCCAACATTGCCAAAGTTTCGAATTTTATCAAGAGAGAGGATCAGTGAAGCGCCCAAGGCTGTAAAGGACTTAATTGTCCATGGTGCGTGGGACAAAGAGGAGTTAATGAAGTGGTTTTCGAGCTGGGAATGTGAAGAAATTCTTCGAATTCCAATTCCGCTGCAGCAAAGGGAAGATAAATGGTGTTGGCATTACACAAAAAGTGGGGAATTTTCGGTTCGAAATGCATATTATACGGAGCTCTCAAAGAGGAAAAGCGAAAAAGCCACTACCTTAAATGATAATGCGAGGCAGGTGTGGAGCAAACTTTGGCAAGCACAAGTTCCTACAAAAGTTCACCACTTAGGTTGGAAAGCCCTTCACCATGGGCTACCTATGCGTGAGATGTTGTTTAAAAGAGGTTGTGATGTTGATCGAATCTGTCCCATGTGTGGGAATGAAAAAGAGACAGTTGTTCATGCCTTGTTATTGTGCCCAGAAGTGCAGTTAGTGTGGAAAACTTCCCCCTTGAGACTCGAAGTTGTTGATGGGCCATGTGTTTCTTTCTTGGATTGGGTGCAGCACATGATGTCCAAGTTTAGTTTAAGGATGATACATGGTGGGACTTGTTTTGGAGCTTACTATGGGGAATTTGACTGAAATGAAATGCATGGGTCTTTGAGAATCGCAAGATCAAGATTGTGGATGTGGTGAGGAAAACTACTGCTAGTGTGGGGGAGTTCTATGCTGCGAATGAGTCGGTGATGCTGAACCCTCCCATGTCTAGAAGTGGAGCGAAGATATGGAAAGCACCTAGAGCTGGATGGTTTAAGGTTAATTCGGATGTGGCTATCTTTGAGGATGGTAAGATTGGGTGTGGTGGAGTAATGAGGGATAGTGTGGGGGATGTTATGGTGGCAACGTCGTGGATGATGGAAGGTGGGTTGGCGGTGGATGAAGCGGAAGCTGTGGCTCTTTGTCATGCAGTGAAAATAGCTATTGAAGTTGGCCTACTTGATATAGTGCTCGAAAGCGATAACTTGAAACTTATCAATCATTTTAAAAAAGGGTTGAAGGAGAACACTAGTTTTGGTAACGTTGTAGCAGACATTTTAGATTTTGTTTGTGTTTGTCGTACTTTCTCTTTTAATCAAGTTTGTAGGAAGGATAATAGAGTTGCTCATAAACTTGTTCACCTTAGTAGGGGGTATGGTGAATTGAGAGTTTGGATTGAAGAGGTTCTCCTGTAGGCCTCGGGGCTTGTAATTTCTGATTTGAGTACTATGAATGAATGAGCCCGCTTTTCCCGTCAAAAAAAAAATAATGGGAAGGGAGTTAGAGATTGTGCCATTTAATTATGTTTTTTAATTGAAATAATTAAATAAAGGTGATGATGTTGAATTTAACCGTTAATGATTGGAAGGGAGTTAGAGATAGCACATTAATTTGTTGAATTATTTTCTTTAAATGTTTGTGCTTTTATTAGGGTATTTATGTAACCGAGTGCTCCGACACGGAAGATGTTTATAATAGGTCAAAGACACCCGTCTCGGACTCTCGGGCTGGGGGTGGTGGGAGGGAGTTTGCGTGGGTGGGGGTGGGGAGTTTGCGTGGGTGGGGGTGGGGAGTTTGCGTGGGTGGGGGTGGGGGAGTTTGCGTGGACGGGGGTGGGGGAAGGGAGCTGCGCGGTGGTAGGGAGGGGGGCTGCGGGGGGTGGGGGGAAGGGGTTGGGCTCTTTGGGGTGGGTGGGGGAGGGATGGTGGAAGAGAGAGAGGAGGTTTAATTAATTTAAATTAGTATATAATGAGGTTAAATTAAGTAGGTTTAATTTTGGTTAATTGTTATAAGTAAGGGTAAATTGGTAATTTTGCAGCATAAAACTTTCCATTTTGGGGAAGAAAAAAAGTGTAACATGTATTTTGCAACACTCCATTTAAGAAAAGTGTAACATGTAAAAAAAAACGGAGGAAGTATATAGAATCTAAATCAGGATGGCCCAGCTATCCAAGAAGAATATGTTCTTGGTCGGGTAAAAATCTCAACTTTGCCCTCTTCAAGTGTATTTATATATATAGATAAAGACATTCTCCTAATGAACCACAAACCAGATCATTGTATAGCAAGCTTACTAGTTACTACTTAAACCTACTAATTGATTTCCAAACTTCAGAAATGGCTCAAGCAATCGCAAATATTAGTGGAAAATAGGTAAATGATGTACATACGAATCAAGTTGGTATTGCTAACTTGAAGATACACACAGATTCCAATCCAGCAGGATATGAACCATATGGGCTAGGAGGCTCGGGTGTTGATAAGTTAACCATTTCTTCATTACCAATATTCATAACTGATGACGCCCTTGATACCGGATCTTTCACCACATTGTCCTTACTTCGGGTCGACTTTACTTGAGGAAGATAAATAGGTAAGATATAATTTTCTTACTTTAGAGATTCACAATGTATTTATACATTTGGGTGTACTATGTGCATGGTATAATGTGTTGTAAATAAAGGTTTTCAAGGCTAGAATGAAGAACAAGATAGAAACAAATATTAAGAACTTGTTGTGCCATGGTAAACAAACCACTGCCTTGAAAACGAGATTCGATGCAACCGGGGTGCACTATTGTAATCACTGATTCGTTCCCTAAGGTTTACACAACCCTCAACACACAATGGCACTCTTGGGTGTGAGGTGGAGTAACTAGAACTTATGCCCAAAAGAGAGGAAGGAAAGAAGAAGAGAGAGAATAAAGATGACTATCAAAATCAAAAAAATGAAGTAGATTTATAGTAATAGAGGAAGAGTAGTAACATCCCTAAGAAATCAAAGGGCTCCAAGGAATCCAATGATATCAATCAATCCAATTAAACTCATAGAAATAAGGATTGAAACTCCCATCATCAAGAGGAATAATGGACTAGAATAAATTACCATCATAAGGATGAAAATCACCCTTAAACCACGTAATTAAAAGGAGTTTACAAAAGGCATCCAAGGAAATAATCAAAACCCGAGAAAAATACGACTTTTGGCCTCCGCCCGATCGGGTCGCGCGAGCCCCGCCCGATCGGGCCCGAGACAAAAAAAAGCCAAAACTCTCAGGGGTCTCCCGACCGGGCACAATTAGCGACAACGAGACGCTCGCTCGATCGGGCGGCCTCCGTCTGATCCCATCGGGCTCCCCTATTTTTCCCGTTTTTCCATCTTTAATTCCAACAATCTCCCACTAAAGATAAGAAAAAGATACAAAATGAGAGAAAGGAAATTTCTGGGCATAAGAGGAGATCAATACATAACATATGGTGTTACATTTAAGTAAATTGAAACCAAATGTTTAGTGAAGTGGTACAATGACTTACAAGCCCAAGGGTGGACAAACCTTGAAAGCCTTAAACTTTTGATCAAAGAGTGGACTAACCTTGAAACTCTAAGATTTAAGTCACGCCCCCCACAACACATACATCACTCCAAAAATCTAGTAAACTTCGCAAAGTGAACGCGTTTTAAGCCATGCATTTGCCTTAGTTTTCATGGAAGCTCTAGGAAACCGGTCAAGTTTCCATAGAAGATGGCGAGTCTTCACAACCATATAGGTGAATCCCTTGTGCTTCTCAATAGCACAAAACATCTCTTAGGATTCATTAAGAGTTTAAACAAACTCAACCTCCACAAAAATTACAACAGTGGATTTCTCAAATGCTTAGCTAGAGCACCTACCACGTAAGTATAAATCCATTAAGAATTCTCAACGAATTCATCCTACTACAAGCATTACAACACAAAAATGCCATATGGATGTAATATAAATAATGCTAGTTATATACACTTCATGGGCTTGAGCTCCATCCCCCTCGACGAATCAAGAACTTGGTTCCTAGCCAACCCCTTAGTCAAAGGATCCGCCAAATTTCTTTCGGACTTTACATAGTTCAAAGCAATAACTCCATTCTTGAGTAATTGTCTCACCGAACTATGTCTAAGGCGTATGTGCCTCTTCTTACCGTTATAATTGCTATTGTTAGCTACACCAATTGCAGCTTGAGAATCACAATGCAAAGATACCGGGGAAGATCTTTCCCCCCACAATGGAATGTCTGCAAGAAGACTCCTTAGCCAATCCGCTTCTTGACCTGCCAACTCAAGAGCAATGAATTCAGATTTCATGGTGGAGCGAGCTAAACATGGTTGTTTTGAGGACTTCCATGAAATAGCACCTCCACCCAACATAAACACATAACCACTAGTAGAGACTACTTCATCATTATCGGATACCCAATTAGCATCACAAAAACCTTCCAAGACATTAGGAAATCGATTAAAATGCAAACCAAATTCCATAGTGCCCTTAAGATACCTAAGCAATCGATGAAGAGCATTCCAATGTTCACTACTAGGATTATGAGTATAACGACTTAATCTACTTACCGCATAAGCAATGTCGGGACGTGTGCAGTTCATCAAAAACATCACACTCCCTATTACCTTAGCATATTGCTCTTAAGATACGCTAGGACCCTTATTCTTCATGAGCTTTACACTTGCATCATATGGAGTCTTACATGGCTCCACATCATAGCAATCGAACTTCTTTAAGATTTTCTACATATAGTGAGATTGACTCATTGAGAAACCATCCTTGAGTTTGGTCAACCGGATACCAAGGATCACACCGGCTTCACCTAAGTCCTTCATTTCAAACTTAGTAGAAAGAATTTTTTTAATGTAATTTACAACCTCAAGGTTAGTGCCAATAATAAGCATGTCATCAACATAGAGACAAATAATAACACAAGAGGAATCAAACACTTTAGAATACACACAAGAGTCAGAAGAATTAGTTACAAAGCCATCACTCCTAAGGGTATCATCAAACTTTTCATACCATTGCTTAGGAGCTTGTTTCAAAACCATACAATGACTTTCTAAGCCTCTACACCTTATGTTCTTTACCCTTAACCACAAAACCTTCCTATTGAGTCATGTAGATCTCTTCATCAAGATCACCATTAAGAAAAGCCGTTTTAACGTCCATTTGATGGACCACAAAATCATGAATTGCCGCTAAAGCAACCAAAGTCCTAATGGTGGCAATCTTAGTCACGGGTGAGTAGGTATCAAAAAAGTCTATTCCCTCTTTTTGAGTGAAACCTCTAATAACAAGTCTAGCCTTAAACTTATCAATAGAGCCATCGGGTTTCTTCTTCTTAGTAAAGATCCATTTACAACTTATGGGTTTAGACCCTTTAGGCAAATCACATAAGTCCCAAGTATGATTAGACATGATTGAATCTAATTCACTTTTAATGGCCTCTTTCCAAAAACTAACATCTATGGATTTCATAGCTTCACTATAAGTCTTTGGGTCTTCTTCTAAAGAAACAAACGTTTTCACTCAAACAATTCACATTAAAGTTCTCAACAAGAAAAGTGGTCAAGAAATCCGGTCCAAAGGTAGTCTATACCCTAACCAGTGGCGGATCCAGGAATTTATGAATGGTGGGTCACTACCGACTAGGTTGCACAGAGACAATTTGGGTACAGGTTTAGGTACGGGTACGGGGACGGAAACGACAAGATTTTGAAATAATTTCACATTAAAGGGAAATCCTATCTATCTCCTACTAATTCCACCAGCACATAAAACACATAAAAGCAAAGGCTCATTCATGGCCTCTTCGAAAACTTCACATGATAGGTCCAATTCTAAAAATCCTAAAACAAGGGTTTTAGTACATTACCTGAACACAATCAATCAAACCTTCAAAGCTAATCACATGTTCATAGCGTCATAGTCATCATTCACCAATTAGCCACTGTAACAAATTATATTAAATTAACAACAATAAATATAACAATAATAAATTAACAACAATAAGTCAATAATATAACAACAATAAATTAACAACAATATAAGTTCTACCAACAATAAATTCAGGCATTTAGCCACTGTAAATCTATAAGGTAATGAAGTTTGGAATGCTAAGCAATTAACTAAGCAGCAATTAAACAAATGTCTTCATTCTCTAAGCAGGAGAAAGAGAGAGCTCCCAGTTGTAAAGTTCACAGCCATTCACATAACCGACATAGTTTTAAAAACAATTCACCCATCAATCCCACCCCATCTTGACCTCTGTAAGATCTCCCTCTCCACCACCTCCTCCCCCCACACTCTCCCTCTCCCTACCTCCCTATCCCATCAATTAATAGCATCTAAGCAAAAAATAATTAACAAGCAAAGGCAGTAACTAAGCAAAGCAATTAACAACAATTAACACACAAACTAGGCAATTATCTAAGCAAGCGAAGCGGGCGTTTAGCCAAAAACCTCCAAGCTCAAATTAAGCATAAAAAACAGCAATTAACACACAAATTCAACTAGCAAACTTAACTAAATCTCTAAAAACTAAAAACAAAACCAATAAAACTGAATTCAAACAACCAAAAGAAACAAAAAAACTCACCTGACGTTTAGCACCGAGGCGGCAGTCGGCAAAGCTCCAAACGATCCCGTCGGAAATCGAAAGTCGACAGAGGCACATACCAGATCCCATCGAAAATCGACAGAGACACAGAGTCCGAGTAGAAAGTAGAGACGTTGTTAGAGGATGAGAGAAGAAGAGGAGAGGAAGAAGAACAGTGAAGAGAAGAGTAGGGAACGGAGCGTTCAAAACCTAAAAAAATTTTTTTTTTGGGGAATGGTGGGTCACGTGACCCACCATGACTAAAGGTAAATCCGCCGCTAACCCTAACCCTCTTACTCTTCCTATGTTGGACTTCTTCCACTGCCAAAGGAGGAGGAGGAGGACAAAACACTAGAACTCGACAAAGAAGCATCCAAGGACACATCAACACTTGACTCATTCATATGCATAGACGATGATGATTTCAAAGGGAAAGTAAGCTCAAAGAAAACTGCATATCTAGATTCACAAATAGAATAATCACTCAAAAGCATGAATCTATATGCGGCACTATTATGAGCATAACCAATAAACACACAATTAAAAGTTTTAGACCCAATAGTAGTTTCCTTAAAATCTGGAAAAAAAACCTTAGCTAAGCACCCCCACACTTTCAAAATACTCATGTTAGGTTTATATCCTTTCCAAAGTTCATAGGGCGTTTTATCCAATTTCTTATGGGGTACTCTATTGAGCACATAACAAGCGGATAGAACCGCCTCTCCCCACATGTTATCGGATAATCCGGAACTTAGAAGCATTGCATTCATAGTTTCTTTTAAATATCTATTTTTCCTTTCGGCAATACCATTTTGTTGTGGGGTGTAAGGGGAACTTAGCTCATGGATGATTCCATTGGCTTCACGTAATTCTTTTAAAGACCATTTTTCATATTCACCACCTCTATCGATTCTAAACCTTTTAATCTTAAGATCGATCAAGTTGATTTTCAACTTCGGCTTTATACTTTAAAAATGCACTTTCGGCCTCATCCTTAGTTTTTAAAAGATAAACTTTAGTGAATCTTGAAAAATCATCAACAAAAGTTATGTAGTAATTTTTCCTCCTTTACTAGTAGTGCAATTTTTAAAGTCCGCTAAGTCCGAGTCAATCAACTCTAGCAATTTAGTACTTCTTGATACAACTTGCTTAAAAGGTTTCTTAATATGTTTGGCCTCAACACAAATAGGACATTTAGAGGCATGGACTTAATCTCTTTTGACATTTAAATGTTTCTTACATGAAAAAACTAAAGGATATGGACTTAATCTCTTTTGACCAAATTGACAAGGAAAAATTGATAGGAACAGTCCCAACTATGGGAGTTCCGCCATTTTCAGTCTCAACTTAGGATTATTTCTGAGCGGTCCCAACTATGCATCATTTTTGCCAAAATTGATCCCGCAGGTCAATGACCTGCTACAGTAGGTAAAATGCGTTTTTTTTCTTTTCGCCACAACCTTTTTATTCTTCCTCCTCCACCTCTTTCTCACTCCTCCCCCCCACCATACACTACTAATACAAATTGATTCAAAACACTAAGGAACGTTACACCTCTCTTCTTGTAAACTTAGAAGAGAGAAAATTGTGGGATTTTTTCATCTCTTTTAGCAGATTTTCAAAGCAAGAAATAAACAAATAAACATAACCGAAAAAAACTCCAATGGCGACGAGAGCGCTAGTTTTCTATCTTCTCTCAGCGTTTTCTGTGGCTGTTTTCTATGTTTTTCTCGTTACTTATTATCAACAACAACATCACCTGGGGATGGGGAGGGAGGAGGGGATTTTGGGGTGACTGGGGAGAGGGTGGTCGGGGAGGGGGTGGGATTTAGGAGGTGGTCGGGATGGGGGTGGCGGGGAGGGGAAGGGGTGGTAGGGAAGGAATGAGATAGGAGAGAGAAAAATGAAGAAGAAATTGACTTAAGAATTTTTTTTAAAAAAATAACCTGTTCAACGGGTAACCAGTCAGCTGGGATCAATTTTGGCAAAAATGATGCATAGTTGGGACTGACAATGGTGGAACGCCCATAGTTGGGACTGTTCATATCAATTTTTCCTTGTCAATTTGGTCAAAAGAGATTAAGTCCATGTCCTTTAGTTTTTTCATGTAAGAAACATTTAAATGTCCTAATCGATTGTGCCAAACATCCATAGACTCAACAATATAAGCAAAAGAAGAAGTACTTTAATTATTGTTCAAAACATTCATCACAAACAATCCTCCACTAAGGTAACCTTTTCCCAACAAAGTCTCCATTCTTAGTGATAACAATCTTGTCCGCCTCAAAGACAAGCTTTAAACCGGCTTTGTTGAGAAGGGCACCCGAAACAAGATTCCTCCTAAGGGAGGGAACATACAAAACATTATTCAAAAACAAAGTTTTTCCCAAGTGAGTTTAAGGTGGACCTTTCCTTTGCCAAGAACTCCCGCGGTGCTACTATTTCCCATGTAAACATGGTCTCCATCGGTAGCATCCTCAAAGTCCGTCATGAGAGCCTTGTTAGCATAAATATGTCTTGATGCTCCCGTATCCAAGATCCATTCCACTTGGTTCTCCACCAAGTTGGCTTCAACCACCACCGCGGCTATCGCAACATCCTTTTCAACAAGATTGGCTTGGGAGGCACCATTGAAGTTGTTCTTGCGGTGGACACATTGATAGGCTTTGTGTCCTATTTTTCCACACACATAGCACGCTTCTTTGGTCTTTTGAATCTTGTTGTTAAAAGTGAAGTTCCCTTTGTTTGCATTATTCTTCTTCTTACCTTTGAACCTGTTTCTAGTCATAGGATCACTAGATTCAACCAAGTTAGCTTTAGAAGAATTCAAAGAGAGAGAATCAAACTTATCTTTGAGGCGGTTAGCCTCTTCGGTCCTCATGCGACCAATAAGCTCTTGAAGGTTCATGTCCTTCTTCTTGTGCTTCAAGGAATTTCGGTAGTCATTCCATGAAGGTGGGAATTTCTCCAAGAGCACATTGGCTTGAAGAGTTTCACACATTTTCACCCCTTCACCTAGGATATCGGTGACGATGTTCTCATAATCATGAACTTGATCCATGATGGATTTGTCATCCGTCATCTTGAAGTTAATCCACTTACCAACAACGTACTTTTTCTTACCGGCATCATCGGCTACGTACTTCTTTTGCAAAGTATCCCAAAATTGCTTGACCGATTAGTTATAAGGAGGTCAAACAAGATTCCACTCAAATGATGGAGAATATGAGCCCGAACAAGCTTGTTGTCTTTCTCCTTCTTGGTCAATGCATCGGCCGCTTTCTTGATGTCCTCCGTCGAAAGGGAGGGATCAGGAGCTACCGCCTTACTTGCTTCAATTGCTTCAATCACATCCTCATAGAGCACATAATCTATTTCAAGTTGCTCAAAGAATATCAACAATTTTTGTGACCATCTCTTGTAGTTTTTGCCATCAAGAGGCTCCAACTTAGAGATGTCGGGAAGAGTCTTGTTCAACATTGGGTTAGCCAAAACAATCGACATAATAATCTCGTTTTTAAATTGTTGTAAATAAAGGTTTTCAAGGCTAAAATGAAGAACAAGGTAGAAACAAATATTAAGAACTTGTTGTGCCGTGGTAAACAAACCACTGCCTTGAAAACGAGATTCGGTGCAACCGGGGTGCACTATTGTAATCACCGATTCGTTCCCTAAGGTTTACACAACCCTCAACACACAATGGCACTCTTGGGTGTGAGATGGAGTAACTAGAACTTATGCCCAAAAGAGAGGAAGGAAAGAAGAAGAGAGAGAATAAAGATGACTATCAAAATCAGAAAAATGAAGTAGATTTATAGTAATAGAGGAAGAGTATAAATGTATAATAACATCCCCAAGAAATCAAAGGGCTCCAAGGAATCCAATGATATCAATCAATTCAATTAAACTCATAGAAATAAGGATTGAAACTCCCATCATCAAGAGGAATAATGGACTAGAAAAAATTACCATCATAAGGATGAAAATCATCCTTAAACCACGTAACTAATGGAGGTTACAAAAGGCATCCAAGGAAATAATCAAAACCCGGAAAAAAATACGACTTTTGGCCTCCGCCCGATCTGGTCGAGCGAGCCCCGTCCCGATCGGGCCCGAGACAAAAAAGCCAAAACTCATAGGGGTCTCCCGACCGGACGAACCCCGCCCTAACGGGCACAATCAGCGACAACGATACGCCCGCCCGATCCCATAGGGCGCCCCTATTTTTCTCCGTTTTTTCATTTTTAATTCCAACATACTGTCCCATTGTTATTTTAATTTTCTCATTTGGAAGGTCTAAATGAGCAAATAAACAAAATTGAAGAGTTCCAAATAACAAAAATGAGAAAAATAATACTACATCTGTTTCTGAATAAGTGAAACACTTCCTTTATTTGGAATAATTACAATAAGTGCAACCAATCTCTAAATGGTAAAAGTTCACTCTTATTACAAATATGCCACCAAAAAGTAAAAGGGGACCACAACTTTTTTATTTCATCACTCTACTTTATTGTGGTCCCAACTTTCTCTCTCTACATTCCTTGGTAACTCCCTACTTTCTCTATGTTTCACTTATTGAGAAATGGAGGAAGTTTTCACAAAAAAAAAAAAAAAAATGGAGGAAGTATATACTACCTCTGTTTCTTAATAAGTGCAACAATTTCCTTATTTGGAATAGTTACAATAAGTGCAACCAAGCTCAAAATGGTAAAAAAAGTTCAATATTATTACAAATATGCCACCAAAAAGTAAGAGGGGACCACAATTTTTTTGTTTCATCACTTGAATTACTCTACTTTATTGTGGTCCCAACTTTCTCTCTATATCACTTGAAGTATTTGGTATTGGTAGAGCTAATTAGTCTAGTTTGGCCAAAAAAAAAACGTGGGTTTGGGCACAAATATTTTTTGGGCTCTGTCCGAATTTTGGGAGAAAAGTTTGGGCTTTGTGCATCACTACTAGAATTTTCAGCATTAAATAATCTTAGAACCGAAAAGCACTTACGTTTTCAGCCCAAAAATTAAAGGCCGAACTGACACCTTGGCCTGAAACAAACCAATTTTCGGCCATTTTTTTTCGGACATTTTTTTTCGGACATGGTATACGTATACTTATAGCTTGTTTGTCTGCTATAAAAAATATATATATATATTCTACGTTAATACTTATAGCTAATTCTTTCATTTGTCTCTATGTCAAATTCAGGAGTTTTCAGGCGTTAATTAAGGATAATCTAGAAGTGTTAGGCTACTGTGACCAGCCAATGGAGACGTCTATTTTTAATGTTGCTTTTAATAAGCCACAATAAAAATATGAAGTATCATATAAGTGGCTTCTCAAGAATGATTATAATCATAAACTTGAGCGAATGACGACGTATTGTCGTCGATTTTTTTCTTTCATGTTGGTGAACGTATAATATAAGGTCTTCTGAAAATAAATATTGGCTTGTCAAATTCCCATCCCCGCAGTACTTCTACGATGTCTTTTTAATCTATGGAAAAATTGATTCTAATAATCCAACATTTGGGACGTTCGCTCAAATTAATCTCATCTTTTGATTTTTATTTAATAATCCAATCTTTTAGGCAGCTGTATTTGCTCGTATTGAACTGTGACCTGTTAAAACAGGTTGGTGACCAGTAGAATGGGTTAATTGTACACGTGTCTTATTCTAATTCGTTCTAATTTAATTAATCAATTTTATGTTGAATTAACCTAACAATCTAACCACCAACCACTAAGCTAACCACCAACCATACGACCACCACAACCAACAACACCACCACGGCCAACACCACCACCCCTACTGTCTACAACACCACCAGTCCACCACCACTTCCACCCATCTCTAACTCCACCACCAAGAAACTAGAGATATTCACGAGCGGGACGACCCACCAAGCCCTCCCCATCCGGTCTGTAGATAAGCGAGTTTGTACTTTCATTTTAAAAAAAAATTGAAATTTGAGCGGGCTAAGCACGACCCGTTAAATTTAATGGGCGGGTATGGGCGAAGTAAATTTTAATACGGGCCAGCCATGGATGAGAACGAGCCTTTTTTAAATGCCACAAAAAACAACGAGCCTTTTTATTGAAGATTGTTTTTAGATAATAATCAAAAGGTGGAATTAATTTGAGCGAACAACCCAAAGGTTGGATTATTAGAATCAATTTTTCCTTAATCTATATAGTTTGTACTTTGAAACTATTTTATATATTTTATTTTGAATACTGTTCGTGATTTACACACAAGAAAAAGCATAATCATATAAGATCTTTGTTAATTAGATTCGTCATTAAACAAACTTGTTGGATTAGCTTCAACATATTTTTCTAAAATATCAACTTTTATGATTTTTACTTATTAACTATTAAAGATATTAATGGCCATAATTTTACGTTACTAAACGTGAAAGTCAAAATGTAGAAACTATAAATAACTAGAGGTATCAGCTTTGATTAAAATTATAAAGTATTCAACCAAGGATATTGTAGGCATATTTTTACTGCCTACACGGTGTGAGCGCGAATTTGACTACCTCATTGTAAAAAAAAATCAATTTTGAAATTTGTTTTGAAAAAGAAGTCGTCAATAAGTCTTTAAAGGAAGACTCATAAACCATAGGCCTAAATAAATGTTCTAATATTAAAGTCAAATAATTTGGACAATTAATTTAAGAATCCAGTAATTTAATTGCTAATGAACATATCACAAAAAATAGTATTTTGTGTGTTTTATAAACCAAGACAGATTAATATTTAGAATGTATGAATATGTTGCTTGGTTGTTTAATTGCATAAAACTAAAATATGAATCATATTAAGTCGGGCCAATAACGGGCGAAATTGATTCATGATCAAATTCGTACCCTCGACCCCGAACTCAAATTTTGGTTCATTGACCAATTATGAAGTCATAATGGGAAAATCTAAATTGGATAATTCCCTAAGATATCCCTATAGTTTCCCAAATATCCAATTAGGTTTTTGAGTCTTCCTTTAAAGACTTGTTGACGACTTCTTTTTCAAAACGAAATCTCAAAACTAAAACATTTACAATGAGGTAGTCAAATCTGCGTAGGCTAGGGGTGTTTAGAAAACCCCGACCCGCAAAACCCGACCCGAAAACCCGCTGACCCGACCAAAAAATGTCGGGTCAAAAGCTGAATTTTCTGGATTATACCGGGTCGGGTACCCGACCCGGAAAAAACAATGAAATCCGGGTCGGGTCATGGGCCGGAGAAACTAGGAAGGCGGGTACCCGTTACCCGGCTAAAGTTCGGTTTTTTTTTTTATTTTGCATTTCTGACCAGCCCTTTGTTTTGGCCCACAATAACCAAAAATGTTCAAATCTATTTCAATCCTTACCGCCCTTCTTGCCTAACCCTTGTCCATTTGAATTTTGAAAGCAAAACCCTTAGTCCCTCATTGCCTAACCCTCGTCGCCGTCCCTCCCGGCTCCCACTCTCCCAGACTCCCTCACGGCTCGCCCTCACTCAGTCCCTCACGCGGTCACGCCTCACTGCCTCACGGTTCACTCGCAGTCTCGCACCACCGTCCAGGCGTCCACCGCGGCGCGAAGTCGATCTCCGCACCACGTTCACCACACCGCGAAGTCGTCCACCCCACTGCTGTAAGTTAATTCTTCTTCTTTTCTCCTTCAATCCTTCAATTTAGGGTTTTTGGTAGTTGAATAAATCAAACAAATCAGTCTTTTTTTCTCCTTTTTAGTTTTTATATTAATTTTGCTTTGTTTAATTATGTTTTAGTTGAATAATCGACTAATTGATTAATTATGTTTTTGATTGTTGAATAATGGCTTAATGAAGTGACTTTGTTTACTAGTTTTTTTTTATGTTTAGTTGCTTTGTTAGTTTATTTGTTGTACTTGTTATTAGTGTTAGTATTTGTTAGTTAGGGTTAGTATTTTCATGGATTAATGATTTAATGCTAGTAAGTAGTAAGTAGTACACTTGATTGTTGTTATAATGCTCAATTAATTAAGTTGATAACTTGGTATGATTTAAATTATGCTAGTAAAGTAGTAACTAGTAAGTAGTAGTTTGGTTGGTAAATTGTAATGAGTTTCTCATTTTTCCTATAGAATATGTCAAGGTATGGAGATAATAGTGATGATGATCTAATGGAGGTCAACTCTAAAGAAACTAATGAAGATTCCGACGAGCCGGAGATAGTGATGGAGACTAAGGGAAAAGCTAAGAAGAAAAAGAAAGGGCAACCATCTAGCGAAGGAGGTAAAAGAAAGAAAACTTCTTCTGCTTGGGATCATTTTGAGAAGATTGTGAATGATAATGATCATGCGAAATGTGTACATTGTAATGCTAAAATTTCTTGTTCATCTAAAAATGGAACCAATGCCATGTCACGACACACTTCTAGATGTAAGAAAGCTCCTTTTAACTTGGACAAAAAACAATCAATCTTGGATTTTGAGTCTAGGACAAAAGTTAACACTGATGGGACTGTGGAGACTGTTAGTATTCCTAGGGCATGGCGATTTAATCAAGATGAGATTAGAAGATCACTTGCTAAGATGTTGATTATTGATGAGTTGCCTTTTAGCTTTGTCGAACGTGAAGGTTTTCGTCAATTTTGCAAGGTTGCCATTCCTGATTTTGTTCCTCCCTCACGTGCTACCATTACAAGGGATTGTTATGGCCTTTTATTGAAAAAAGGAAGGTTTTGAAGAACTTTTTTAAGAATTTATCTTCTAGGGTATGTCTTACCACAGATACATGGACTTCAGGTCAAAATTTGTCTTATATGTGTCTCACTGCTCATTTCATCGATGATAATTGGAAATTGCACAAAAGAATCATTAACTTTTGTCCTGTTGGTGGTCATTCTGGGGAACTTATTGGTAAAACTGTTGAAAAATGTTTGCTAGAATGGGGTCTGAAAAGGGTTTTGACTGTAACTGTTGACAATGCTAGTTCTAATGATCTAGCAATACAATACTTGAAAAAGATTCTTAACCTTTGGGATGGATGTGTGTTGAATGCTGAGTTTTTGCATATGAGATGTGCGGCACATATCTTGAACTTAGTGGTTAAAGATGGTTTGAAAGATGTTGATGTTTCCATTTTGAAAGTTCGTGCTGCTGTGAAATATGTGAGGTCTTCTCCTGCTAGACTTCAAAAGTTTAGGTCTTGTGTTGATGAGGAAAATATAAAAAGCAAAGGGGGTGTGTGTTTGGACATTGAAACAAGGTGGAATTCCACTTTTTGATGCTTAAGTCGGCTTTGGTGTTTAGGAAAGCATTCAAAAATTTGAAAACTAAGTACACTCCTTACACTAAAGAGCTTAGGAGGATAGGTGGGGCCCCGGATGATGAGGATTGGGACAAAGTTGCTTGTTTCTTGCCTTTTCTTGAAGTTTTCTACCAAGCTACATTGACATTGTCGGGATCTCGGTATGTGACCGGTAATACACTTGTAGAGGACATATATGATATTGGATATGAAATTTCTGATTATCTTAGTCATGATGATGATGGGCTTAGAAACATGGCAAGACAAATGAAGCTCAAATTTGACAAGTATTGGTCAAATGTTAATAATGTCAATGTTTTGATGTTCATTGCTTTAGTTCTTGATCCTAGGCATAAGTTAAACTATGTGGAGTACATTGTTCGTCGATCGTATGACACTAGTTCTTCTATTCTTTTATGTCAAAAGATTAGAAATGTTTTGGAATCTTTGTTTGATTGTTATGCATCATCCGAACCTCCAACAAAACAAATGGGGTCAACTTCGACCGCTCAAACTTCTTCTATGAGTCATTGTGATGGTGGTGGAAATGGATCTAAGAGAAAAAGTTTAAGAAAGGATTATAAGAGGGATAATGTGAATATCGATTATAACACAAAAACGGAGTTGGACAAGTATTTAAGTGACCAAGCCGAACCCGATGATGATGAGAGATTTGATATTTTGGATTGGTGGGCTTCACAAAGTAAGACTTATCCCATTCTTAAGAAAATGGCACGTGACATACTTGCAATTCCGGTTTCAACTGTAGCTTCGGAGTCCGCTTTTAGCACGGGGGGTCGTGTTCTTGATTCCTTCCGCACCTCTCTTACTCCAAGGATGGTTGAAGCCCTTATTTGTTCTCAAGATTGGATGCGCACCTCTTATGATCCTATTACTATAGAGGAAAGTTTGCTAGAGTTGGAGATTATGGAGGAAGGTTAGTAATTTATCTTGCTATCAATTACTTTCATATTAAATATTTGCTTTATTCATATTTTTTCATTTGTAAATTTGTAACATATACATTTTTCTATTATTTGTAGGCATGCAAGATTTGATCTCCGAGCAACCGACAATTGCAATTGATGAGACCACCGATGTTTCGGACTTCACAAATGAATATGAGCTTTGAAGTTGTTTTTTTTTTTTTGTTTGTAAAAACTTTGAGAAACATTAAGGAGTTTGTATTTTAAAACTATTTAATTTCCTTCCCTTTTAGTGTTATTTTGTGGGTTGTGAATTTGTGATGTTTGAAACTTTGAACTTTAAAGTTTGTAACTTGTAAGCACTTAGTTTCATATTTGTATTGCAATTGGCATTTGGCAGTGGGCCTTTAATATTTAATAGTGGGCTTCCAAAATACAAACAAATTGCATTGCTATATTTCATAATTCATACAAAGGGGTTTGCGACTTGCGTTGACTTGCGCCTTGTGGTAATTTGCTGTGAGCACTAGCAGTGGGCATGGAATTGGAACTTGTGTATAATATGTAAATAGAACTTGTGTATAATATGTAAATCCACCTCAAAAAAAAAAAAAAAAAAAGGAAAAAACGAACCGGGTACCACAGGACCCGACCCGGGAAAAAACCGGGTACCCGATAACCGGTACCCGGTTTTCCCGGGTCAGGTCATGGGCCGGATTTTCAAGTACCCGAATATGCGGGTACCCGCATATCCGGGTACCCGAAAAGCCGGGTACCCGGTTATGAACACCCCTAGCGTAGGCAACATAAATATGCCTACAATATGACGACTTCACTGGGAGAATTCAAATTAATTTTTTGATGAGTAGGTGAAACTTAAAAAATACGATTCATACTATTGAGTGGCTTTTAAAGGTCATAATTTTCAATTAGTTTGGAACCATCTTCATTTGGGAGTATCTTCCCAAAAACAATTCTAAACCAAAAATGACCTCCTAAACTGGTTTAAAGTACCACATAATACGTCATTTTATTGGCCATTAGACTTTTAATTTATTGAAAAGAACATTTAGATCTAATTATGGATTAAAGTTAATGAAGGGATTACTTTTAATTTTTCCTAAAAACAAATCTTTAAGATCATAAAATTGCACCACATGGCCCTTCAATCGTTTTAGTTGACTAAGGCAAAAGTTATTGTAAGAAGGTACTCTTTAAAGTTAAGACCCTTCCGAATCAATCGAAACTCGAGACGAGATTGCTAAACATCGCCCCAAAATTACTTAAAATCGCCCCAGTCCCACCAAACAATTCCAACTTTACCCTTCCTTTTTTTTTCTTTTCCACAACCACCACCTCCATTCCCACAACCACCACCGAAACCACGTAAACCACCACCGAGGCCATGCACACCACCACCGAAACCACTGCAAGTCTGCAACCACCACGAGCAAGCCGGAAAAAAAAAATGTGGCGATCCACCGAGAAACGTCCGGCTCGGACGTTTCCCTCTTCTTTTGGACTTATTTTCGCTCGGGTCGCTAAATTTCGCTTGGGTCGATTAATTTCGGTCGGGCTTCGTTTCTCTCGCTCGGTTCGGTTCGCTTAATTTCGGTCGCTCGATTCAATTTCTCTCATTCCAAAAGAACGGGCCTTAGACATCAAGCTCTTTTATAGTAGGCCTAAAAATACATTTAAAACGGGTGGCGTTGAATTTTACCATCTAAAAATTTCGAAGGGATTTTAAGGTCCCGTTCTTTTTGGACCGAGAGAAACCGAACCAATCAATTGAGAGAAAACTTAAATGCGAGAAAGAATCGAACCGAACCGAAAATAAGTCCAAGAAGAGGCCTAAGACCCTAAGTTTTTAACCTCCCTAGTCCCTCCTCCCTCTCTTATCCTTCCATCTGCCGATTTTAATATTGCAGTGTAGTAGTATACTTTTGCAGTCTCAGCCTTTACCTTGTCAGAAAAAAGTACACTTCCTACTTATAAGTTATACCAAATGGTGCATAACGATGACAAAAAAATATACCAAATGAATGATAACTTAAGTGGTGGTTTCTGTGGGATTTGGGAAGCTAAGAAAGAATTCCAAAAACAGTATGGAGTGTTTGAGTGGATAATAGATATGCATGGATATAGGGTTGTATAACATTTATTATGCTCATTGCTCAATCAACCACCTTGTTTAATGTTTCATTATCATTTCTACAACTCTTTTACTCTACTAGTCTACCTTCATACTTCAGAAATAACACTTGGAAGATCTTGGTATCTCTATTCTCTTTAGTTATAGGAAGAACAAAGAAGATGAGAGGTCAGACAAGTAATTCAACATTGTCATCTCCAACAAAAAAGGGACCATGTTTCTTCAAAGTAATGACAGTTCCTTCAACCAAAAACCATATGCTTGTAAGTTCTTTCTTCAGTTTATACATACCTAATAGTATATATACTCAGTTTTAAATTTGTTTGTGATGTGCAAATTATATTGTTGATTACCTATGTTGTATATTGAGTTTTTTGAGAGAGAAAAAAGAGAAGGAAGTGGGAATGTAGGAGCTACATGTTTTTATTTTTGAATAAATTGGGAAGAACGAAGATTATTACAACTGACCGTTTGATTTAAGACTTTTGGGCCCTCTAAAAGCGGGGCTTGGGTCGCTTTGCACGGCCTATTAGACGGAACCCTATTGATACTAAGTTATTACGTCGCTCATAAAAACTTATTAGAAGATTAGTATAATTAGTTACAAGGTTGTTAGCCTATTTTAAGTAGTACTTTGACTTAGGCTAAGACCTAAGTTGATCAGTTCGTTGTAGCTTGGGCTGAAATAATCAACTTAAGTGAGGTGGGTATTCCAAGATCCCCCATCAAACTAGTATCATTTCCAGTAAATGAGTCTAGGTTGACTATAAACTAGTATCCAACATGCTATTTAGTATTTTCTGATGGGTGTATTTGCTGTTTATGTGATGCAGAGACTACCTAAAGAATATGTTAAGTCATATTATAAAGAGCAGTTCGCAAAAGATTACGTAGAACTTAGAGTAATTGGTGATTGTCGAAATTGGAAAATAGAGTTGCTTAAGGAAAGTGGAAAAGTATGGTTAAGCAAAAATTGGGAGAAATTTGTTCAGACTTATTCTCTTAAGTATGGATATCTCCTCTTGTTTAGCTATGATGAGAAGGATTCCGAATTTCATGTCAGAATTTTCGACACAACTTGTTCTGAAGTTGAGTATGATTCTACCAACAAGGGTAAAGAAGTGATTGAATTATCTTCGCAAGATGAATACATGAGTACTGATGATGATGATGATGATGATGATGATGATGTTATATCTTCAGGTAGGTTATATTATGTCTTTCAGTTTCTTTAAATTGCTACCTTCTTGCTATACATAGTACTTTGGTACCGTGATTTATCTTGTTTTCCTATGTAAGATTTATCAGAGGAAATAACTAATTTTTTCCATGCATGCAATTCAGAGAATTTATCCCATAATCACAATACTTTTTTGCCCTCCTACTTGTTATATTCTTGTTCATCAGTCAGTTCATTCACCACCTTGAAAGTATATATGTTCTCACTAAATAGGCAATACTTCATGTCATTACTATATACCTCAAGAAGAAGTATCAATCCATGGTGATTTCAAGTCTTAAATTCGTGATGATTTCAAGTTTAATTCGAACATTAGCATAATTTATACATAATATTAAGAGTAAATATATGATAATATATTTAGTGTCCCTCCTTAGCCTTTGTAATTATTTAAAGTAGCTAATTATGTAAGTAGGGTTGTTTGTATTATTGATATATATTGTGAATGAGATAATTAGCTACTTTACATAATTACAAAGGCTAAGGAGGGACACTAAATATATTATCATATATTTACTCTAACACATAATAACTAATAAGGGACAATGTAAGAAATTTTTTAGTAACGTTTTGTAGCAATATTAGTTCACAACTTATGTAAGGTGATAATGGTTGTATCTACAATAACTTGGAGCATCACCTTATCTCGAAATCTAGTTGAATATATTCATATTAAAATCGTGGATTCCTTAATTCCTACAAAAATCTACAGTCATGAATATGCATGTTACATCTGATAGTCGTGGATTATCTGAATATCTAAAACCATACAAATCACAGAACTCATGTTACTGATTTTTTTTTTCTCATTTATATATATATATATATATACATATATATATTGAAGAGGATAGTGTTGCTATGGATGGAAAGACAAGTTCCATCCCATGTTGTCATGGCTTCCAATCTCAAAATCCTCATTTCAAAGTTTGCATCGGGCGATGGAGTTCTACTTCACGAGGACTGGTAAGTAAAACCAATTTACCTTCCTAAGTCCTAATAATACTTATACTTCCTCCGCCTTTTTAATTAGTTGTATCATCTTGACTTCTGAAATTGTTAATAATTTTACTTTGACTTTGTTTTATTATTCATACACAAGAGGAAACATATTCATGTGAGATCTTTTTAGACGACTCATCTCGTTTTATAGTTTCATATTATCAAACTTTTTTTTATTTTTATTCACTCATACACAAGTAGAGATATATGGTCAAAGTCGTGCATTAACAAATGTGCCACAGCCTTTGGTACAATTTTTTAAAAAAGGTGGTAATATTAAATATTACTTCTCTATTTTCCTTTTTTAAGAAAATGTTACAAATTAAAGGGTATAGATTCTTATTAGACTTATTGTTGTTTCCCACAATTGGTGCAGCCGATTCCTCTTGACTATGCTAAGGTGCATTTAAAGGATAAGCACAAGGAGGTGATAATCTTGAAAGGACCAAACGATAAGAAGAGGTGCTACAAGTTAAGATTATATGTGTATTTGGAAAATTGTTACAAGGTCAAGGCACAACTCTATGGATCTGCCTGGCAAAAGTTTGTGCAGGATAATGAACTGAAGATTGGAGATGATTGTGTTTTTGAGTTGATCCACCCTCAGAGTAACATGTACAAGGTTACTATCTTTCATGCTCCATATATAGCTAGTGAAATACATTCTCCATCTCAACGTTGTAGTGACACTAAAAAGTAAAAACTAGTTGTTGCCCCGGTAATGTTTCGATTTCATGTAATATATCCCTGCCTTTGAACATCAATCTAGATGTTGTGACTTTATAGAAGCAATCGTTTCTATTATTAGAGTACTGCTAACTTTATAATTCATTTAGTGCACATCAGTCGTCACTACTTATATTTTATCCTTAAACACTAGTTTATAAAGAGAACCTCTAAGAATGAGCTTTGAAAAAGTACATTTCAGTTGCTAAGTTGAGCTGACGGAGATTATAGCTTCCATATAATTTGGCCAAAAACAAGCCATGTCCTTAATATAACCCAACCATCACATGTGACAAGCCTCTGTCTAAGTAGATTGAGAATCAACACATAAAAGAACATCAAACTTTCAGATAAGTTCTACTTAACTCAGATTATTACTAACTGACTCATACAATCAAGGTAAAATAAGTTAAAGAGTATGCAAAGAAAAGGAAAAAAAAATGCAGCGCCACTTACACTATTAAGTAGTACAATAGGTGAAGACAAACAAACCAATATAATTCCAGTTCTATCATAGAATGAATAATTAGACAAAAAGTAATTTCTTAATCCTCCTACTTTAGTCCCCTTTAATAACCAACTCAATAAATAAATTTGTGAATTACCGCCATGGTCAATTCTTTCTCTCGCACACTATAAATCTAGAATCTTGCAAAATCCAATCCCAATAAACATGATTTATCAGCACAATTCATAAGCTCAAGATAACTAAGATGAGTCGGTCACTCCTTAGCAATAAACATGTAATATGACGTTACATATTGTAGTCTTAACTTCTTATATTCACGCTATGCATGTGAAAACAAGAGATAAAATTAAATTGTATTACTCCCTCCATTCCTTATTGATGTTCCTAGTTGAGATTTTTGCACTAGTTGGAATAACATAGAATCTTCTAAATATTTCTCAATATATAAGAAAAAACATAGTTATGTAGGGACTTGTTTGATTCGTCTCAATTAGTACTTTGATAATATAAATTTTTTATAATTTTTAAAAAATACATAATTACATTTACTTATAGTTAAAGATGTGCATTGGCAAATTAATGTGCAAAGTTAAACTAGGAACATCAATAAGAAATGAAGGGAGTAGATCTAATAACCTCAAATAACATGTTAGAAAAAAATTCAAAAAGTTCCTCTAAACAAAATTTTGACCTAACCTATATTTGGCAAACATCTAACTAGTACAAAAATGTAATTTTAAAGTAACTAAGATAAGAGTATTGTTTGTGTTTTCCCCTTATATAATAGAGATAGGGTGTATTTTTTTCTGTTTAAGAAAGTCTATAAAATTGTTTGTGTAATTGTTAATGATGGGAAGGGAGTTAGAGAATGTTCTAATTAAGTATGTTTATTTATTAATTAGCACAATCTCTAACTCACTATCACATGAGGAATTTCATCCAAAGATTCGTTTGATATGTGATAGTGATTTATTCGTAAAGGAAGGTAGAGATTGTGCTAATTAAATATATTTTTTTATTTAGGATAGTTATTTTTAAAAAAGTATATAAAAGATAGTTATTGTCAATTTTTTCATATAAGTACTACGTACTGCCTCTTTTTTTTTATCTTCCTCCTTAGCATTTTACTCTTCTCTTATCCATCCTCTCCCTTACCCTTTCAATTTTCTTCTTTCCATAGTTTTTTTTACGTTGAACCAAATAGAGGAAAATTAGCTTCGCAATCGGATTTTCCATTGTTTAATGTTTTACATGAAAAATCATTTTACATGAAAATGTTTTACATCCAACCAAACAGAGCTAAGACATTTCTTAAAACTTCAAGGATATAATTAGGTAAAATCTTGCCAAATGACCAAAAACTGCTTTGAAAACAACTCTCTTTACTTAATCGCACATTTCAAAATCATAAAACATGTAAGATTATTACATTATTACACACTGAGAATAACAATTTTAATAATTAACAGAAAAAACAGACTAAAAAATTTAAACCTAAATTTACTTTCATAAAGGAAGAAATTATTGTCACCAATTCCAAATTTCAAATATGATTGAACTGTTTAAGGGACATAACTTTCAATTAGTCTGGAACGATCATCACTTGGGGCCTGGGGGTATTTTCCCAAAAAAAAAAAAAAAAATCAAACCAAAAATGACATGCTAAAACCGATTTAAATGCCACTTAACACATTTTTATTGACCCTTAGACTTTTTTATTTACTGAAAAAAAACATTTAGATCTATTATAGCTCAAAGCGAATGGATGGAGTACTTTTAATTTTTGAAAAACAAATCCTTAGAATCATAAAATTGTTCACTAAGACAAAAACTATTATATGACCATACTCTTTAAAGTTAAGACCCTTCCAAGTCCATCAAAACTCGAAGCATTGAAATCTTCTAAAGTAAACCGAATAGGCAAATATAGAGGTGGTCATTGGGCGGGCCTAAACGGACCAGGTTGAACCGACAAGCAAAAACCGATCGACCCAAACCGAACCGACAGATGATTGGGCCTGAACAGGATACGAAAGTGGACAACCAAACGGGTTTTCGTGGTCCAAATTGATGAGTGAGGAAACTGGCTCGACCCTAGCCCGAACCGGGCTGTGAACCGCACTCAGTTCTGAACCGAACCATAAACCATACTCAACCCTGAACCGCCCCGTCAAACCAGTTGAGAAAATGCATAAAAATACTTCATCCTCGGCTCAGTTATCAAAAACACTAGTGTATGTGGACGGTAACGAAAATTAATTATTGTAAATACTAGTGCAGATACTATTAAAATTTGAAAATTAGAACACATTTTCATGGAAGCAAAAAAGAAAACACCGTACGGGTGGGTCAAACCTGAACCCGTCCAGCCCGTCCCGAGCCATAAAGCGAACTGATCCGGGCCGAACTGGTTCAGGTTTGAGAAAACTCAATCTTGAACCCGAACTAGACATGTCAGCTGATCGATTTAGTCTGGTTCAAGCCGAGCTGAACCGACCCGGTCTGGAACCGGCACAGCCCGGCCGTGGCCATGTCTAGGCGAATATGGTTAGAAGTTAGAACCGATAGTGTCGAATTTTACCATGTAAAAATTTCGAAGGAATTTTAACCTCCCTCCTCCCTCCCCCCCCCTCCCTCCTCCCTCTCTTATCCTTGAGTCTGCCGAAGAAAACACCAGTAGAAACACAAAGGCTAAAAGTGAAATAGCAGCAGCAACAACAACAACAACAACAACAACAAAAGAAGAAGTCTTTTTCGAATGAATTGAATAAAATGGCGCTTCTTGTTTTCAGACCTCGCAATTTTTCTCTTCGTCTTCTCATGGCTGCTTCTTCTTCTTCCCGTTACCTTTCTTCTTCATCTTCTCTTCACTCTTACCCAACTCCTCCACCTTCTCTCTCCTCCTCTTTCCGTCCCTCTTTTCCCCTCACTCACAGGTATTTTTTTTACTCTTTTTACTTACCTTTTTTTCTGGGTATTAATGGGTTCAATTTAAAATTTGTATTTAAGAGACAAAAACTTTCTGGGTATGTGGTTTAATGCTTCATATATTTAATTTTTGAAGAGTTTATCTTTGAATTTATATATGTTATACTGTCTTTTATATTGTTTTAGTTAATTACTATCTATCTTTTGTGGGTTAATGTGGCTTTGTCAAGTTGGGAAGCGAGCAAAAATTTGAAGGGCATATGAAATTTAGCTTGATATTTATTGGGTATGATTTACTTTGTTGGAAAATTTATGGGTGCAGGGTAAATTTTAGATTGAAGAGGGTTTCAAGCAGTGCAGTGGTTAGAAATGTGGCATTTCCAAGAGCAGTTATGTCTTTCAGCAGTGCCACTGAGGCCAGTAATACTTCAAAGTCTTATGGGTCTGAGCAAATTCAGGTACTAACAGCTTCATTGGATTTTAGGCCAGCACTACTTGTATTAGTTTAGAGTGAATTGGTATGTTGTGTTATTGTATAGCAATGAGCTTTTGCTTCGCTGTCGTAATGATTGATGTTGTTGCATTGTAATGAGTGAATATATTGTCTTCTTTCTTTGTTTCGCTGCGAAATTGTGTTGCTTTGTGATTTTTTGTTATTGATTTGAATGTATGGTTATACATTTTGATGGCTGCTGAACTCAGGTATTGGAGGGTTTGGATCCTGTTAGAAAAAGACCAGGGATGTATATAGGAAGCACGGGTCCTCGGGGTTTGCATCACTTGGTATGTAATAACTTCTATCATGATGGATTTTTTAGGTTCACTTTCTGTGCTTTATCCTGAGAACAGTTAGGAACATAATCAAACTGAACTAGTGAACTGAAACTGACTTTCACTTTGGGATATTTCAGGTTTATGAAATTCTCGATAATGCAGTTGATGAGGCACAAGCAGGGTTTGCATCAAAGATAGATGTTATCTTGTTTGCTGATAACTCTGTGTGCATTACTGACAACGGACGTGGGGTATGGAACATTGAATATCTAATGTTTGAAACTTCTTTGTTTGTCCTTGACAGTGTCCTAGTGCTTTAAATCATGCAATGCTCTTTCTGTTAATTGTGATAAACCAACCCTTTCCTATTACCCAAAGGCATTGTTGTTTAAATACCATAGGCAGCCCTGCAAATCTGCAATTTGCTGCTTTATGTTGCACATTTATCTGCATGAGACTGATATTTTCTAGATTAGGCTAATCTATTCTAGAATTGTTTGTCACTTACCACCTTTTAAATAGACGACTTTGTCATTTACAGCCTTTTGAAAATAGTGTTATAATATAAGACCTGAAAAGGTTGCACATTTATCTTGCACAAGGCTCGATTTCTTCTTGAAAAGATTAATTTGCTTTAGAATTGTTTGTCACTTACAACTTTTCAATTGGTGACTTGGTCATTTACGATCTTTTAGTTATAATAAAAGACCCGAGAATCAACTTATATTTAGGAAAATTAGTTTAGTTAATCTTTTCAAGATACGCTCTTTGCTCAAAAGTACCTTTTAAAAATATTTTGGCTCAGAATGACCTTTTAAGACACTCCGATGGTTGAGTGGTACCTTACTTTGGTTTTCTGGCCAAAAAAGTCCACGTTCTGATGTTGACTTCATGGAACCTTCTTTTGTTGGGTTTTTTTTTTTTGTCTTTTTCTCTGTTCCCTCCATTTCCCCCATTTCTTCCTTGTCCCCCCCTTCCCGCTTTTCCTCTCAATCACTCCTCAACTACCAGCATCTCTTTCTCTTCACAATTAAAAACCTTCCCCATCTCCTTGTCTTTCCTATACTCTGCTTCCCCTTGAACAATTATCTGCTTTCAATACATCAATGGTCGCACAATGCGATGTCTGAATTTGTCAAAAAAAAAATCACATTTTTTTTTCACATTGCTTCGTTCTACTTGAAATTAGGGTTTTCCCCTTCTGCTCCCTTCTTAAAACTTAAAGTGACAAAATCTTAATTAGGTGACAGATATTGTATGTGATCGCCAATTAGTTTGTGCAGCAGCATTGTAGTAGCTTTGGTTTGTGAATACCGGCCCTTCTAATATCATTAAGTTTGGTGGTAATTCATCTATATGATTATGTCTTGTTTATATTTATCAATAGTTCCCTAGAGCAAGTGCCCATGCTATTTATTTTGTAAGCTACAGTATCAAAGACATATACCTTAATTTTAATTCTATTCTTTAAAGACAATTTTTTACTGCTTTTGACTTTTACTGTTCTTTTGTATAATATCATCTCATTTATATGCTGCAGATCCCGACCGATGTGCATCCAGCGACGAATAAATCTTCATTGGAGACTGTGTTGACGGTAAATTATTATACAGACTAGAAGAGGATTTTGTAACATAGTTATAATTGATGTGGTATCATCATATCATTTTTAATGTCGATATTGGAATATATTCTTTGAATTTCTCTATCCCTTGGTCTGCTTCTGAACTTGAATTGAAAACTCTAGTCGGCATTGAGGATTTAGCTTTTGGTATTACAACTTGTGAGTTTGTTTTCATTCTGTATAAATGGCTCTGAGGATTTGAATTTTGTATCAGAGTTTGTGTTCATTTTTGTACAACGTCCTCTCCTCTCAACAATAAAAATAATAATAATAATTAGTATAAATTAGCTTTAATCAGTTGTGATCATCAAGAATCAGGTGTAACAGTGAGAATCAGTATTGATAAGTAAACATTAATTTTATTCAGTATGAACCAATGCATGTGAGAAAAACACTAGGGAATCAGTAGAAATGAATTTGACTAAGCATATATTACTTTTCACTAGTAAAAATCAGTAAAGTAATTTCGGTTTGACATATATCAGGTGAATAGAAGAGGGAGCTGAGGGTTTAACATTTGGTCTCTGAACTTATGACTTATGAGCTTGTGATCATACTATAACAGTGATACACTTATTATGTTTGCCTTGTCAACTTAGTGTTGCAGATACTGAGTCCCTTAATTTGACAAGGTGATTGGTGATTTTTGGTTGTTAGTCATGTTGGCTTTGGTGGCGGTACTTCATTGAGAGATATAACAATTTTATTCGACTTCATTGCTCACTCTAAAAACATACCATGTTTATCGAAATATTTTCTGCATAGCATGTGCTACTGCTCCTAGAGTAGAAATACTATTATTGAATGGTGGCTGTAATGATGCAGGTCTTACACGCAGGTGGCAAATTTGGTGGCTCAAGTAGTGGGTACAGTGTGTCTGGAGGATTGCACGGTGTAGGTCTGTCAGTTGTCAATGCATTATCTGAGGTAGATTCCTGGTCTCACTTTTAGAGCTTCTAACTTACCTTTTATATGATCTTTATGCTCGCTCTTACTCTCCTGTGTTTTACAAATTTGCGGACCTCTTACAATGCCATTATTCAAATATGCTAGTTACAACCCTGCTTTATTTTCTAAAAAGAAAAGGCCATTTGCTTTAGGCTTTTCAGGTCGTAGAAGCAATGAGATTGCTCTAGGCTTTGTGATGTGTTTATAGTTTTGATCTGTCAAAGCCTAGTTATGTTCTTATCGCAGTATATGCTTCATCAACGTGGCTGAAGACCCTCTGCCACTTCATATACTGTTTTGTTACATTTGAATTCATCTTCTTGTCTTCTGTTTCCTCTTCTGGCCGGGGGATATCCTAGTTGAGATTAAGAGATGCACCTATCATGCATTGGTGTTTGTGTTTCTTGTGTTGACGGCTTCTGAAGCTCTACTAATATTGTGCAGGCTCTGGAAGTCACAGTTTGGCGAGATGGAAAGGAGTACAAACAGAGATATGCCCGCGGAAAGCCTGTGACAGATTTGTCATGTGATGTGCTTCCACCCGCTTCTGAAGATTGCCAAGGGACGTGCATCAGGTTTTGGCCTGATGGAGAAAGTAAGCGAGCAGCAGTATATCTTTGCTATTTATCTCTCTGCATTGGCCTGTGACTTGACAAATTCTTTTTCTTGGTATTAAGATATTCCTTTTATGTTTGGCTGCTAATTAAACCTCTTTAATTGACAATTTTGTTGCAGTATTTACTACCGCAATTGAGTTTGATTATGACACTATAGCTGGACGGGTTAGGGAGCTTGCCTTTCTTAATCCTAAGGTAGAGTATTGGCCATGTGTCTTATTACTCTGAATTTTGACTAGAATGTTATTTGTATCTGCCATGGTGGTAAGTTGCAGTTGGTTTTTGTGGCTAGTAATCTTTTGTTAATTGGTTTAGACTATGAACAATATTAAAATTTGATCTCTGTATTGAGTGCTTATTTATTGGAGAGCGTGAGGGTATTTCTAATGCCTAGTGCTATTGATTGTAAGCATTGCCTTCCTGTTTTCTTGCTATTTACAGCTGACCATTGCTCTTAGCAAAGAGAGTGAAGACCCTGAGAAGAATAAGTATAATGAGTATTATTATGCTGGGGGATTGGTTGAATATGTGAAATGGCTAAACACTGATAAGGTATGCTTTCTTGTTTCTACAATGACATCCATTTCTGGTTTTGCTCTACATTCTTACTGTAATTTGCTTGCTAATACTGGATTGTTCTTCCAGAGACCAATTCATGATGTTGTTGGGTTCCATAAAGCATCAAATGGTGTAACTATTGATGCAGCTTTACAGTGGTAGGCTTTCATCTCTTCTTATCATATCAGGACTTAGGTGTATCTGCCACTTCTTATTGTTTAAGCACTGCATTTTGCTTCTTTTACTCTATTATTAGCATTTGCCTGAGTTAATTCATCTACGTGCGTTTGCATTTATTTTAAATAATACATAATTTATGCTATATAATTATATCCTTCGTGCCATTATTTGATTCTTTGAGATTTTGAATTCTGTTGTATGGAAAAAGAAAAGAGAGAAGAAACATTATTGAATTTTGTGTGAAAGCACTTTGTCTTGTTGGGTTTTTAGGTGTAGTTGGGTTCTCAGTGTTAACTTTCTTTGCTTAGTGATGAGGTGAATATCTGTCTTCTTTATTTTGGTTTCATGTTTTCCGTTGTCTGGTTGCTCAACCAAATTAGCATCTGCATGGTTTGCCTTTCCTCATCTTATTGTGTTATCCTAAACTATACATATGTTTGCATTTTCTAATGGTGCATCTGTGTGTCTATTGGCTTATGAAAAATATGTAGAAGATTCTCAACCTTGTATAATTAATCAAAGAATTGGATCTGCCTGTTTGGACTAACCTGTTAATTATTTGTAGGTGTTCAGATGCGTATTCAGATACAATCTTGGGATATGCCAATAGCATACGCACAATCGATGGTGGTACGCACATTGATGGCTTCAAGACTTCATTGACTCGAACCCTGAACAGCTTGGCGAAGAAATCAAAGGCTAACAAGGTTTATTGATTTCTTCATTTTGAAGTGTTCCTTTATTTTTAACTTCCTATTCTAAAATCTCATATTACATTTATTTTTCACTTTCACATAAGGTCCAAAGACCAAAATATTATACAGACCCATATTTTTCTTCGCCTGTTATCTTTATCAGCTTTCTTTGATCTAGTTGCATTCTCATGAGGTTAGGAGACAGGTTGAAAGGTGCAATTTTGCAGTTTTTGGGGTCGAAGTGGGCCAGAATCCTATGATAATTGCTTTTCTAGGAGAGGATTTGCATTTATTTGTGAACTATGGCAAATTTCCTCTAAATCTCTTCTTCTCATGTGTTCTCTTGTTATAATTAGTTGTTAGATTATGTTTCTTTTTCCTTTTCTTCCATAATTTTTGGTGGGGTTGTCTTGGGAAGGTTAGAGGGGGCCTGTTCCACTTTTCCATATCGTAATACTGCATCCTTGTACATATAAATATAAGAGCATAATTTTGTTTTCAGGACAAAGATCTTACTTTAAGTGGCGAACACATAAGGGAAGGATTAACTTGTGTCATTTCTGTCAAAGTGCCAGATCCAGAGTTTGAAGGACAGACAAAGGTATTTTTGTACTTCTTTTTTTCCCTTTATTTTGGCAGTTTTGTAACTGAGAAAAGTTTCTACTGTACACTTTGGAAAGTTGAAGAATAATCTTATATGATCTGTGGTTGATAGACAAGGTTAGGAAATCCTGAAGTTCGCAAGGTTGTTGATCAATGTGTACAAGATTACCTTACGGAGTATCTAGAGTTGCATCCTGATGTTTTAGATAACATCCTTTCAAAGGCTTTGAATGCTCTGAAGGTACATTTGTACTTTTTCTGATTTTGTTGGTTGGCTGATGCACCAAACAGAACCCTTCTTTTGCTGACTGTATTACTGAACTGCAAGGATTTCCTGTTTTTCATTTCATCAGGCTGCTCTGGCTGCCAAAAGGGCAAGGGAACTAGTGAGGCAGAAGAGTGTCCTGAAGTCATCTTCTCTTCCTGGAAAACTTGCTGATTGCTCAGCCACCAATCCCGAGGAAGCGGGTACTTTTTTTTTTCCTCAATTAGTTATAGCTGTCTGATGATCTGATCTTCATAATGCAGTCTATGTTAAGAGTGGGATATGATTCACTAGTTTGCCTATCATCAAAACTTCATCTAAACTTCATTCTGTTTTTTGTTGGATGTGATAGACTTAGGAAGATCATCCCTTGAAAGTTTAGGGAAAAAGGGGAAACCCAAACTGCTGGGAAACTTTCAACCATAGGCTAGAATCTGGGCAGCAAACCCAGATACAGAACTTTTTCTGGGCCTTGCGTCCTATTCTAGATCCAGCAGACAATTTTAAGCATGTCCCTTCGATTTACTAAAGGTTTTTTTTTTTTTTACTAAAAGTGCAAGAACTTTGTAATTTGGGGACAATAGTCCGACTACTTAGAAGCTCAGAAGAAGTATGGTTCTGACAAATGGGTGAAGAATTTGGGTTTAGAGAAGTCTTTGTCTAGCCGTGGGTTCTTCTCGCTGCTGTCTTATTTTTGAATCAAAGGTTATGTTTTCTTGCAAGGAAATTATCTTTATGAGCATGCATACTTCTTGAATTTCAATGCTATGTATATCTACTATACTGATAGGAGACAGGGAGACAAGAGAAGACAAAAAGTTTTGGTGTAAGGAGGGGGAGGGGTTGAATGTCGAAGAATGATCTGTCTTTCCTGTTCTGAAGCAAATGTGGCTATCTCAAAAAGTGTGCCTCCCGGTTTAGGTAGAACCTTGTGATATTGACGGCCCGTTGTAGTCGTGAATAAATGGTGGTAATGGGAATGAATTTTAAGTGTAACATTACAAAGGAAGCACCCATAAAATCTCCATGGGGAGGCAATTTCAACCCCCAAGCTTTTGTTTTTTTCTCCATTGGGAATCATCTCACCCCAAAGCTTGTGTTTTTTTCTCCAAGGGAAAGCAATCTTCATTACCAATCATTACCATCTACAAGGTGGTATTGGATGGGAATGAAAATTTAAGAAGAAAAATAGACACTTTAGGATAAGTTAGCATTACCATGGGAATGAACGATGATTTTCTTCACAAATTTACATACAAATTCTTTCCCATTACCACCATTTATAACCAACTAATAAACCGGCCGTGAAGGTTTTAGTGAGTGGTGCTTGTGCATTGCATGCTTTGTTCTTTGGAAAGTCAGTGGAAAATGATATTAATGTCAATTGTCAAGTCGTGTACAGAGACCTAAAAGCCATTTATACAAAAGCACATCAAAGGTTCTGGAAAGTTTACATCTCAACTAGCTTTTTGAGTATCTACGTCATTTGGCATAGGCCTGCATGCTAGTTGCTATTTGGCATGTGCACCAAAACTTATCTACCTTCCTGTTGTACAATAAGTCTTTCCCCTTCACTTTCTCATATCATTTCATTGAAAATTGCCTCTAAGAAGTAAGAATCCATGCTACTCTGAAGCAAAACAACTTTCTTAAGGATGGATTGTGTCCCCATAAGTAATCTTAGGTTTGGAATTAAATCTTGACTTTATGTGAATAGTCATTTTTCTTAAGGAACAGACAGTAAAATTTTGCAGAATAGAACATCGACTAAGGAAAAAAATTGGGAAATTTGCCCCATGTATTTTGATGTGTTGGTTTATTTTGCTGGGTCCCCAAAGATTTAAATTTCTATAGGCATTACGTTTTTAACTTTAGTGTTTGATTTCCTGATGTACCGAAGTTAGAGATTTTTGAATCGGCTCTAATGAATATGAGAGTAACATAGGTGGTTGGTTGCCCGGAACAGTAGTGCAGTAGTGCTACATTAGCTTTCTTCATATCTAATATATTTAGCAAGTAAAACCACGAGTTACGTTGTTGAAATAATCTCAATCTTGGATTGCCTGAGGAAATGTCCCTCCATTGTAGATGGTAAAAAGGCATAGCACATAGGGCCTGTTTTTTTTTGGGGCTTGCCCCTCATTAGCACCAAGAAGAAAAGGAACGTTGGACCTGTCCTTTGCTACGTTTAATCTATCTGTTTCCTGAATGGGTCAAAGGATTTCACAGCTATTCCTGGTGCTAATGGCATACTGTTAGGATTGTTAGCAAAGTTTTTAGTCAGTTCCCATTTATGGTCACGATTGGAGTTTGGACCCTTTCCGTAACCATAAAACGGAAAACTGAAGAAATTTTTAAACCTCAAAAGCACAGAATTCTCAAATTTTACGCCCATTACTTAACTACTCTCCTGGTTGATAGATTCCATTTTTAAGAAAATGAATATTGAGTTATGTCTGCAGAAATATTTATTGTTGAGGGAGATTCAGCTGGTGGAAGTGCCAAACAAGGCCGGGATAGACGATTTCAAGTGAGTCATCCCTTCTTGCGGTTGAGGCAGCTGTTGAATGTTGTACTATTTTTTATTCTCGTCTCATTGCCTGGAATATTTCTGTTGGAATGTATGATTCTTGACCTTATTTCTTAAAACAGCATGACTACTGGCTCCTGAGAAAAGCATAACGTTTTTTTGACCCCCGGAGTATAAATAAATAAATCAAAGCTAGGAGCTCGGCTTTCTTCTTAAGAAACAGCTTTCTCCTTGTAAGTAGGTTTTTCTTTTTCTAGGAAAGTTAGGTAGTGAATAAGGGATGTCATAAACAATTTAGAAATAAGGTTTTCTGATCTTCTTATTTCTTGAATCAATCATTCATGCAAGAGCTTCTATTTCCCTTTTGCTCTTTAACTCGTTGCTGTTTTTCGTGCTTTCATGGGAATAAAATAAAGTGTTACTATATCTTAGTTTCACAATGATGGATTTCAGTATATCACGAAAGTATAGTATCCCAGGATGATTGACAATTATGAGAAGAGAATGTAAAATGCAAAATAATTCGGTGATGCATGCTTGTCAGGACTGTTTTCTTTTTGGGTAATTGATTTTTGCATGACACAGGCGTGATCAATTTATTCGCACTTATCATCTGGATTGGGGACTGATAATCTGAATTATGTGTACATTATGCTATTCATATACTGCAATTTAGTTCTCCTAGAAAATGCAGCAGAAAATCTGTGTCACGCTGTTACCATGTTTTCACGTTGTGACTTCATATGTTCCTTTTTATGAGTTTGGACAGAAATCCTGATGTTTTTAGCATCAAGCATCAAAGTCTGAAACCCGGATTCCTTTCTTACCCCAGCTTCAACTCTATGCCATTTGTTTTTTTTTGTATTTCTTCGAGGCTTCAGTGTGACCAAGGTTTATGATATTGGTGGCACTGCCCACGAATGTATTTAGTGACAAGATAGTAATATAGGGACTTGAATATTTGTCTCGAGGTGAAGGAGGCTTCTGTTATGTGCATGCATTTGCTCCCTGATAATTTTGGAAATATATAATGTTTGCTCTGAAAACATGTCCTTGCAGGCTATCCTTCCCTTGAGAGGTAAAATTCTAAATGTTGAGAGGAGGGATGATGCAGCTATGTATAAGAATGAAGAGATTCAGAACCTAATTCTTGGTTTGGGACTTGGAGTGAAGGTACTGGATTGACGAGTAGCTTTAAAATATTATAAAACCTTTATGATTGTTCTACTGTTTGTATTGACTAATTATCTTTTCACCAGGGGTGAAGATTTCAAGAAGGAAGATCTTCGCTATCATAAAATTATTATATTAACTGATGCTGATGTTGATGGTGCTCATATTCGAACTTTATTGTTAACATTTTTCTTCAGATATCAGGTATAATGGACTTCGCTGTTAAGAATGCAAATTCTGCACCTATGACATTTTCATATATCTGTGGCTACTTACTTGCAGAGAGCTTTATTTGATGAAGGCTGCATTTATGTGGGCGTTCCTCCCTTGTACAAGGTATACTCCTTTCTTTGGCTCTGTGGTGAAAAGTCCACTTGTGTGGAGGGTTGAAGGGTTTAAGTTCATGAATTCCTCTCTTGTAAATCCTTATTGTTCAATTTTACTTTGCCTTCATAACAGGTTGAAAGGGGAAAACAGGCTCGTTATTGTTATGATGAAGCTGAACTTAAAAAAATTCAGCGTGCCTTCCCTTCAAACGCATCGTACACTATTCAGAGATTTAAAGGTGAACAGAATCTTGATTTTTCATCACAATTTTTGTATTGTTTTTTACAATTTGGATTGCATATAGTTTTGCAGTCCCTACTTCACTTAACCATACTTTTTTTCCCTTTACAAAAAGGTAAGCTCATTTTTATTCTGCTAGTCATTAGGGATATATGGTGGATTTGCTACAAACCTTAGGGGCACACCATGCAATTTTGAAAACGCGAGGGTACCTCATTATTTAAAACCTTTGGGGTCACCTCGTGAAAAATCTGAATAGTATAAGGTGGCTAACTTTAGATTGTTGAGGTGTCAAAAATAAAAGGGAGTAGGACAAAAGATGAGATATTAAATGGGACATGTGATTCCAATCCCTTTCACACATGACCCCCGCACTCCTTATTTCATCACATTTCAACCCTTAGCTGTAAACGCTTCTTCCACAGCCATGAACCGCATTACTGGCCCTAAAATGCTGTGAATCACATATACTCAGATTTAGGCATGGACCTCACGAGACGGAATGGGATTCTAAGGGACTCCAAAACCCACATTCTCTTCATTAGCCAGGCCTTAAATTAATTAGGAATTTCTTTTAATATTCAAAGTTTCAGACCTCCAAATTTCCTTTTAAGACAAATATCATTCCATTTCACCCAAACCATCTTGTTGTGTTCATCCTTCATCCCTCCAAAAAATCTCCAACAAAGCCTTTTGATACTGAACCTCTTTGGGCAGAAAACAGAACCCCAAATGTGCTTAACATTAGAGAACCTATAGAATGCATCTTACCCGCATAGGGTAGGAACTGATTTGGACAGTGATAAATCTTCTGCTGAACCTAGGTATACAACTTCTCTATGCATCATATATGTGGTCGGTTTGTGGATTTTATACAATGTAGTACTGTTTCTTAGGGTTATAAAATGGGTCTGGCCCTAGGTCCTATCGTAGGTATCTCCCCAGACCAGTTGGAACCCCTTCATATGAGGTGGGAAAAGGGATAAATCTCCTTTGATTGCTAGTGCGGAGTTGAACTTGGGACCTTATACAGTGTAGTATGGGCTGAATACAACTGTGCTTTGTTTTCTGCTCTATTGTCTAATTAGTGTATGATAGGGTTGGGTGAGATGATGCCTGCTCAACTGTGGGAGACGACCATGGATCCAGAGAGTCGATTGCTGAAACAATTGACGGTAGAAGATGCAGCTCAAGCAAGTCTGTGTTTCTCTTCTCTTATGGGGGCCCGGGTAAGTATCTTGTTTCTGTGTTCATTTTTTTTTTCTGTCCATTCTTCGTGGGAATCTTTATCATCATTGCAGTTTGCTAAAACAAATTATGGTAAAAGCTCCTCCCTTTTGTGGTAGTTCCTCTGTCTACAAATTTTCTTCACATGTGGGTTTGGTGCGGATATTGAGTGTAATGATAGAATAAAAGAATCGAAAATGAATAGAGAGAAAAAGAAAGTAGGAGACTACAAGATGGAGAGAGAGAAAAGATTTATGTGTTTATATAAAACATTGTTAAAAGAATAAAAGTGTGAATTTTGTAGATACGCAAAAAAGGAAAGTGGGAAGAAATTTAGGGACAGAGGAAGTAGTAATTTCGAGTTGCTTGAATCAGATTGATCTTTTGTCTGTTTTCTTTTTGTGTTAACTTATTGACCTTGGCACACAACTCATGCTGGAATTTTCCAGGTTGATACGCGGAAGGAGCTTATACGAAATGCAGCTAATATTGTCAACCTTGAGCAGTTAGATATATAAGAAACATGCGGATATGCACCGATCACACCTCTGCACAAAACATGCTTATATGCCCGAGGCATCGCTTCTTCCTCTTAGGGCCGTATTTTTCGAGCTTCAAATTACTTGAAGATCAATCCGGAAATCAATAGCCTCTCATGCAAAGTAGTGGAAGCAATTTCCACAGATTTTCTCCATTTTCTGGCAGGTTGCTAGAAGATGTCCATGTCTCATAGTTTTGCTATAAATTAGGTGTAATATTATCTTCAAGAACATGGTTATAGCCCTCTCACCCTGCATAGGAATACTCGAGAAACGAATCAAGTTGGTTTTGGAAAAAAAAAGTTTGTAGGCTGGTCGTATTCATTTCATATGTATAGTTCTGTTACGATTAAGCAATTAGTTATTTGAGCACACATTCATGTCTACCAAGGAGATTCATTAATACAATTAGTTATTTTACCCACTTCTAAAAAAATATTTGCAGGTACAAGTGCTTAAATACAATTGTGTTGTGTGCTGTTGTGCCATATTTTCCAATTATGATCGAACAATACTGCTAAGATTAGTGTGAGAAAAAGAAATTCAATTTTTATGTAGTACCTTATTGCTAGTTGGTATTTTGTAATTTCTTGAGTTACAGATGTCAAACTTGATAACATTTCCTAAAAAAATTGTTCCCTCTTTTTTTTAACTTGCTACTTTGACCTATGTAATTCACATATTGTACTTTGACCTATGTAATTCACATATTGTACTTTGACCATAATTCTTTACTAGTTTTTTTAAATGAAAATTAATTCATTGATTTAAAGTCATAAGACATCTATAAAATAATTCAAAACTAATAATTTATATCAAATTGAATCAAATATAATTATGTCATGCTTAGATCACGATCATTGATAAGATCTAACAATTTTGCAAACAATCCTCTACATCGTTGTTTGATACAACCTTCTACGAGGGGGTCTATTGATCTGTTGTAACTTTGACGTAGAACTTGATCTAATTCAATTGATTGTAAACGAAGATTTGACATCTCATGTGAAGTTGCACATATTTTCATCAATAAATCAATTTGTAAGAGAAAACAAAACACCAAAAGGAAAGTCCCTAAACTCTAATAAGGAGAGAGATAAAAGCCAACATGTGGGAAGGTATAATCTGATATAAAGGTAGAATAACTCTCCATTAGAGAAAGACATAAGGTTTATCACAAACGAAACTTATAAACAAACAATAAAGAAAATAATCGAGGCTTAACACTGTCCAAAAGGGTGGTGGTAGCCCCTAAATTAAAAAAGAAAATTTGGATTTTTAAAGAGAAAAGAGAGGGAAGACAGATAGAACGACTAGGGTTTAGTTTATTCTGTTCCTTAAAAGAATTGATATAATTCTTTACTAGTTGATAAAAGCAAATATCATTATGCACAATGTTATATAATACGGTTTTTT